>WOXC01009938.1:600000-1077500 GCA_011680675.1 Gymnobelideus leadbeateri
GGTTTATTATATTCTGTATCTCTACCAGATTTCTAATCTCTATGACTGTGGGATTTGACTCAGGAATTACAGAGGAGGAAGGTGTGGCCTACAGGGATGAGCTTATGGCTATATACTATGGCTGGTTCCTGCCATGGTGATAAGCTGAAGGTAGCCTGGTTTACTGAATTTTGCAAGTCTGCCAAAGGAAATCCTACCTAAAGGTATGTTGCCATCATAAGAACACAACTTCTGGTCAACTTGCTTTGATCATTCCTTTTTTGTGAAGAGTTTTCATAACAATGTGCCATCTCAATAAATTACCATTCTTTTCTGTGTTTCAGAATCATCCCCTGTCTACTTAGGAACATTCAATGGAATGAGCTGTTGAGCAATAGGAATTCCAAAGATGATGACATGGAAGACAGAAGGATACTAGGCAGTAATTGACCCCTACCTTACTATCTGAATGTAGAAGGCACTTGTTTAGACGTGGAAAATGCCCTGGCATCACGGAACCCTGAGCCAATCTCTTGGGAGATCAACAAAGAAGAAATATTTTTCAAGTATTTGGCATTAGCTTAACAAAGGTAACTGCAATGAAGGTGTCTGTATACCATCATATTTGCCTAGAGGTTTCTAGTGGAATTGCAGGCATGGCATCCAGTTAGAAATCATCAACCTTTTCATGGTAGATCTTTCATTTTTTTTCCAAATCAAATAAAACAGACACCACAAGCATCCTCTTATACAAAAGATGTGTATGTAATGTGCACACCTCTACATGTATATCAATATATAGATGTGTTATGTATATACAAAATCTATCAATGATTAAAGCAAAGTAGAGACACAAGTTGGAAATTTGTGACTTTCTCAATGGGAGTGAACCAAATCAGTCATGCTGATGACTTGGCTCCTTAGAAGTCAGGGGGTAAGTGTTTGTTGTCCTACAGGGCAAGGGTTCCAAAGGCAGGGGAATAATGCTACAATATCTCATTTATGTTAGGCTTTTGGTCGCCACTGTAAAATCTCCAAGTCAGGGTTTAAATTTCAAGGTAGGACATCTTTCCCAGCTCCAGGCCTGAGATGACTGAGGAGTGAATAAATCACTGCACCCTTAGCAAAATGCATTTCCCCCCAGTGCTTTTGTTGGCACAGAGCTTAGGTGTGGTGGTTGGCAAATTTCTCAAGATCCTTTGATCACAGGATTGAATGCTAGAAGGGGCCTTTCATTCAATAAAACACCCTTAATTTTATAGGTAAGAAAAGTAAGACCCAGAGAAGGAAAGAGTTTTCTAGGGCTACTCAGGTACCAAGTGACCAAGGCTGGGACTAGAACCTAGGATGTTGGACTCCACAACTGGTACTCTTTCCTGCTGTTCACATTACGCATTTGGCTGGAGAACTAGAACACACCACCTACTATTAGATGACCATGAAGATTCTGTCTCCTGTATTTCCCCCAACAAAAGGGAGCTGAGGCAGGACATTAATATATATATATAGTTAGGAACTTAGTTTCTTGGTGTTTTTTGTGAATCCAACTTCTCAGACACTTGACAGCATAGAAAGTCTTAACTTAGATCTCATCTCACTCTTCCAGCAACAATCTTGGGAGCATCCAGGTCCTATGACTACCTCTTGAGTTATTGGAGTCATTTCTGGTATGTATGGAAAGTTTCTTCTTAAAAAAAATTATTGGGGCAGCTAGGTGGTGCAGTGAGTAAGAGTGCCGGCCCCGGAGTTGGGACGACCCAGGATCGTATCCAGCCTCAGAAAATGAACACCCACACATAAAAAAATGACTGGCTGTGTAACCTTGAGCAAGTTACTTAACCCCAATTGCTTTAAATTTTTTTTTAAATTATCAAATGCTATTGTCATATATGCACTTAATGATATTTTAGTCTATTTGGAAAAAAATATTTTCTTGAGATTTACCATGTCTATTTGTTACTAAATCATCATTAGTAAGTTAATACCTGAAGAACCTTTGCTATTTGGCAACTAGAAAGAAAAGGTATGGGTGTGATGCGTGTGGGCAGTATTAGAAAGAGGAAAACAAAATCCCTGTAACCAACTGAGAGTCTGCTTGTAATTAAATATCCACGGGAATCTTACATTAGTAGGGACTATAATAACATTGAAGAAGAGACTCCAAACTGTGCTATTGACATTTAAGGGCCAACAGACCACCTGCAAGGCATTTGCTTTCCCTTAAATTGTTCTTACTGATTCGGTCCAGTCATCTTTCAGGAGCTGCCCAAATGGGTAGTCTCCAGCAAATTACAGCTCCTACTGAAAGCTGCATCTGAGTCTGAGCCGCTGGGTTCTCATTTTCCAAAGGTAATTTCAGAGCTGTCCATTTAGATACCTAAAAGCATCGCTTGTTTTTCCATTTTCCTCTCCAATAATTCTTTTAAACTCTCATTCCTGTGCTTAAAGTAAAGATAATCAGAAAAAGAAGGCTCCAGCCTGCCACTCTGAAAAGCCCTGAAGCTGCGGAGCTCATCTTTGCACGCCAAGTCTCTCTCCTGGCCTCCTCTGGCCTTCTCTCTCCCCTTCTCCTCCAAGGCTTCATTCACAGTGCCTTCCTTCTCCTCACCATAGGACTCCTGCAGAGTTTTCATCACTTGCTCAGTTTTTCTAGACAGGTCCTGGGGTGTGTACAGCGGCTTGTCCTGCTGGTATGGAGCAGGGCTGTACCGCTCAGGCTCATAGCATGGGTCTTCCTCCTCCTCTTCAGGGCATGAGCTGCCCTTGGCGCTCTCTCCATCAGAGTGAAAGGGGGTACCCTTCTCCCGAGGTTTCTGTGAAAGGTCAAAAGGTTCTTCTTGTTCCAAGCTCCTCAACACCCCTACTGTCTGGGACAGGGCCATCCTTCCTCTTCCAAAACCTAATGAAAACAAGAAAGAATTGAAGTGTAATATAACTCACCTGGCAGAAAGAGCAATTGGAAACAGGGCATTCTGAAGAGTAATTAAGGGATAAATAAGTATGTCTTCCCTTCTTTCAGAGGTGGGAGGTCTATGGGTGTGGAACATTGCATACACTGTCAGACTCTTGGTTAGTTTTGCTGAATTGAGCTTTTTTCTTCTTTTTTTTATTACAAGGGATGTAGGGCAGGGGAGAAGGATATATTTGAAAATGAAGGATTACAAGACAAAAGATATTAAATAAAATTTTAAAAAAGAAATTGGGGCATTCTTTCTGATGCCAAGCTCACTGTGGAATTATTTTGGCTTTTTGAAAATGTAAAAAAGAAAAAAAATCTGTTCTGACCTTCTGTCAGAGAGGCTGGACTAAGGCAGAGAATATAACTCCCAGGGTTGCAGATTGAGAACTGGATAGGAACTCAAAGATCATCTAATCCAAACCCTCTATAGGAGGTGAAGGAAATGATGTCCACTTAAAGAGACCAGTCCAAGGTCAGATGGGTAAAGTAGCAAAGCCAGGAAGCTACTTAGGCCTCAGAATCACCTAAGGAGACACATGTTACCTGTCCAGATATTTTCCCATGCCAGTCTGTCCCAATGCCTCAAGGTAAGAGTCTTTCGGAGATCTGTGCTTTTTAAGTAGGGGTAAGACAACAGCTAGCTAAAACATTATAGCATGGATACTATAGCATGGATACTATTTAGCCAAGAGTATGGTGTAGAGGAAATGGAACACACAGGGTCAAATAGAGTCTGGGGAAGAGATAATACAGAATGTTATTTAGACCTGATAGAATGCCATGGGAAGTAAAGGAGTTATTTACTTGAGTTTTAGGTAGAGTGTTGAATAGAGTATTAAAATGTCCACTAGGAGTACAAGAGTGTTAAAGGGAAAGTGGAAAAATGTTACCCATGTTTCAATTCTGTCAAAGTCCCATCAGACCTCCTTGGTCACACATCCTTGTCCTGTCAGAGCTATGAAGGGCATTTTCACCTGAGTTTTAATTTTGGCTGCTTTGGAAAGAAGAGTGGGGACATGCCATCACTTTTTACAGACAAGAGCACTGAAATTACTGAAATCCCTTTAGAATAAATTGAAAAGCCAGTGCAAAATTGACATTTCTTATTTCTCTAGAAGTAAGAACAAGACAAGCTATTTCATGCCATTTTATGTTGGAACATAAACTTTGAGTGAATTTTTATTATTATATTATATTTTCAGAAGGTGAGCAGTAAATCCACTCTCGGTTACTATGGTTGGCCTTATCATGGGCTCTGGATGCATTTTTGAAATCTTAATGTAGTTTGCAAAATAGCTGCTGTGACTAGAAATACAAACTTTTTGCACACACTGAAGTTATGGGGGAAAAACAAATTAATACCTGTTTCAAAAGCCTCTCAACCTGAGGCTATAGGCTTATTATTATATTATTTATGTTACATATCATATTATTAATATATTATTATTATTATAGGCTTTTAACGTAATTTTAAGAGGCAAATGGAAATTGGATTTGGCAACTAAGGCTGGAAGTTTTTGAGAAACTGAGAAGAAAAAGTTAATGTAGGGTTATTGAAGAGAAACTATGGAAAAGACAAACAGAAAGAGGATGTGGAAAACGTCTTCCTTGGGAGAACTGTTAACTAATTTTATGAAGAAGCATTATAACAATAATGAGAAGTGAATCTGCACAGAATTAAGAGTGATAACTTGAGAGAAGCTTAAAATGCTTTTTTTTTTGGGGGGGGGGGTCAGGGCTGAAGGCAAACTAGAGGAGACAGAGAGAAAATAGATCTTTTTGAAACTACTGTAACCTTGTAAAGAGGATGAAGAGGAATCATATGTAAAGGTTATTTGTCATACTGGAGAAACTAAATGGTATAGTTCTGTGTTTTTAGAAGTGAAGCTGTCTGTAGTTACAGGGATGGTTTGAGGAGAGGTTGGCTGTGATCTTCCTCAGAGTTAAACTATTATAAACAATAATTTATATTTTATTACTAATTTGATTGTAAATAAATTGAACACTGTATTCAGTAACTTTCATATGTATTTAATCCTAGGACACTAGTAGTTTTATTATATAGAGAAATATAAGTAACCATTTATTAAAAAGAAGGCATTTCTGGTAGATTAAATATTATTTGATGGATTGAGGTGGGGGCTCAGAACATAGGTGACTGAGAGACATGTTGAAATTTTGCTAATTAATAAAGAAATACCCAAACATATGTGCCTGGATTACATTAGAGCTCAGGATGATGAGATTAAATGTGAGACTAAGTCAAATAGCAGGTTGAAGGGTGACCTGCAGGTGAAGTTGGAGGTTTATGTTAGATCAAATATTTAAAGTTGGTATGGATTTAGTGCTGTTAGCATGGAATGGATCAGGGTCCTTCCTGGTAGCTCTATTACAACTTAAAAATTGAAATTTGGAGAATAATTAAAATATGACACATTTTGCCCTCCTGAATTTTTCCAATTGTTTTTCTGTTGGCTTTTAGACATATGC
The DNA here is from genome assembly GCA_011680675.1 of Gymnobelideus leadbeateri. Lineage (NCBI taxonomy): Eukaryota > Metazoa > Chordata > Mammalia > Diprotodontia > Petauridae > Gymnobelideus > Gymnobelideus leadbeateri. The sequence continues at coordinate 605,429 of WOXC01009938.1, forward strand.
CAGAAGTTATTCCTTACATTTCTAAAAGCGTATTTGTAAAATGATGACAGAATTCCCAGTCTTGGCTATCTCTCTCTCAGGCAGTCAGGTTTGACATCAATTGATCCATAATGTGTTTTAACAACTATGACTTGACAAAATTGTTTGATGTGACTGTGATTAGAATACATTGACGGTTATATAGCAGAAAAAGAAAGCCCTGGGTCAAGTGTTCCTTTCTCTAGCAAAAAAAGGTTCCAAGAGCTTACCCAAAGAACAGATAGGTTCCTTGCCGTCCTAGGGATATATGGAATGATGAAAATAAACACTTCTGAATCATAGGCATGAAGCTGGGGATTTATAAGACAAGAGAGTCAAAAACTTCTCATTAGATCCGATGTTAAGACTTAACCATGGGGGTGGGTAGGTGGCTCAGTGAATAGAGCACTGGCCCTGGAGTCAGGAGGAGCCGAGTTCAAATTCAGCCTCAGACACTTAACACTTACTAGCCGTGTGACCTTGGGCAAGTCACTTAACCCCAATTGCCCTGCCTTCCCCCCTCCAAAAAAAAAAAAAGACAACCATGGAGAAGTGCTCATTCTATGAATAGGTAAGATCCATCTTGCCCAAGAATGGAGAAAAATCTCCTTTTGGGTGTGTTTATTTAAAAAAATGAGCTAAGGAGACCCATCCAAAAACAGGAATCAGCTCTTTCCTGGCCCATGTGGTAGAGGATGGAACAAGTAAACTTTAGACTTTTTTCTTTTCATAAAATTGTATATTAGCATTGGTAGGGGAAAGGAGGAGGGCAGAAGAGAACATTGGGTTTGTATGTTCATTTTTTTCCTTTTGTAGGCACAGGCTTTTTTTGTTTGTTTGTTTGGGTCCACGGGGTTTTAGGAGAATGATAGAAGGGAATGAAGAGGAAGTCCAAGCCCTATGACCATAAGATTCCTACAAAGTTAAGGTGATCCAGTTATTACTGATTCAGTTGGTAAGTGAGGCTAGTTTGCTAGAATTATTTTTGAATCAATATTCATTGGTGATACTCATCTGTAGTGTTCTTTCTTTCCTTTATCCTTCCTTCATTGATTCAGCTATTAGGGCTATACGTGTCTTATATAAGGAGTTTGGTAGAACGTTTTATTTTTCATGAGAGATAATTTGAATCTAATTTTAAAAAGGAGAGAGTTTATTTTTATTCCTATGGTCTGCACTGCCCTAACTCAAAACCACCCCCCTCTACTCTCTAGAGCTGTTAAATTCCTAGCTGGAGATGTGACAAGAAAAAAAAAAAATTCTATCTGTGTTTTGTTCCCTCACTTTATATCAGGAAAGTAATAGAGAAGCGGTGATATAGTGGAGACCAAATGGAGATAAAATCTACCCAGAAATGTGGTTTAGTGCAGGATGTTTATATCAAAGGCCCTGGGCTCCAATCCCAACTTTGCCACTTACTATCTTCATGACCTTGTACAAGGTCTTTTAGACCTTTCTGGGCTTCATTTCTTTATTGTTAAATGAAGGAGTTGATTTAGATGATTTCCAAAGTTTCTATCAGTTTTAAATCCTATAAAACCTAGTCACTATCTGCCTCATTCTTCCTCCTTTTCCCTTCTACCTCTCTCCCCACTTCCCCAGTCAAATATAGTTTAGCTGTAATTAGAACTATATTGGCATTTGAACACCAACCCATGGCACTTTCACAATTAGATTCAATGGCCAATTCTTTAGCAGGTTTAATAAACTCATTGAAGTGTGGGGCCCTCCTTCAAAGGATACTGCAGAATACTCCAGTTTTACTGACAGATCTCGGTAGACTATCTTTTCAGCCCAGCCCCTAAAACCATTGGCCCTGATCTCTTCCCCTAGCTCTTAAAGCAATTAAAGCCCCTTTTTTTGTGTCCTGTGAGGCATGTTCCTTATTTTCATTTCAGCTCCATTTTCACTTACCATTTTCTGATGCTCATATATAGGCTTCCTCACTTGGCTCTTTCCCCCAAAATAAAACCCCACTTTTTGAGCTCACCTGGTTCAACCTCCTCATTTTACAAAGGAAGAAATCAATTTAGCTCAGAGAGGGCAGGTTACTTGCCCAAGGTTACATAGCTAGTAAATGACAGGTGGGGAAATTTGAATTGAGCGTGTGACTCCAGGTTCCATGTCCCTTTAACTGCCTCCCCATGGAAAAAGTCTTTTAAAAGAAATCCTCAGTGGAAAAAATAATAAACAATAGCATGCATCTGTTATCTGTCTGTAGTCTGGATTCTGTCTCAGTCCTGGGAATCAGAAAAGCCTCCAAGCAGCAGCGACAGCTCACCTTGGGAGTGAAATCCTCTCTCCATGACTCCATGTTTGACCTTCATGTGGCGGGTCAGATTCCCTTTCAAGGTGAACTTGCTGGGGCAGTAGAGGCACTTGAAGGGTTTGCTGTCTGAGTGCAGATGCATATGGCCCATGAGATTATGCATTCGGTTAAACTCCTTCCCACACAGCTGTGGAAAACAAGAAGAGACAAAGTGCACACAAGTTACTCACGAGGGCCCCAGACAAGGAAAGCATCGCCAGCTGAATGTATGCAGTGTTTGGGCCCCATGGAAGGATGTGTCGCAGCCCCTACTACTGCTGACTTGTTTTGAATCTTTCAACTCTGAACTGCTTCCAAGGAAAACGAAGTTGTGGAAGTCCAGGGTGGGGTCAGATTCTGCCCACCTTCAGAGATGGAGCAGATGGGGCACTGGGGTCAGATGCTCTTGGATCGGCAGGTTTGGTTTTGTTTTGTTTGGAGGTGGGAGGGGGAGTTAAACATATGGTAAAAATCAAAAGACACCTAAATATCTTTCTGAATCAACAGCAATCTTCGGAAAAGAAGTAATTATGACTCAGGAAGTTCCAACTTGGACTGTGTTTCACTTTCAAAAATTGCAGGTGTTACAGGCAGGCAAAGCTAGTCTTCCAGATTTTTCAATCCAATACTTAATCAAGATCAGTACAAAATTTTTTTAAATGGAGAAAGACCAAAGAATGCCTGAATGATTAGGTGAATCTTTTCTTTGATGACAGATTGGAAATGCTAGGAATGTCACCCCCAGATTGTCAAACATACCACTATCCAGAGTTTTTCTTTCTCATATTTTCTTTGGCTCCAACTGATCAGTAGATTTGGACACAGAAGACATAGGTACCAATCCTAGTAACCCTGAAACCTAGGACATATCATGCCATCTCTCTGGTCCCCACTTTTCTCATTTGTAGGATGATGGGGTTGGACTAGATCACTGATGTCAAACTCAAATAGAAATAGGGGCCACTGTCCATGAGGATCCCTGACACCTCATATTCACTTAGAAAACCATATGATAACATTTACATTCTATTGTATTTTTACTTATTTTGTAAAATATTTAGCAATTACATTTTGTTTTGTTTTGTTTTGCTTTTTGGAGGGCAATTGGGGTTAAGTAACTTGCCCAAGGTCACACGGCTAGGTTTTTGTTTGTGTGTGGGTTGTGTGAGGTCGGATCCGAACTCAGGTCCTTCTGACTCCAGGGCCGACACTCTACTCACTGCACCACCTAGCCACCCCAGCAATTACATTTTAATCTGATTCAGGCCCTAAACAGCTGGTTAGAGGGCTGACTTCAAGTTTAGCACCTCTGGACTAAATGACCGCTGAGGTCATTTCAGGTGTAAATCCTAAGACACTCTGAGTATAAGTGGGGAATAATTTGGAAAGACTTATTGAAGGCACTGTTTTCTAGTTACAGACTCCCATGTTCAACAAATTTGGCTACATGGTGGCTGTCCAATAAGAATTTGCTGAGTTGACTTCTATCAGACTCCATCATTGATATAATAAGATTCCCCTTAACTTAGAATTCATTTTTCATTTTTGCTTCTGGACCCACATATTCTGAAAGATAGAGAAGGGTTGGACAATGACGTGGAGCTTTCCAGTGACTGATTAACTCAGAGAACAGACACATATGCCTCCTGGAGTTAAAAACAATGAAAATATTCATGAATTATCTTCAGTTTCTACTTCAAAAAGCTTTGTTGTTGTTTTTTCTTTAGTTAAAAGGCTGTTCCTTGACTTCAGACTACAATGGTAATTAGTAAATAAAAGTATAATCTTGTTTTTTGTACCAGGAAGTCAAACTCAGTCAACACTTTCTTATGGAAATGCCTGGAACCAAGGGATAAAACGCCACCTAAATAATGAATGATTTAGCTTTTGGAGTTAAATAAAGTAGGGGAAAAAAAGGTATCATAGATTTGCTAACTTTTGTCACTACCTACAAAGTTTGATGCAGTCTTTTTGTTTAGATGCAATAGTTGTACCCCAACTATCTTTCCAGGATAGTTACACATTATTCTCCCTCATGTTAAAAGGACCAATCAAATTGGCCAACTTGCTATGGTCCACACAGGACATTCCATATCCAAGTTGTCCACTATGCCTGGAATGCACTCTCTTGAAACTTGTAACTCTTGGGATCCCTACTTCCCTTAAGGGTTACTGAGGCTCAAGAGCCATTTCTTACATGAAGCCTCTCCTGATTACCCCCAATTGTTACTGCCTCTTCCCCCAATTACTATGCATATATTTTGTATTGATTTTTCAGTGTATATGTTGTATTTCTCCTTTCCCTGACCCATGGTGGGGATTTTTGTTTCTGTCTTTGAATATCCAGTGCCTTGCACAATGTCTGTCACAGAGTAGGAGATTAATGTTTGTTGAATGAATAGATGTTGCAACCTAGATAGGAAAGCTGACCTGTTTTCAGACTAGCATGCCTATCTGCTTACAGGCACTGTCAGCTCTGCCAAAATGAGGGGAAAGTATTAAAGCTATTCAAAACTTGGAGGATAATGGGATCATCAATTTACAACTAAAAAGGATCTCAAAAGCCAGACAGTCCAACCCCCAAGGACGGGCTAACACTTTCAATGATAGTACTGGGACTCAAAATGGTCATGGCAGACTTAGAATGATGGACTTAATTTGATAAGATGAAATTTAATAGGAATAAATATGAAATCTTACACTTGGTTTCAAAAACTCAAATGTATAAGGGGCAGGATGAGGCAAAGTCCATATTACAAGGAAGTATGGGGTTAATTGGACAGCAACATCAAAATGAGCCCAAAGCATGACAGATGCTATTTTTAAAAAGCTAATTTGATCTTAGGCTACATTAATAGAAATGCAGCAAGAGAGAGGAAAACCCCCATTCTACTTTGTCCTGGTCAGAACATTGCAGGATACTATATTCAATTCCGGGTGCTACATTTTAGGAAAGACTTGGGGAGCCAGAGCCTATGGAGAGGATTATGACCAGAAGGACAAAAGGTCATGCCTGCATACTGTACAGGGATCATCTAAGTCAGAGCATCACTTTTTTTTTTTTTTGGTATCATGGAGCCCTTGGACAGTCTGGGGAAGCCTATATTCTTCAGAGAATAATGTTTTTAAGTATTTTAAGGAAATGTTCAGTTTTTAGTTTAAAGGCTAATGAAAAAAAAAAGATGTGATTTTTTTTTTTTTACCAAGTTCATGGACTCCCTGAGATCTAACCATGGACTCAAGGTGAAGAACTCCTGACATTAAGGATAGGGAGATTTGACCTAAAGAAGGTTTGTAGCAGTGTAGGAAGGACATAAGAGCTATCATGTGGAAGAGAGACTATATTTTTGTGGTTGTTCAGTCATTTTCAGTACTGTCTGACTCTTTGTGATTCCATTTGGGATTCTCTTGGTGGTTTGTCATTTCCTTCTCCCATTCATTTTACAGATGAGGAAACTGAGGCAAACAGGGTTAAGTGATTTACCCAGGTGTTATGGGAATCTGAAGATCTTCCCTGCCTCTTGGCCCCTTGATAAGCTTAAGTGACTCTGAGAACCTTCCCTGATTTGAAAATATACTCTGCCCCCTAGTAGGCTGAATGTGGTCACATGGAGCCTATGGCAGGAAGCTTGTTTTTCAGGAATTCCCACACCTTGTTACTTTGTGATTGAGCAGTGGGTCAAGAGGGTTGTGACATTCTCTGATCCAGGAGAAGGCTACATATACCCTGATGTGAAGTTTTGCTTTGGGGCTCACTTTGGGAAGAGTTGTGTGATTGACCAGATGAGACTCTGGGTAGCCATTGAGCCCTCCAGTTTTGAAAACCCAGATGTTGGTACTTCCCTCTCTGGTAACTAACTAGATATGGATGTAATGGTCAGACAGCTGGAAGCCCTTTCTGTTGAATTATGTTATTTTCTGTTGTAACCTCTGTTTGTATTCTCTGAAGTTCAGGGTGCTGATTTTTTCCCCTGAACTAGGTAAATGATATATATTTGATAGATTAAAGTAAGATTATTAACCCATTTTGAGTTGATATATATTTGATTGATTAAAGTATGATTGTTAACCCATTTTGATTTGCTTTCCTTTAGAAAAGCAGATCTAAGAACCTGTGGTAGCAGCCATCCTGGGTATTCTAGGGTACTTACTGCTACACCAGAGTCACACACCTAGTGTTTAAGGCCAGATTTGAATTCATAAAGACTAGTCTTCCTGATTCCTCTATCCACTGTGCTACCTAGCTGTCCCTGAGTATATTTTTACTAGAGGCAGCTAGATGGTATAGTGGAGCTTCTGACTCTTGGACCAGGAATCAGGAAGACTTGAATTCAAATCCATCCAAAGACACCAGCTGTGTGACCTTGGGCAAAGGTCAAATGGGGATAATAATAGCACATACTTCCCAGGGTTGTTGTAAACATAAAATGCAATGTTTTAAAAGTGCTTTGCAGACATTAAGCACTGTATAAATTCTTATTTTCTTCCTCCTCCTTATTATTATTATTTTATCCTCTCTTCCCAAAGAATCAGGAGTAATTAGAGAGTAGAGGGGAAGTATTGCAGAAAGGTCTATTTCCATTCAATAAAAGGAAAGAGAAAAAGCCCTCCCCAACAAGGAAAACTACCAAAAAGCGGACTGGGCTGCCTGGGGATGGGGATGGGGATGGGGGGGCGGGTGCTGAGTTTCCCCAGCAGCGAAGCTCATTAGTCCTTGTAGAGGGCTATTGAGGTATGGGTTGGACTCAATGGCCTTTGAGAGCCCTTCTAGCTCTGAAATTCTAATTCAGATTCTGATTGATTTTTACTCTGACAAGCACTGAAATGTCAATACACTTAGAAAAGGGTAAATCCATGACCCTAATCTGAAGTTAACTGTGTGGGTAGGCGCAGAAACAGTAAATACAATGAACCAAGGTATTTATGAGATAGTCATTCTCTGAGAAAACAATTTGGATGAGCTAGAGAAGCTGAGAAAGACTGGAATACTAGTTTCTGTTTGGGGGGAGTAGGATATTCTGATTTTCTATCATCTCAGTCAAAAATCTCAAGTGGTTTTTAAATGATCACACATTTTCTAACAACTTGGGTAGAGCTATTAGCATGTTTTCAAACAGGCATATATACTATTTGTAAAAAAATGGCCAAATTTCAGACATGCCAATGTAGAAGGAAGGGAAAAAATACAAAGTATTTGGCAAGTAGATACCCTTGCAGTCAAATCCCCAGCAACAAATACCACCCAATTTCAATTATGTTTTAAATATTAGCCTTTTTATGTGGATTTTGTTATGGAAAGCTGAGGTCAAAAGAGAACATGGGGGAGAGAGAGAGAAAGAATGAATTCCTCTCCAGTCCAGTCAGGACTGCTTGAAACCTCTCCAGTAGCACTTTCATAAATACAGAACATTTAGCTACATTAAAGCTTAAGAAAGTAATAAATTAATAAACTATCAAAGATAATCTATAGCTTTCTACCTCAAATTTAATGAGTATGTGAATAGTAAGTCAGGGGCATTTTTATTGATTAGGAGTATCATTACAGATTTAAATTTCAAATCTAGACACTTGGGAATCAGAAAGACTTCTCTTGCTGAGTTCAAATCCAGCTTCAGACATTTACTAGCTGTGTGACTCTAGTCAAGTCACATAACCCTGTTTGCCTCAATTCCTCATTTGTAAAATGCGCTGGAAAAGGAAATGGCAAACCACGCCAGTATCTTTGCCAAGAAACTGCAAATAGAGTCATGAAGAATCAGACATGACTGAAATTCTTAGCACACTTATTTTCTCCTGATAAAGGAAGGGCATTAAGTACTCTTTGTGATTTTTCAGACCCTTCTAACACTGGTGTCTTATGCTTCTGTTAGTATATGAAATTTAGCATCTTACTAGAACACCAAGTTTTCTGCTATACCTTTAAAATAGCTTAATGTACAAAAATAATAGCTATTAGTACAGAGACACATTAACTTAGATACATTGTTTGCAGCATAAATTATGATTGATTCCAGATAGGTCAAGGTAGATATTTTTAAAAGTACATATTAAAAAAAAATCTCAAAGAACAGCATCTCTGTGTTGGGAAGAGGAGAATCATAGCTATGAAGAAACAGATATCAAAGACAAGATAGATGAGTTAATTTAAATTATTCATTTATATATGCATGTATAAAATAATTTTATAAAACTAATATTAAAAGAAAAGTAATGGAATGGGAGAAAATATGGCAAACATAGCTGATAAAAGCTTGCTATCCAAAATACATAAAGATCTAATGCAAATATGAGGTCAATACCCAAAGGGCATTTGTAATGTAGCTGAAGGAAATGAAGATTTCATACACAAGGAAATACAGTAATTTATCACACGGAAACATACTATGACCTCATTGGCAATGAGAGAAAAATACCTTAAAACAAACTCATACAAACTTAATTTTTCCTGGACTTGTGATTTCACTAGTGTAAGGAGACATGTTTCCAACATCAGAGGTTATGTGACTTGTGCAGGGTCATCTAACCATTAAGTGTCAGGACTAGTACTTTGAACTCAAGTCTTCCTGACTAAAAGCTTGATTCTTTATTTACCATGAACACACTGCCTCTCATCTCTATAAAATTAGCAAAAAGAGGCAAAAAAATCATACCCTAGTATTGCTAGGACATGGGGAGACATGCTCATTTTCACTAGCATTTTTGTTAGGAGATTAATACCACAATATAAGCCTTATAGCTGTCAATTCTTTTTTTTTTTTTTAAGATTTTTCTTTTTGCTTTTTTGGAGGGAGGAAGGTAGGGCAATTGGGGTTAAATGACTTGCCCAAGGTCACACAGCTAGTTTTGTGTTGTGTCTGAGGCCAGATTTTAACTCAGATCCTCCTGACTCCAGGGCCAGTGCTCTATTCACTGCACCACCTAGCTGCCCTAGCTGCCAATTCTTTAATCCAATAATTCTACTTTGAGGAATAAACTTGCAGGCAATAACCCCAAAGTTGAGAGGAGAGGGAGTGATTTACAAAAGATGTTCATCGTGACACTATCTATAATGATGAAAAAATGAAACAACTCTAATGTCCAAAGATAGGATTAGAATAAAGCAAACTATGGGTTATTAACCATATGGGATACTAGGCTGCTACTTAAAATAGCAAGAGATTGACACCTGGAAAGGTGTGTGGTCAATAATGTTAAGTGAAAGAACAGAACACGGGACAGTGTTTATGTAAAAACTGTGACTGTACAAAAACGTGCACTATACCATAGCTGATCACAAGGAAAGTTGGAAAGCTACAAATAGCTAGGATTGAATGTTCAAGTAGATCTTACTAATCCCTCAGTCCCATGCAAATTAGGCTAGGCTTTTTTCCTTAAGACATTACTAACAACATCTTCAAGACTTAATTGGACTAAAGGCTCTTGCTATTGACATTGCTTCCTGGATAGTCCCATTCAAAACAACCACTGGGAGCATCAGTGTCTCTCTCTGGTGCTTGGCAGGCAGACAACCACAGACAGACAACTCAAGAGTCAGGAGAGCTTCAGTCCACAGAAATGAACTCTGTTTCCTTGCTGCACATTCATGCTGGATAGCTTTTCCTTGCTATGGCTAAGTATATCTCATTTTGTTGACTGTTGAATGACTTACCAATTTCTCATTTTGTTCCAATATCAGACTTAAACTACCAGAGGCCTGGCTTGAATTAGGCAACAGGCCTTTGCTTTTCTTTCCTTTTTTAAAAAAATTATTATTACTTTAATTATTTTACTTTAAACTTTATTAGTGTATTACTTTATCATTTAAACTTATTATTAATTTTACTTTAATATTATTTTTACTTACTACTTTAAATATTACTTTAAACAAGTCATGGTTAAATTAGTTAAATACAGTGTATCATCAATCAAAAATTCCCCTAGAACTTGTGGAATACTGAAAAAAAAGTCCAACACAAATATTATTCTATTGGTGCTGGCAGAAGGACAGACATTTTTAAAATTCATCTTGCATCTTAACTTTTTTCTCCAGCAGGACTCTTCCCTCCCTCCCTCCTTTTATGATAGGAGATGAAATAGCCATGCTCATGTTCACTCAATCATTTAGGCTCCTCTGCTAAAGTGTTAGCATCCAGGCTATTCAGGCCCAATTCTGGGTCTGCTGATGGGCAGATTTTGTAACTCACCAGCCACTTCTAGTTTTTTCAGCGTGCCTGAAATGAATGTGCAAATGACTTGGAATAAATGATAGCTGACCAAAGGGAGTCTGAAACCTAGAGAAGCCTTTATTATTGCCATCAGTATTGCAGGGAAGGGGTTGGTGCTTAGAACAGAGAGCTCAGTACAATCTGGGATCCTTTTCTAGCTGGATTGCTAAGGGAAACATTTAGAGTGTAGGTGCTTGGTTCTTCTGAGGTGACAAACCTTAAATGGTGATGGTCAGATCACATCACATAGGGGAAAAGAATAAGGTACAGCCAAGTTCCTAAGAGCTTCAGTCCCCAAACCTGCCCAAACACTTCTAAAATCTGCAGCAAAATTCCCTGGGTGACTCATTTTTGCTGACTCCAGTTTTCATGCTATCCACTAATCTCATTCTCCACCCCTCATCCCCAAGCGTGGTTCTCAAAATTTAAAAATTTTTCTCCCTCATGGCATTGTGCTATTCCTTGCAGTGTGGAATCAATCAGTACACTTTATTGGAGATTCGTGAACCTGCATTTGCAAGCATAAATTTCCTATGATTCACTGCACACTTAATGAAACTCTGAATCTACCATTCTCATTAGACCATATGTACTTTGAGCCTAAGAGCTGTCTTACATTTTTCTCCTCTGCTTCCTCATAGTAAAAGATTGAGAAATGTTGAAGGACTATAGGGTACTTTTTGTTAGGACAAAGAATTGTGTATAGAGATTGGGGTAGCTAGTCTGGTGGACTGGATAGAGCACCAGCCTTGGAGTCAGGAGGACCTGAGTTCAAATCAGATCCCAGACACTAGCTGTGTGACCCTGGGCAAGTCACTTTACCTGGTTTGCCTCAGTTTCCTCATCTGTAAAATGAACTGGAGAGGAAATGGCAAAACACTCTAGTATCTTTGCCAAGACAGCCCCAAATGGGGTCATTTCAGAGATTCTGAAATGACTCAACAGAAATACTAGAGATGTTATGGTATCTCAGGACTAGAGAGTGTTGGAAGGAACTTCAGCCATTTAGTCTAAACTTTCATTTCACAGATCTGAGAACTGAAACAGAGAGAGAAGTGGTTTGTCCTAGGTGACACAGGCAAGCCTCAGAGGCAGAATTCAAACTCAGGTCCAACTCCAACTCGAGTCAAGGCTCTTTCCACTATATCATAATATCAGGCAAACAGTAAGTGTTCTATATTTGCTGATTGATTGAATGCAGCATTTGCTAAGAAACATTCGCTGATTGATAGGTATTGTTTTTATTTATACTTTAAAAAGATAACTCAGGAGGCATCTATCCTCACCTCTGAGAGTGAAAGTAGTGCATGAGATCTCTGACCAAAGAGCTGTCCAGTCTCTGGCTGACAAGGGCCAGCTTCTAGATACATTCCTCTTTGATGCCCTGTGGCCAGCCTACCTACAAGAGGGGAAATAGTCAGCTACCTGTTGGACTGTCTTTTAGAAGTGAGTTCCCCCCCCCCACCCCCCGCCATTTCTGGCAGGTGGCTTAACCCAATAAAAAATGTTGCCTTTGAAAGGGAATCCAAAGAAGAGAAGAGAAGAGAAGGAAAGAAAAAAAGAAAAGAAAGATGATGCAGGCCTTCATATCAGAGAGAGTGCTGCTCTTTGCATCCCTACGTACCTGTTCTTAGTGTTTCTCCCTGGCAGAGTTTACACATCTGGCATCCATCTCCCCTTCTCACACCCACTACCCTAAATTCAGACCCTTCCTTACCTCTCCTCTGGTCTTGCTACCTCTGGTCTCTCCCCTCTCTAGCCCCTCCTCTACCTATCTGTCCCAGTGATTTTACCACAGTACAGATCATGCCTTTCCCTTACTCAGCTATCTCCAGGGCCTCCCTGTTGCCATTTGGTATTAAAAGCCCTTCACAGCTTGGCTCCAGCCTGCCTCACTCTCCCTCACATGCTCTTTGGTTCCACCAAACTGGTCTTCTTGCTGTTCCTCTGACACAACATTCCATCAATGTCTCTACTTTGCAAAGGCTGTCCTGCTGTGCCTGGAAGGCACTCCCTGCTTGAATTCTCACCTCTTAGAATCCCAAGATATGAGGCCTTTCCACTTCCTTCCTTCCCTCCTTCAGTTTCCAGTGCCTTCCCATCAGAAATTTTAATTTGCTTATTTCATATAAATTTATAGTATATGCATTATTTCCCCTGATAGAAAATAAATCCCTTAAGGCAGGGATTCCTTCATCTTTGTTTCTGTAACCACAGTACCTAGCAATTAACTAATTATTAAAAAGTATGAAAATGCTTATCAAGTGATTGATTCTGATCCTCCTACTCAAAAAGTTTCAGAAAATGTGTGTCTGTACAACCTGTAAAGGGATTCTCTTCAGTGGAAATATCAAATCTAACTAGCTGCATCCCTTGCTGTGTGTGAACAGCATCCCCCTATAACTATGGAGTTCCCTTAACACCTTTCCATGCACCTCTGGCCCTTCCCAAAAAGCCCTTTGATCCTTCCTCACACAGAAAGACTTGGATCCTCTGCCTTTCCTGAATGACTGCTCAAGCCTCCTGCCCACAATGATGATGATGTATTTTAAGATCTTTGATGTCTGCAGGGGAATGATGCCTGTCACAGTGAGGAAACAGAAGAGGCTGACTCTTCTTAGTAACCATTAGTGAAGAGGAGGCAAAAGAAGAAGATGGTGCCTGATAAAGTGTGGGGGTGAGAGGTGAGTGGAAAGGAGACTAATAGCAGATGGGAAGGAGGCATGAGAGTGGGAGGAGCAGAGGTGAAGATCTATTCAACTGGTGAAAGCAGTCATGTGTGACAGTCTTCTTTAGGATGAGTGAGGCTGGGAGGTGCATGGCCCATGAATCACAAAGTCATCTATAGCCCAGGCCTGATGAGATATTAAAGTCAGGGTGGGTGTCATGATTGGGACCAGGCATCCTGATGGAGGAGAACTGGAGGTTTGCTTCCCACTTGGCCAAGCTAACTGCTCACTGTCCTTGGCTGGGACTCTCTGGCCCAAAAGGCAGGCTGCCTTGAACCTCAGTTTCTCCCAACCATACACTCTCTGCTGACTTCTTTGAATGGGGGTGGATAATCAGCATATATTATAATAAATAATTCTTCAGAGCGCTAAAGCATTCTGGTGAACTGGCCTGAGGGAATATGCCACTAGAGTTAGTGTTTTGCAGGGACGTCACAATGAAATCCCAAAGATGTGTAGAAAAGGGGGCAGGGCTAGAGATTATAGACCTTATTTGAATTCTAATTCCAATACTCAAGTCAGCAAACACTGACCTCATGAGTCTTTGTGCTGGTGTGGAGTTGGGAGAGGGGAGAACAGATACCCTTTCTGCAGATGACAAAACATGGGATTCCTTATTCCTTGAAGATGACAGTCCTGGCTGTGCTATCAATCAATTAACAAGCACATCACAGTGGAAAGAATGTTGGGTTTGGGGGTCAAAGGACTAGGGCTCAGATGCTGACTCTGACACTTAAATACAAAGGGGATATTGAGGATCAATTCCTCATCTGAAAAATAATGTTCTCTAAGGTCCCTTCGGGGCAGTTAGATGGTACCATAGTGCACAGAGTGCTGGCCTGAAGTCAAAAAGACTCATCTTTCCGAGTTCAAATGTGGCCTCAGACACTTACTAGCTGTGTGATCCCGGGCAAGTCAACTAACCCTGTTTGCCTCAGTTTCCTCATCTGTCAAGTGAACTGGAGAAGGAAATGGCAAACCACTCCAGTATCTTTGCCAAGAAAACCCCAAATGGGGTCACAGAGATTTGGACACAACTAAACAACAACCACCACAAGGTCCCTTCCAACCCAGAATCTAGGGTCCTATGAAGGGAGAGTTGCCAGGCCCTGCAGCATACAAGGACAAAAGTCAAACATTCCTCACCCTTAGAGAGCTTCCACTTCAATTATAATCTGCTACAATCTATAAGGATTTTCATCTCTTCTTCCAGCTTAGGGAAAACATCTTTTGGATGACTGTCCAATTTGGCTCATCTCCTAGTTAAGTCTCAATCTGTGTAAACATTCCTCAAAGTAAAAGCCTACTAGGATATTGGTTAGATGCAAACTAGAAAAGATGGTGAGTGTGGCCAGGGAAGTGGCAGACACTGAGGTTTTTTCCTGGACTTCTAAGGGATCTAGTATGCTTCTCTCTCCAGAAAAGACTCTACATCTTTCCCCAGTAATGCATCCTGGTTCCAAGACAATAGCTGTATGATTGTGGGCAAGTCATTGAACTTCCTCAAGCTTTGGTCTCTTCATCATGAAAAAGGGTATAAAAATATTTGTGCTAATTAGATCACAGGATTCTTACCAGTAAGTATTTTGTAAACCACATTATTTTATTATTATATATTGTATATTATTTTACGATCTCTCTTTCTAATCTCTTAGAACCCTCATCATTAAATTCTTCTGTATATCTGACCTCTCCTTCCTTCTCCCTCCACATGCATAGAACACCACAGTCCTGGCCATCCTATGGCTTCATCTCTACAGAAGCCTTAGGCTCCTTTTGAGTCTTCTGAACTTCCCCTCCCCTGTCTCATTCCCTTCTTTTGTGCCTCCCTTTCTCCACCCCTTCCTCCTGAATGATATAGTATCCCAAATGATCTCCAGTGGGATCTATCCCCATTTACAAAATGCAGACTCCCAAGCAGAAGGCCATTTCTTTGAGGGATAGGATGTAGAAGGAGTGTATACCACTGTAGAAAATACGTAGGCAGCCAGGTGACCCAGTGGATGGAACATTGGACCTGAAATTAGGAAGACCTGATTTCAAATCCTGCCTCAGACACTTCCTAGCTGGGTGACCCTGGGCAAGTCACTTCACCTCAGTTTCCTAATATGTAAAATGGAGATCATAATAACATCTACTTCCCAGAGTTGTTGAGATAGCATTTCTTAAGTGCCTTGCAAACCATAAAGTGCTATATAAATGCTAGCTATTATAATATTATTATATGGTTATTGTTATCATTAGTATTAAAATGAGAAGGCTGGAATTTCAGGGACAGAAGAAAAACTGAAGGTCCACAATAGACTGCCCTCCAGATAGTTAGTCCTTAACCTCCATTGGGATTGGATACACATGGAAGGCCCGTGTTTCCCTTTTCTGAGGGAAAAGGTCAAAGGGAGCTGCAGTGGCCTGCAGAGCTGGAGAAAGGCCCCTGCTGAGCTGACCTTCCCTTGCATTCCTCTCCCCCCCCCCTTTTTAATAAGAAGGGTGTTCCTTTCCTCAAAGGGAGAGGGAGGGAGGGAGGGAGAGAGAGAGACTGTAAACTGTCCAAAAGGACCGTGAGAAAACAGGAAGCTTTGAAAAGTACAGAGAAAGCAAGATGAAATCTATTTGCAGGCGGGTCCCTGGGGACATGCAAGCCATTGTTAGGCAAGCAGTTCATACAGCTATATCCTTCCTTCTGTTGAGGAGGAATTTGGTGCCAAAAGGCTGCTATCTGGTCATTGCCTTAACCCCCTGACTACCAGCCCGAATCTTTGACCGTCTCAAGTCTCCTTCAGGGACAGGGTCACTGACTGGAATAAGACCTGCAGAAAGTCCCCTGGTTATTTTCTCCTTGAAAAGTCCCTTGTCAGGGACATCAAAAGACCTAACCACTCAGTGCCACCCATTACAAGAAACTAACCCCAACACTAAACCTCACTGATCAGCTGGGCCTGACCCCTGAACCCCCATGGATATATGCACTCATATACTCATGCATTCATTCGCTAGTCTCTATGAGTCTCTGTAGAGGCTGCAGATGACCTGGTGATTCATGACTTAAGCAGCTCCCTTCTGGCTTCACCCATCTCAAAGGAGACTTTGTCCCGGAAATTCTGGATGGCTGCTTTTCCTGGACAGGTTTCCCAAAGACAGCAGCTGGTCCTTTGCTATTATGGAATGAAACAGCTCCGAAGATAGCATCCAAATCAACCCCAGCATGCTTACGCAGAATCTGGGAAGCATATTCCTGAAACACGGCTCAAGAGGACAGGCTCATGTTCCTGGATAAGCTCCAAGTGACTCCTACTAAAAAGGACCAGAGATGCAGAGCCGATGGCAAAAGAGCCCAAAGGGGCAATAATCTTTTTTCAGAAATAGAAAACAACAGCTCCCTCATCGAAGCTATTCCCTTCAATAATTTTCCATCCTATTGTTAATGCTGGATCCCACAGTGAGTGAGCTCCACTGTGCGTCCTGAACAGCTGTTTCCACTGAGGATGGTACAAAATAGAAGGGGCTCAGAGGATCATAATTCAGAGCTGGAAAGACCTTAGAAGTCATTAACTCCTAACTCCTCACTGACAAGATGGAGAAACTGAGGCCCAGAGCTCACAGGACCATAGATTTAGAGCTGGAAGAGACCTGAGAAGTCACTGACTCTTACCTCCTTCTGTCAAAGATGAGGAAACTGAGTCCCAAAAAGGTTAATTAACTTGCTAAAAATCATATGGTTACTACTGGATTCAAACTCAGGTCCTGACTACAAATCCGGGGTGCTTTGTATTGTAATATGCATTTGAAGACAGAATGAGGGATTTAGGTTAGATACAAGGAAGTACTGTGGCTTGGAAAGGGCTTCAAATGTGACAATTCACATTTATCCAGTGCTTCAAGGTGAACAAAATGCTTATCTCACAAGAATCCTGTGAGGTAGGTAGCACAAAAATGATTTTTTAAATTTCTGAAATAAAGCAAGCATTTCCATAACATAGTATAATAAAAAAAAAGGTGATTGCACACGAAACTGCAAATCTATTATATAAAACTTGCTATTCCTTTAAAATAGATAACAAAGTTATCATGTAAATGCGCCCCCCTTTTCCTTCCCTATGTTAGATGGCTACCATTAGACATAAATAGGTGTATATATCTATATCAATCTATAAGTAAAACCATTCTATACATACTTCTATTGGTCAGTTCTTTCTCTGAATGCAGATAGCATGTCTCTTCATGTATCCTTTATAGTTAAATTTGGGTATTTATAATAGTCAAAATGAGTTAGTCACTCAATGTCATTCTTAAAACAATACTGCTGCTACTGTATACAATATTCTCTTGGTTCTGCTCATTTCACTCTTCATTGCTTCCTGCAAGTCTTTCCATGTTTTTCTAAGATCACTGAGCTCATTTCCTATAGCACTGTGGTATTCCATCACAATCACATAACACAACTTCTTCAGCCATTCCCCAGTTGATGGACATCCCTGTAACTTCCAATTCTTTGCCACCACGAAGAAGGCTGCTCTAAACATTTTAGAACATACAGGTTCTCTTCATTTTTCCCTAATCATCTTTGGAAATAGACCAATGCTTGATTATAACCATTTTAATGAAGAAGAAACCAAGTCTCAAAAGAGATTAAATGACTTGCCCACCGTCATACAGCTATTGTGTTCCAACCAAGGATTGTTGTAGAGTCTCCCCTTTGGGAACTTTTAGGTAAAAGCAACACAGTTCACTCTCCAGGGATTGCTGGTTGTACAGAACAGTTTATTTTCCAGTTGTGATGAAATAACTCTTCCATCAGTATCACTAGGGTAGATGGCCTTGAGTGGCGTCCTAGTGCACTCCTGCAATAGACCTCTCCTCTTTCCCTGCTAGGTCCAAATTCCCTTCTCCCATAAACTCCCATCATCCACCTATTGGCAGATTTCCAAGACTACTATGGAAAATGTTTGATTATATTGTTGGGGAAACTTACTAATTAGTATACTGTTTTAATATAACTTTATGTGACTAGAAATTGTTTGAGCCCCAAATATCTCCCTGACCTCACTAGCTCTCCAGAAATGCTGGAGAACACTACAAGAAAGTTTGGGTTCCCCCAGGTCCTAGATTCACCCCAAATTTGGGTTCACTTATCTAGATCTTGCTTTGGGTCTCCCTTGTTTCAGAGCTTGCCCAAATTTTATTGAATGTTTATATTTACTGACATAGATATCCATCTACCTTGCTTTCAAGTTGCCTTCTTGGCAAAATAGCTTAAATAGGTATATACGGTTTGTTTGTGGGTACAAGGTTGTTATTGTTGTTGTTGTTATTGTCCAGTCATGTCTGACTCTTCCCCACCCCCTTTGGGGGTTTTCTTTTCAAATATACTAGAGTGGTTTGCCATTGTCCTCTCCAGCTCATTTGACAGATGAGGAATTGAAGCAAGCAGGGTTAAGTGATTTGCCCTGGATCACAACCTGTCCTTAACCCCATGGACTAGCCACTGGGTCATCTAGCTGCCCTAAAGTACTATATAAATGTCAACTATTAATATTTTTGTGAAGTTGTTAAAATAGAATGGTGATGTAAAGACAGGTATGCAGAGCAGAATGTAAGCAACCTGATAGCAGAAATTATTTTTTATCTGTATATTCACAGTCCCCACCCCATCCCTAAGCCCCTAAACCTATTAAACATATGGCCAGTATTTAACAGTTAGGTGGTATAGTGAATAGAGTCCTGGGCCTGGAGTCAAGAAGACTCATTTTCCTGAGTTCAAATCTGGCCTCAGATACTTACCAGTTGTGTGACCCTGGGCAAGTCATGTAACCCTGTTTGTCTCAGTTTCCTCATCTGTCAAATTAGCTATTGAAGGAAATGGAAAACCACTCCAACATCTTTGTCAAGAAAATCCAAAATGGGATCACAAAGAGTCAGTTACTACTGAAAAACAATACAACAGCACTTATAAAAATTTGTTGAATATAGGTGTGCTGAATAATGCCAAGATCAAATTGGAAAGCACAACTTTTTTGTTAGCAGGTTTCCAACATGGCCCAGGAAAGAAGGCTCTGATTCTAAATGTGTAGTCTTTCTTTTTTAGACTGATTATACTCAATTCGATCCATTTCCTAGAATGAAGAAAAGAATTCCCCAGAGCCTTAATCCTCCCTATGTGAAATAGGAAAACTGAATAACAGAATCTGCCAAAGCTAAGGACCAGATTGTGGTGAGCCTACCAAGGTACAGAGATGTCTGGCTTTAAGTAGCCAGACAGCTTTCCTTATTATTCCTTCAGATCCATTTTACTTTAAGTCTTTTAGGTCCACTCCCCATGGACAAAACATCGACGTTCCACATTAATGCACATCCCAGGAGTTCCTTTTGGCTGCACATGGCCCTCTTGGACCACAGCATTGCTCCACACCCACCAGAGCTCTCCTCTGTACTTTTCTTTGGGTTCCCCATGACTCATGAGACTGGAATTTCCTGCCAGTTCTAGAAGTCCTTTCTGCCTGGCTTCACCTTATCTCTTAGTCTGGGAAGGAGTAAGGTGAGCAGTCAATGAAGAGGACAGGTGCATTATTCTTAATGAATTGCAAGTTGTGATGAGTGCTCCCCAGTGGGTCTGTTCACTTCATGGTTAGTTGTAGATAGAACCATTATCAGATACCTATCATTTACATCAGAGTCCAAGTGCAAACCAGGTTTAGGCTTTGATGCAAACTGTCTAAAATGGAGGAGAAGGAGGAAAAAGGAAGAACAGAGAGGAAGAACAGAGAAGTCAGGTATTGTTCCATCACTGCCAGGCGGCTCAGCCCATAAGGGTGCATTTGTAGTGGAGGGGCATTTTTGTTGTGTATGTAACAAAGCCCTGTCAAGAGGGAAGGACTTGGCTATTTATGGGCAGCCTAGGGGAAATGCTTCAGTAGGGGAATGTATATCATCATAGTAACACTGTTTAAATTTTACCAAAAAAAAAAAAAAAAGCTTTACACATACAGATTAAATTCTTATGACAGTATAAGGTAGGTAATATGCAAAAGTTATTTTTACCTTTATATTCCCAGGGCCTAGCATTACATTAGGGAGTAGAGTAGATGCTTCATAAATGTTTGTTGAATTGAACCTCCTTTTTACTAATAAAAACAAATTGAGGTATGTTTGGAGTTAAGAGACTCACCCAAAGTCACATATCTATTAAGCAGCAGAGCTAAGGATTTCTAACACCCAACTCACTGACCCCCAGTTAAAATGAGGCTGGATTATGCTCTCCACAGGACTTTCAGACCACTTGGTCTTGCATAAAATGCCAATGAGGGAACAGATTCAATGAACTTCTGCTGCCCCCAGGTCCCATGTACACATAAGACCCATGCCTATCTCAGGTATGGTCACTTATCAAGCATGATAAGCGTTCTCTAAAGCTGAGTACTAGCTTCACTTTTTTGTTGTTCAGTTATTTTCAGTCGTGCCTGGCTCTTTGTGACCCCTTTTGGGGTTTTTCTTGGGAAATATACTGGAGTGGTTTGCCATTTCCTTCTACAGCCCATTTAACAGATGAGGAAACTGAGGCAAACAGGGTTAAGTGACTTGCCCAGGGTCACAGAGTCAATAAGTGTCTGAGGCTGAATTTGAACTCAGGTCTTCCTGACTCCAGGCCCAGTACTCTATCCATTGAGCTATCTAGCTGCCCACAATAAGCCATACTTTTACAATGTAGATTGGTGATGACACTAATGATATGGCATCTACTAGTAAATTAACAGAGATTTTCCTGAAGATCTTCCATCTCAGAAAGAATATTTCAATCCTCCAAGAAAAGTATCCCTGGAAAACAAATTAAATGCTGCTATTGTCTTCTTCTTCCTTTTCTCCACATTCACCTCCTCCTCCTCTTCCTTTTCCTGACAGTGATTATACCTGAGGACTCCTTGAATTTAGCCTCCCCAGTCCTAGTCACTGTTCCCTCTAGTTTCATCTTGTTCTGAAGCTTTTGAGAGGACAATGCAGCAGAACCAGGGAGACAGGATGTCTGTAAATGGGGTTTCATGGCACAAGGAAAATAAAACCTCTATCCAACTTAACTGGCAACCTTGAATAAGTATAATCATTGTGCTGCTTGATAATGAGAACCGGTAAAAGACTGTGACTTCTCTGATTTCCTGACTATGCCCTAGGAAGCTCATTATTGGGAAATTCCTCTATCATCCTGCAAGACCCCATCAGTCTTGACAGTTCACCTCATGACTGCCCTCTGCCACCTGACTGGCTGTGGAGTCATGAGCTACAAACCCTCCTTTTAAGGAAGGAGCTCAGCTCAGTCATCTCCCCATTTCTCCTCTGGCTGCCCTACTTTGAGACTTCTTTGACTTCTTCACATGCACCCTTGTGGGGGTCCTCAGACCCTACCCTTTCAGCTTCCTTTTGTTTACTGTCTTCTCCTGTTAGATTATAAGCTCCTTGAGGGCAAAGGACAATTATTCTTTTCTTCAATAGTTTTATCTCCAGCACTTAGTACAGTGCCTGGTACATAGTATGGGTTCAATGAATGTTTTTTGGCTAACTACATCCCTAAATTATTCTGCTTATACTGGGAATAATCATGTCCCAATACTAACTGTGAGTGGTCTGCAAGTCTTTCTTCCAGAGAAGGAAAGAGGAAATACAGTATAGTAGAAAGAGTACTTCAGATCCTGACTCTATATCTTATTACCCACAAATCCCTTTATCTCTCTGGGTCTCAATTTCCTCATTTGTCAAATGACAGAGTAGGACTAGTGACCTCTTAAGTTCTTTCCAAAAGAACCCTCAGACTTACCAATGCATGTGTGACTGGTCTGAGGGATAAGACAAATCCTCCCTTTGACACCTGCCAGTAGTGTAGACAACTCATTTAATCTCTCTGAGTTTCATTTGCTAAGGTGGGATAATAATTTTAATAATACTTTATACTTTATGGGGAAGCTAGGTGGCACCAGCCTAGAGTCAGGAAGACTCATTTTCCTGAGTTCAAATCTGGCCTCAGAGATTTACTAGCTATATGACACTGGGCAAGTCATTTCACCCTATTTGCCTCAGTTTTCTCATCTGTGAAATAAGCTGGAGAAGGAAATGGTAAACCACTCCAGTATGTTTTCCAAGAAAATCCCAAATGGGATCATGAAGAGTTGGACATGATTGAAAAATGGCTGAACAACAACTTATACTTCACAAGGTCAATCTGAGTCTCAAATGGGGTAACCTATATACAGTACTCTGTAAACTTTGGAGTGTTTGTTTTAACCAAAACCTGGCTGTCCCCTGAATGGATCATGTCAGTGTCAACCCTTTCCACTGTACTCTATTCCTTCTGTTCTTTCTACCTCAAAGGAGGAGGGATAGACATTCTTCTTGCTCCCAGTTGCAACTTCCAAGCCACTCCTGGAATACTTTGGTGATCTTTTATGTTTTGAGGTCCACACACTCCACACACATGCACACCAATGTCACAGTGGAAAGAGATTGCTAGATATGAAGACAGAAGCTGGGTTCCAATCCCAGACTTTAAGCAAGTCACCTAACCTCTATGGAAGCTGCTCATCCATAGAAAGAGGATCCTTTCTAGCTTGAAATCCCATAATCCTATGAGCACATTCCCCACCTCATCCCCCACTCCCAACCTTCTTGTCATCATCTGCCAACTTCTAGCTTCCTCACCCCTCATTCCCAGGGATGTTAAGTCTATTCTCTACCATCACTCTCAGATGCTTCAATACTCGTATTTACATAACTAACCTGACCACACAACTCCTAATCTTCACCTACTCAAAGAATTCCTAATCCACTGAACTTCAACTGCAAAATGACTTGGTCACACTTTAGACCCCACTATCTTTTAGAATTCCACTATCTCTACCGCCAAGACGTGGGACTTTTGAAATTCCATGCTCTGGGCAAAATCTCTCCCATCTTTCTACCTCTCCTGCTCTCTCACTACATCTGCCCTTTGCCCTTCTCATAAGCTCTGTTTCCCTTGATCCATTCCTGGTCACCCAGGTCATCTCTCCCACTCTGACACACTCACCACCTTTCATCATATGGTCTATCATGTTACTCTTCAGTGATCCCCAATGACCTCTACAAACCCTTCAGTTTGACATTTAAAACTTTTCACAATCTGACCCTGGCCCTCATTTCCCTTTATGTTCTAGTCAAATAGGTCTATTTGCTACTCTCCATACTTGGCCTTCCAGCTCTTGCCTTTATGCCTTTTCATAGGCTGCCCTCCATAATGGAGATGCACTCCCTCCTCATCTATGCCTCTTGGAACACTTAGCTTCCTTCAATGCTCAGTTTAGTTGTGTCTTCCCATGGAATCAGAAGTCTGAACCAACTAGATTTCTAGGTCTGTTATTTTGTTGTAATATCAATGTGTGAAGGGCTCGGGGTCATGTAGGCATGACAGCCCTGGAGGATGCTGGGAAACCCCCTGCCTTTTAACAGAACAATGAAAAATTTGTTCTATGTGCTCATGTAATTTTTGGTTACCTCATTATCCATTAACGTTTTGCTGAATAGTCTGGAAGCTTCCCCAGAGTTCTCTAGGCCTTAGCAGTTCACCTTTAAAAATGTCCATTAATTTTGTAGCTGTAGAGTAGATGGTAAGACCCAGGAGTCTGAAGGGTGAAGTTGCAGGGTACATGGGGAACCCCCCAGCAGTGTTTAGGGTATGTGACCCCCCCCAAAACCCTGCTGCTTACAGTCATTCCCCTTTTATGTTCCATCTGCCTACGACATACTTAGATGTCCCCAATCTATAAAAAACCCTTCATTTGGCCCCATTTAGCTATCATCTTATTTCCCCTTCTCTGTCAATGCCCCTGCTTCCTCACTGCTCACCCCTCAGGGGGGCATCTCCAGTCGTCCTGATCTATATCTGGCTACTGGGCCCAGATGGCTCAGGAAGAGAAGGTGAGGCTGGTGACTTTGCACAGCCCTCCCTCACTTAAATCCAATTCACTTGCAAAGTCATGGCATCACCTTCCTGGTGGCACACTCCTCTTCCAGAACAAAGGACAAACAACAGCTCATTCCTCAACCCCGTGCAATCTGGCATCTGCCCTTATCACTCCAGCAAAATCTTTTTTTCTCCAAAGTTGCCAATAAGGACTCCTAATGACTAAATGAGGGCAGTTAGGTGGCACAGTGGATAGAGTGCAGAGCATGGAGTCAGGAAAACTCACCTTCCTGAGTTCAAATCTGACCTCAGTCTCTTATTAGCTGTGTGACCCTGGGCAAGTCACTTTCCCCTGCTTGCCTCAGTTTCCTTATCTGTAAAATGAGCCAAGAAGGAAATGGCAAACCACTTGAGTATCTTTGCCAAGGAAATCCTCAATGGGGTCGTGAAGAGTCAGACGTTACTGAAAAAAAAAAACGACTGTACAACTACAATGACTAAATAAAACAACCCCTTTCCCTCTGCATCATCTTTGACTTCTCTGAAGCTTTTGATACAATTAACCACTCCTTCCTTGTCAGTACTCTGTTCTCTTTCTATGTCAAAGACGTTCAATTCTCTAACAATGTCTGTCTTCTGTGCCAATCTGTCATTCTCTTCCTGACTCTTTAATGAGGGTGTTGCTGAAGGCTCTCTCCTCGAAATTCTCTTCTCTCTTTAGACTCTCTCCCTTGGCATGGCCTCAGCTGCCACACCTAGGAATTTGTGCCAACAGACTGGACTTCTTCCTCTGACCTCTAGATCTACATCTCTACCTGTTCAGACATTCCAACACAAACTAAACAGGTCTAAAGGACAGCTTAATAACTGCCCCCCACCAAAAGACCACAAACACCCCCCCATTGTTCCTCCTTCTGACTTCACTATTTCTTGTCCTCTCCCAGGTCTACAATCTCAGGGTCATTTTGTCTCTTCCCTCTCCCATCAAGACCTTTCAATTCCACCTTTACAACATCCCTTCCTGCATCTAGCCCCACACCATTCTTCTCAGTCACCACTCTATGGCCCTTCTATTACCACTTGACAAGACTATCACAATAGTTTCCTAAGAGGGGTCCTTGCCTTTAATCTCTGCAACTGGTCCTTAATGCTACTGTTAGAATATTTTTACTTATGCCTAGACTTTTAATGTCTCTCTTATACTTCAAAGTCTTCAATGGCTCCCTATTGCTTCTAAAATCAACTGAAGTTTCACTCTGATCAGGCACTTGTCCAAACTTGTCAAATATTATTCCATTCTTCATAGTCTACACCATAGATATCAAACTTCTTACCCAAAAGTTCTTAGTACAGGAAGATTCAGATTAAAATATAATTGAGAAATGTTTAATAAAACAAATAAAAATATAACAATGTTAATTTGAAGTTTTCTAAGTCAAAATGTGACCCCCAAGGATTTCTTTCTCTTTGAGTCTGACACCACTAGTCCACATTCTTGCTAAGGTAGACTTCTCTCTGGCCTCTGAACATACACTTTCCCTCCTCCAGACCCATGCTTGTGCTGCTCCCTAGGCCAAGAATTCCCTCCCTGCCACTCAAAACCTTTTGAATTCCTACCCACCCTTTAAAGCCTCAATCACCTCATGAAGCCTTCCCCAAAAGCCTCAGTGGGTCACAGCCCTCCCTTTCAGACCTTATATAGCACTCAGTTTTGTAGCTTTCTATTAAACTTAATAAACTTACGTTGTGTGGGGTATTACAGTTATCTGTATGAGTCTTTGCCCTTCACTAGACTGTAAATTCCATGAGGGCAGCCACTGGGCCTTATCTAACCTTTCAGTACAGCGCTTGCTCTGTCCATGAAAGGCTTCATAACTATTTGTTCAATGCATGAATACAAGTTGTATTACCCTGCTCCCATCTCCCATGCATAGCTCCTTAGACAGACTAAAGTTCTATCAATTAGCAAATGCCCCAAGGTGGTAGATATTGTGGGGTGATGGTGGTGGGTCTCAGCCACATAACTAGTTTAGAAAAGCAAATTGAAGAATCTAATTTGTCATGAGGTTCCCTCCCGGATGAATATTAGTGTGGATGGTGGTGGTGGGGGGGGGGGGAATGTACAGTGGAAGGTAATTAGAGCAGGTGGTGCAATGCTGGAGGGCAGGGCTAAGTAGGCCACTGAGGTACAATACTCTGAACAGTTAGAGGGCACTAAACATCAGTGCTGGGGTCAATGCAGCTATCATTTAGGCACTGCCATTCAGTGGAATGAGAGAGGGGCAACCCAGTTTTTCTAATCTCTAATAAGAGCTTCCTACACCCTCCCTTCATCCTTCCTAGTCCCACATTTTGATAATAACCTTCTCCTTTCCTCTCAGATCCAGAGCTTAATCCCACTTAAGAAGCTCAATGACCCCTTTGGCTAGCTCACATGTCACTGTGATCCAGTTCTATGATGAAACAAGAATAAGTACTATCATTATTATAACTAATATTTCCAATGCTTTGTATTAATTTCCTCATATTATAAATATGTGTATATAGCACACAATCATGCTATATCTAGATATGCTTATATATGTTTTATGTTTTATGTGCAACATATGGTGACATGCTATATATGTATGTGTACATATATAAATTTAAGGAGTTTACATTTTATCATGAGAGGCAACTTATATATATATATATACACACATATATACATATATATACACATATATATATACATATATATATATATATATATATATATATATATATATATATATATATACACACACACACACACACACAACCATCTGGAAGAAAAAGAAACAGGACTAGAGAGAGAATGAGTTCCTTAATGGAAGGCACAGCTTCGTTTTTGGTCTTCCTCTCTCTAGCACGGTGCCTGAACATAGAGGTAGCAGGTACTCAACACCTGCCAATTGGTTAGTTTCAGGTTTCCAGCACTCCTTCCTCACAAGAATCCTGAGGTGTTGTTCCCAATTACCAGGAGGAAATTGTGTTTCAGTGTGACTGAGTGACTTGTGCAAATTTGCCTGGGCCACAGGCCCAGGACTACCTGGGAAGGTAGTCATCACCTAGGGAAGGTGGCAGGGCTCCTGCAGCTTACATACTCACACTTCAAAGGGAATTATGGTCCCAGTTCTGCTGCCGATTCTGTATGGGATTTTGAGTGACATATAAACAACCTTTGGTCTTTCATGTCCACATCTGTATCATGAGAAAATTGTTGGATGCAGAGGCCTCTAAGTTCCCTCCCAGCTCTCCCATGCTATACACAATTCCTCTATTCCTCTTCTTGCACCCCATGCCTAAGTTTTGACCTAGAGAGTTAGTTTCTGGACCCTTTTGCTTCCACCCAAAGATGGAGCTGCTCTCAGCTTCCCTCCCCCTCTACCTCCCCCAGGAGCTGCTGACCTTGCATTTAAAAGGCTTGACATCCGAGTGCACGATCATGTGGGCCTTGAGTGTCTGCTTCTGCACAAAGCTCTTGAAGCACAGGTGACACTGGTAGGCCCTTATGTTGGTGTGGATCAGCACATGCCTCTTCATGTTGGCCAGCAGGGTGAACTCCCGCCCGCAGATGCCACATTTGTGCTCCTTTACGCCCTGGAGGAGGCAAGGGGCAGGAAACAGTGTGGTTAAGGGGCACCGCTTGTTTCTGGACTCAATAAATACTTTTTATTTAAAAAAAAAAAGCTTTTTGATGATTAATGCTGGGCTCCAAATGCTATGGCATGGCATTTTCCTCATTCCCCATCCTCTCTTTTCCTTAAAGGTCACCCTGCTAAAGGAGCCACTAATGCTAAAGGATTGTCGTCTCCCTCCTTCTTCTGGGAAATCTTAGTGAGAAAGACTATCAGAGGAAAAGAAAAGAGATCAATTTTGTTGTTGTTTTTCTGACCACATCTGACATCACTGGGATAAATAAGAATGTGATTAATCAGCCTTTGGTAAGACTGCTCCTCTCAGAAAAGTCTGTTGGAGTTGGGTCTGTAAAAGTTCATGAACATGAAAGAAATGCAAAAATGGGATGATCTCATGCCACAGGGTGACCAGCATTGTCCTGAGCTCTCAGAAAGAATGCACACCTCCCAGAATACTCAATACTCACACCTACTTTAACTCTGTTCACAAGCATTTCATTCAGTGCCCACTGTGAGGAAACAGTGGGCTGGGCAGCTGGGGATACAGAGGTGGGGAGCCTACAGAAGAATGATGTACAAGCAAGAATGAAACAAAGTGGGAAGGTTTGGTTGTTGTTCAGGCATATGTGACTCTTTGTCACTACATTTGGAGTTTTCTTGGCAAAGATACTGCAGAGGTTTGCCATTTCCTCCTCCAGATCATTTGACAAATGAGGAAACTGGGGCAAATAGGGTTAAGTGTTTTGCCCAGGGTCACTCAGCTAGTAAGTGTCTGAGGTCAGATTTGAATTCACAAAGATGAATCTTCCTGACTTCAGATTTTGGTGCTCTGTCCACTGCACTACCTAGCTGGCACTCAGGCAATCCCTAGGACAGAGGAGGGGACCCTGTGATCTTGTGGCCACATGTGGCCTTTTAGTCCTCAAGTGCAGCCCTTCGACTTAATCCAAACTTCACATTTCACAAAATCCCATTTGTTCTGTGAAGTATGGATTTAGTCAGAAGACCATACTTGAGGATCTAAAAGGTCACATGTGGCCTCAAGGCCTCAGGTTCCACACCCCTGCTGAAGGGCTTTATCTACTAAGCAGCCCTAGACATGAGCTGCTAAGAGTACTGGGAGAGGGAGTTCCCATCCAGACAGTTCCCCACATTAATGAAATCCCAGTTCCTTCATGTACTATTACAGTATACCAGACTGTAAACTCCTTGAGGGTGGCCTATGGTGCCTAAGTCATCTCTATAGACCCCTCAGTGACCAGCCAAGTTCTTTGCAAGCAATCTTAATTTAACAAATGTTTCTTGAATGAATGAATAAACCAACAACTTGGTTTCTGAACTCACAGCCCTCAGCCACTGTAGACAATGTGGGACACAACTCCGGAGCCCCCAAAGAAACAGGCTGCCAATTTCCAAAAAAAAGGTTGGCAAGGAGAAGGATCCCCCTCTGGGATTATGAAACAGTATGGAAGGAGTTGTTCATATTTCATTGTTTCTTGAGAAGTGCTTAAATGCTTAAGTAATGATGCTCTCCACTGAGAACATTTCCTGGGATTCATAACTGGGGCTGGGCCATTAGCTAACCCCAGCTAGTCATCATTTTCAAGAAAAGGTCTTTTTAGAGAGACCTTGACCCATTATAAATCTCGGGAGCTAAAACTGGGAGGAAAGGAGCTTTTAAAGAAATAACCAAATAAATTCCAAATGTTTGCAAGCTCTATCAATATAACCTCTTTGAAAACAAGGATTTTTTTCATTTTTTCTCTTTGTAGCATAGTGCTTGGTACATAGTAGGTGCTTAATAAAAGCTTATTAATTGGTTAATGAAAGTTAATTGATCGGTTAATTGATTAATAAAAACCTAATTGATTGGACCTAATTGTAGGTCCAGTCTATAGTAAAAGTCCTAATGTTGTAACAATATTGATTAGCTGTGATAAGTGGGTTACTTAAGTAGAACATGGATAATTTAACAGCTTTAAATTTCAATCTTATCTCTTCACTGCCATGTAACCAGGCAGCTAGGTGGGGAATGCATAGAGCACAAGACTTAAGAGTTCAGATCATTCCTTGGAAGTTCCCTAGCTGTGTGACCCTGGGCAAACCATTTAATCTCCCCCTCAGTTTCCTCACCCATAAAATGGAGCTAGTGATAGTGCCTACTTCATGGGATTGGTATGGGGGCCAAATGAGTTCACACATGTGGTTATTTGCAAATCTGAAAGTCATATCCATGCTTGCTGCTCTATTACTGTTATTACCACCTCTGACTGCATTTCCTCCTTAGAATGACTATGATAAAAAAAGTACCACTTTGCAGGATGACGAAGAGAAATAAGCCACAAAAACAATTAGGGCGTGGATAGGTTTATGTTAAAACCAAATACAGAAGCCAGCCCATCTGCAACAAAATAATGCTTATAGGACTTGGAGCTGCAAAAAAGAGAAGAAATTCAACCCTTTCCATTTTGTTAATAAAAATAAATTTTTAGAGAGTTAAATGTCCAATTTGAAAAAAAAAAACACCTTTTATTGAGTATTCAGATAATGAGTTTTAAAATTATAAAACAAATGTAAATACATTTCTGTTTTACCAGGGGGGTGCTGGCACCAACTGGTATTGAAGTTGATTATTAAATTTTCAGTATGAGCATTTAACACCTCAGAAATCAGCAAACACTACAAATTAGGGCTTAGTTTAATGTTTTCTTGATTATCTAGGCTTAAGAAAGTGAAGAAAATATTAATAATGCAGATTAAACTTAAAAGTCTATCTAGAGTGTACAGAGATAGAAGGATATAGATATACCTTTCTAAGTATTTTGTTGTTCAGTCTTTTTCAGTAATGTCTAACTCTTCGTAACCTCTTTTGGGGTTTTCTTGGCAAAGATACTGGAGTGGTTTGCCATTTCTTTCTTCAGTTCATTTGACAGATGTGGAAACTGAGGCAAACAGGGTTATATGACTTGCCCAGGATCACACAGCTAGTAAGTATCTGATACCAGATTTGAACTCAGGAAGATGAGTCTTCTTGACTAAAGGAGCAGCTCTCAATCCACTCTGCCACCTATCTATATATGTTTCTTTTCCATATACATTAGCAATTTCTTCTCTGTCTCTGTCTGCTTCTATCTCTGTCTCTCTTGGAATGCTATGCTAGTTAAACATTTACTAGCACATTTCTGTTTTTCACTAACTGAAAATGTTCTAAAGTGTTTTGTTTTAAGTTTTATTTTCAGTTTTTTAAAAACTACAATTTATAAGGACTGAAAGGGACCTTAAAGGTCATGAGGCCAATTCCCTTATTTTGCAGAAAAAACAAAACAAAACAAAACAAACCAACAAATTCTTTTGAGATTTTCTCTGTAGTTATATCCTAAAATTATAAGTTCTCAAGTTTACATAATCTTTTAAGTTTGCAAA
Source organism: Gymnobelideus leadbeateri (assembly GCA_011680675.1). NCBI lineage: Eukaryota > Metazoa > Chordata > Mammalia > Diprotodontia > Petauridae > Gymnobelideus > Gymnobelideus leadbeateri. The sequence goes on from WOXC01009938.1 coordinate 636,688, forward strand.
GCATTTTACATCTGAGACTACATATGAACCCCACAAAAACACTTCGGAGTAGGTGCTATTATTATACTGATTTTATAGATAAGAAAACTGATGTTTAGAGGGGTAGGTATAAGTGACTTGCCCAGGGTCATCCACCTGGTGTCTGAAGTAAGATTTGTACCCAGATCTTCCTTCATTTGCTGAGAAGGGCACAGTAGAAAGAGGATTGCAAGTTAGAGTCTGAAAACCTTGGTTTTCAAGCCAGGCTTTGCTATTTTTTACCTCCCCTTGTGACCTTGGATAAATCATTCCCCCTCACTGCGCTCAGAGGTTGGGCCAAATTTCTAGCCACCATCTCTTCTAGCTCCAAATCCTATGACAAACTGAACTGCTCCATCTGTAAGTGGGCTTCCTTTCTGCCTGTAGAATTTAACATGCATTGAGGCCTGATCAGAAACTCATTTCAGGGCTCTTTCCAGCAAGGTGGAGTGAGACATTATGAACAGCGTCATAGGCCCTGGGTATGTCACTATGAGCCCTACTGACCCACTAGATCATTCTGGCACCAGGAAGATATATACCTCTTTTAATAGTTCTAAAGAAAAAGCAACGATATATACCTCTAACAAAAACATTAATTTTTGGTTCTGTGAAATGTGGTTCTGAAATGAAAATCACGTGTGAACCTTTCTATTCCAGTATACACCATTCTGAAACAAGCCCTAGGGAATAAAGGAGTTGCTTGTGTGCCCTACAGGCCCAGAATGCCTTCAGAGACTGCCAGGGGCTAGAGAGAGAGATAAGAGATCTGGCAGCACCTGAAGCAGGTGCACAGAAAAGTAATTATTCTATTTTAAAATTTTGTTCATTTAAGTGTATTTTGATTCCCAAATAGAATTAATTTTTACTATTTGTCCCATCTAATCTTCTTTTGTTCCCTCTCTCCCCTGTTCCCAGATATCTTGAACCCTTTTTAAAAATGAATGTTAGAAACTCCCCATCAACTCCTTTTCAAGCTATTTTAGATCTTCTGAAATGATCTATTTACCTCCTCTGTCTCTCAGTTTTAATTTAGGTCCTTTGTCTCAAATTCTTGGATTTGGCAAGAACCTGTCTCCTTGGATGATACCCACAGGTGCCTTTTGTTAATATAGGGCAGAAACTGTTTATGCAAAACTCACAAAGCGGCCACTCCTTGAGGACCCAGAAAGGGAGCTAGATTTTGTGCAGGCCTTTCCAATGCAACCCATTCTAGCAGGGCAGAAATTTTATCTTGGTTAGGTTAGGGCCTCCCTTGATGCTCTGGTATTGAAAGATGTTTTTGAAACTCAGGTTTAGGAGAAAAGCCTGCCATCAAAAAAGCCAGCTGAGGTCAAAGGGGTGGGAGGAGGCTAGACTCTGGTCCCCAGAGCCCGAAAACAGACCAAAGTCACCTCCATTCAGGTTAGATTTCAGGTCCACCACTTAGCTTAGTTCAATTCAAAGGGATTCAAAGTTTGGGGCCTAACTCAAACATGGTGGCAATCGTTTCAGTGACTGGGTTTACTGTAGCTTTGTGAATCTGAGGGCAAGAAAGAAAAATGCAAACCAAGAGACTGAGAAAAACAGGTTTATCAAATGCATTCTACACACTGAAACCTCCAGGTGACCTGGGTGAGTAGACAGTGTTGAATTAGTATTCAGCACAGCACTGAGCTGGGACAATTCAGTCTTCTCCTCCTCTAAGCTTCCTGAAAAAGTGGGGAGAGGGAGGCAGTCTACTTCACTTCAGACAGAAGAGAAGACCTGGGGGAACTAGCAATGAGGAATTTGCAAGCCCAAGGCTCTTGTTTGGTGTTCTTGCCTTTTCCACCAGAAAATAGCCAGCCAGGGAGGTGGATATGGATCTGAGGGCTTTAGCCCAGGAAACTAGGAGTCAGGATAGGTAGGTTCTAGTCAGACTTGTCACATCAGTTCTGTGACCTTGGGTATGCTATTTACCTCTCTGGGACTTTCTTTCCTCATCTGTAAAGTGGATGGTTTGGACTAATTGAAGTGAAAGGTTGATTACCTGGGGGACTCTGGCCAAGTCACTCACCTCCCTGGGTCTCAATTTTCCTCATCTATAAACAAACAGGAGAATGTAGGAAGGTTGAGGCCAGTGGATAGTTGGAGCTTGAGAGTTCTGAGCTGCAGAAGGTATTTGCTTATCTATACTAAGTTTACAACTGCTTTATTTAGTTCTCAACAGGAGGAGGGGGCACCTGGATGCCTGAGTAGGGTGAACCAGTCCAGTTTTGAAATGGAACAGATCCAGGCTCTTGCTTTGATCTGTGGTGGGATTAGGCCAAGAGTGGCTTCTCCATTTCCATTCTGAGAAAGATGGGGAGACATAATCTCAAAAATAAATGAATGAATGAATGTGTAGTTTGTGAACTAGATGGCTTCTGAGGTCCCCTTGAGCTCTATATCTGTGATCCTGTAACTTTTCTAACTTTTATGGAGAGGTGACATTTATAGAAAGGACTATGTCATAGATAAGGAAGAAATGGAGAAACTAGGTGGTGCAGTGGATAGAGTGTTAGGCCTGGAGTCAGGAAGACCTGAGTTCAAATAGGGCCTCTGACACTTCCTAGCTGTGTGACCACGGACAAGTCACTTTACCCTGTTTGCCTCAGTTTCCTCATCTGTAAAATGAGCTGGTGGAGGAAATGGCAAACCACTCCAGTGTCTCTTCCACGAAAACCCCAAATAGGGTCGACAACAAAAAGGAAGAAAGAGAGCTCGGCGGCACCAGTTGCTCCTCTGCCTGAACGTGGCTCCCAAGCCAGAGTTGGACTAGCCTGTGTACAATGCTGAAGCACATTACCCACCTCTTGAAAGAGAGGGCCTAGATTCAAGGTACAGAAAAAAAACCCCAGCAGATGTTTTTGTGGACCTGGACTAAGCGGGAATTTGTTTGTAGTCACCAAATTTCCTGAATTTTGCTCTGATATTACTGTAATCCAGAGTGGTTTATAACACAGTTTTTCTCATTGACCTTGAAGAACTGTGGGTAGTTTGAACTGCTCCTGGATCTCAGTTTTCACATTCACCTTTGGGCTCTTTGTCGGGAGAAGGGAAGAGGATACAGACAAGGGTTTGTGGCTCTTGTCAGAGGGGTGAAGGTGGGGGAGGAGAAAACGTGTTTTTGCTCCCTGCAGGGACCCCTTCGAGGAGGCCTTTTTGCCCAGCCTCCCCAGCTCCCCACCCCCTCCCGCCCCGCTCACCTTGTGGGTGAGGGAGTGCTGCTTCAGGTGATGCGGCTGCACGAACTCCATGCCGCACTCGGAGCAGATGTAGGGCCGGATGTCCTGGTGCTTCATCATGTGGTTCTGGAGCTGGCTCGGGTACTGGAAGGTCTTGTCGCACTCGGTGCAGTTGTACTGGACCGGGCCGCGGTGCGTGGTCAGGTGCCTCTTCAGCTGCGCCAGCGTGGGAAAGTCCAGGCCGCACTCCACGCAGATGTTCTCCCGGCCGCTCTCGTGCTTGGCTTCGTGCGCCTTGAGCTCGCTGGGGTAGGCGAAGCCGCGGCCGCAGATGCGGCAGTTGTAGGGCTTCACGTCGCTGTGCTGCATCATGTGGCGCTTCAGGTGGCTGGTCTGCGTGAAGGCCTTGTGGCACACCTGGCACTTGTGCGGCCTCGTGCCCTGGTGCGTCAGCATGTGCGTGTGCAGGTGGCTCAGCTGCTTGAAGAGCTTCCCGCAGCGCGTGCACGCGTGGGGCTTGATGCCGCTGTGGCCCAGGATGTGCGTGACCAGGTTGTACTTGGACGTGTAGGACTTCTCGCACATGGGGCACTGCCAGCGCTTCTGCTCGCCGCCCACGTCCACGTAGTAGCTGTCGTCGATCTGGATGTTGACGTCCACCCGCTCCACCTTCTGCTTGCTCTCCTCGGAGTTGTCCGGCCTCTCGGCTTTGGGGGGCGCGGGCGGCTGGGCCGGCCGCTTGGGCTGGAAGGAGTGCCGGCCATAGGGGAAGCCTGGGGCAGGCATGAAGAAGGGGAACACCAGGCCCGGGTGCACTTTGGGGTAGTAGGGGTAAGGGGTGGGTAGGAATGGCGGGGGAGCAGGGTGCGACCACACGGCGCCTGGCTTGATGGGCTCCTGCTTGATGGGTTTGGCCCCCAGGTGCTCCAGGGTCCGGTAGAACTGGAAGCCGATGTTGCAGAGATCGATCATCTGGGCGTCGTACTTGGGGGGCGGGGGCTGCTGGAAGAGCAGAGGCAGGCCGGGAGAGCCGTGGCTTTTGTCCTTTTCAGGCTGGTGGGGGGCTGCGGGATCAGGCGGAGGGTGGTTATAGGGCATTTTGGTGGGCATGCTCTTCCGCTTCCGAGATCCACCTCCTTCCAAGATTCCTGGGAATCCATCCAGGTCTCCAGAAGGAGGTTCGTACCGAAACGGGGCAAAGGGCGCCCTGAACCCTTCCGCGAAGGCTTGTCTCTGGTGAGACTTCATCCTCGGGGCTCCCAGCTGCAGGCAGTGGGGGAAAGGCGGAGCTGTCTTCATGCCCATGCTGAAACACACGTCTTCGTCTTTGATCATCCTTGACTCGTTCTGCATTGTTGGTGGCTTCCTTCAAAAAGAAAGAAAGTGAGTTGAGAACTCTTCAACTTCAGGTCCTGGTGGGTGAGCTCAGCGCTGATTTATAGGGAGTAATACTTGCTTTAAAGGTAACCTGAATTTCTTCTTCCCAGGGCCATTTATGATACCATTTAACTTTCCCCATGCAAACAAGGTCAGCCGAGTTACAGAGCATTGGAATTATACCCTGGAACCTACATTCTAAATCACCTTCAAGTACAGGGTGAAAATGACATTCTCCCGAGTTCCTTAAATCAAATCTTCAGATATTTATTAAGCATCTCCTCTGCTAGCTGGGCTAGGCATGTTTCTTTGGTGGATGCACCTTCGTCACAACATTTTGGGGGTAAATCATATTAAATGCTTGGATCCTATAATAACCTCATGTAACTTATAAATAACAGGCCCCAAGCTGAAGTCAGGTAAGGCTCGGAATAATAATGATGAACTCATTCCTATAGCACCTTAAGGTTTGCCAAGCCCTCTTGTGACAGGTTTGCACAGGGTGGCTACTGCTCAACCACCCCTGCCTTCCATCCAAAACTCGCACTTCCATTTTTCCTCAACCAAGAAAGCTGTGAGTCCCAGTTAACACTGAAACACTGAATGTGTATGGGAGGTAGGGTGTCTCTCAGAAAGCTCAGCCAAGAGCATGGAAATGTTTCCTCTTCCACACACTGAGTCTCTTTCCCATTTTAACCTGTTTATCAGCCAGTGATGAACAACCTTGAGTCACATGACTAATTCACCTCATTCCCAATGTTAGGGAAGGTGCTATATCCTCTATACTTCTCCAGCTGCAACTGGCTTTGGTGATGGGTCTGTTCTTGGCAACTAAATGGTGGTGTCAAATTCAAATGGAAATGGAGCTCAGTCTTAAGTCATCCTTAAGGATCCCTGTAGGCTCATATTGGTTTAGAAAACCACATATTGACATTATCTATGTTCTATTGTATTTTTTTGCAAGGGGGGAAGGCAAGGCAAAGTTAAGTAACTTGCCCAAGGTCACACGGCTAGTAAGTGTCAAGGGTCTGAGGCCGGATTTGAATTCAGGTCCTTGAACTCAGGTCCTTCAAACTCCAGCGCCAGCCAGTGCTCTATTCAATAGGCCACCTAGCTGCCCCCTATTGTATTTTTACTTATTTTGTTAAATATTTCCCAGTTGGGGTGGCTAGGTGGCTAGGCTAGCACTCTATCCACTAGACCACCTAGCTGCCCCTACTTGAATGATGTAGTCAAGGCCATGAATTGAGTCAGTTTGGCCTTGTGTTCCTCCTAGGCCTGAGATTTAATGGAGACAAAGGATTCTGCTTATTTGATGGCACAATGGATAGAGCACTGGGCTTGTCTCAGGGAGACTCATTTTCCTGAGTTCAAATATGACCTCAGACATTTACTAGTTGTGTGACCCTGGGCAAGTCACTTAACCCTGTTTGCCTTAGTTTCCTCATCTATAAAGTGAGCTAGAGAAGGAAATGGCAAACTACTCCAGTATCTTTGCCAGGAAACCCCCAAATGGGGTCATGAAGAGTTGGACTGAAATGACTGAGCAACAAAAGATAGATTTCTAGACAGCCTCAGAGTCCAGAGCCAGGATGTGGTTCAAATGTAGGTTTGTATAAAATGGGTGATTTGCAAGGATCAGGAAGGCTAACTTCATGCTGGAGGCTCGCTATGGATCTTGGTTAAATAGTGTTTATCTCTGCTCTAGGCAGGCTTTGAAAGCACACTGATTATCCCTCATTAGTACATAAGTGTCCTAATGAGATGTTTGTGGATTTTTTGTACAATGAAAGCTAATTTCCTTAACTATAAAGTGGGGGGTATGCGTGTTGGAATGAAACACACACATACACATGCTCGTACTCACACACAACAGCCCGACTGCCAACAATTCAAGTCTTTCAACTTGTGAGAACAATTGGGAATTTCTTAAAGCCTCTGAAATAAAACCAGGAGAGGATTAGGTATAAAAAAAAAGGATAGGGGTGGCTAGGTGGCAGTGAATAGAGAGTACTGGCCCTGGAGTCAAGAGGACCTGAGTTAAAGTCCGAACTCAGAACCTTAACACAAAAACAGGCCATGTGAACTTGGGCAAGTCATTTAACCCCAACTGCACCTCTAAAAAGCAAATTTTTAAAAAAGGATAGATATTTTACATCTACTGCCTGTACTCTTTTTTTTTTTTTTTCAAAGCAATTGGGGTTAAGTAATTTGCTCAAGGTTACACAGCTAGTCATTATTTATGCGTGGGTGCTCATTTTCTGAGGCCGGATTCGATCTCAGGTCATCCCAACTCCAAGGCCGGCATTCTTACTCACTGCGCCACCTAGCCGCCCCTGCATGTACTCTTTAGGCAAGTTCCTTCTGAGCCTCAGTGTCTTCATCAATAAAATGGAGAGGATGATAGTTTTGCAACTGACCTTGCTGGGTTGCAAGGATCAAATGAGGTAATGGAACTGAAAATTTTGCCCATACTACTCAAGGCTGAAGAGATTATATTATTGGTATTATTTGTCCTTATAACTATTATTATTAAGATGCAACCTGACTTAAGGGGAGTCAGAAAGACCTGGACTCATTTACCACATCTGGCTGTGGGACCCTGGGTGAGTCACTTAATTTTCCGCTATCCCAGGCCATGCATTGTCTACAAGGTACAAAACAGCTATGGATCTGCTAAATTAGGGAGAGGAAGATTCCTTACATTGAGCTCTTTATATCCACGAAATCTTGTGTCGAAATTATTGTTATTCTTATATTTGACCTTTGTTCCTCATTGGGAGTTGAGAAACCATACTGGTTTGTCTTCCTGGGAAGTTGGAGCTTAGAGATGGAAGAAGGGCATTGCAGAAATAGTCTTGCCAGGAATCCTCAGGAATACCATTTCCTGCCTTCCTTCCCTTTTCCAAAACATCTGATTTATACAGTGCTTTATACATTTCACATGCAGTATTCAAAACAACCCTATGGAATACACAGGGCAGTTATTTTTATAACTCCTGTTTTGCAGATGAGGAAACTGAGGCTCAAGAAGGTTAAAAATTTGCCTAAGGTGACAGTGATAGCAGGAAGGAAAAATCAGAACTTGGAACCATGTTTTCTAGGTCTCCCTACTTCAAATACGGCACTCTTTCCACTATAGAGTGTTAATTTCCTAACATTCTTAGTAGAATATTTCATCTGCTCCCACTGCTAATGATGAGATTAGCATGAACATTAAATAGATAGCAGGATAGGTAGAAGGGAGATGACTGGGGAGACCCACCAATACTAGGAAGGGGGAAGGTCTTTTCTCTCTCCTTCCTCCCTCACCCCTTTGTCTGGGACTGCCTAGAACCCATCCCAGCTGCTTGATTGCTTACAAGGCTTGGATGAGATGGGAATCATCAACTCTAATCATTCCAATGAGATGAAGAACCACCAGCCTTTGCCATCTGCTCTGCATGTCCTAAGGTCCTCTGTGTCCTAAGGTCCCCTCAGTCTTATCATCTGCCCTAAATTTACACCCTACAACATGGCCTCCAACACTGACGACTGGCTTGCTGGGATAGTCTAAGGAGCGCTAGGTCTTAGCATCAGATGCTCTGCCACACCTGCAGGATTTCTGGGCTTTTCCACTGGTGCTGCCACTGAATTTTCTTTCATGTGTTGTCTCCCTTAATTAAAGCGTGAGCCTCTTGAGAGCTGGGATTGTCACTGTTTTTCTATTTGGATGCCAAGGGCCTGGCACATAGTAGTAATTGATTAACTACTGATGACAGTGATGCTACTTCCTTGAATGAATAAAAAGGCGTTTGATACAAAGACAAAAATGAAACAATCTCAGCCTTAAAGCATCTTACATTTAAAAAAAAATAAGAGGGGCGGCTAGGTGGCGCAGTGAGTAGAGCGTTGGCCCTGGAGTCAGAAGGACCTGAGTTCGGATCCCGCCTCAGACACTTAACACACACACAAACAAAAACCTAGCCATGTGACCTTGGGCAAGTTACTTAACCTCAATTGCCCTCCAAATAAATAAATAAGAAAGAAAGAAAGAAAGAAAGAAAGAAAGAAAGAAAGAAAGAAAGAAAGAAAGAAAGAAAGAAAGAAAGAAAGAAAGAAAGAGTGACTTGTATTCTTGGGCTGACAGCCCCAAGCAAGATGCAAAATATCTTGTGTCGATTCCCCCAACTTTCTACCAATCCATGTAGATCCCTAGACCTAAATGAAATGGGAAATAAGGTATTGCTTGAAGAACAGCAAGAAGACCAATTGGAACTGAAGAATACAGGAAGGGGAGTAATATAACAGTAAGGTTGGAAAGGTAGGTTTGAGCCAGTTTGTGAAAGGTTAGTGGCTGATATAATGACTGAGGCCCAGACTTTGTGTATGGAGATTTTTCAAGGCAAAATCAAGAAATTGATTTTTCAATTTCTCTTGGTCATTTGATCAATTTTCAACCTTGCTTGGAAAGTTTTTATTTCCTTTAGGGCCAGGAGGGCAAGGATCTACTTTCAAGCTCTTATAGCATCAGTAAAAACTATTAATCTTCAAATTGGACCAGACACATTATACTGAGATGAAGGGAACAAAAGACTTTTTCTTTTGCTGGAGCTTTATTTAGGTTGGTGAGAAAGTCACCACCTTTCTGAGTCTCAGTTTTCTTAAGTGTTACACCAATAAATGCTATTTACCTCACAGGACTGTTATGCAGTATGTTAGAAATACAAGCTTTAAATTATTTTCATCTGTCTATTATGGCTCATTTTTTTTTCAGATAAACCTATGTGTAACTGGGCAGAAGAGTATTACTAACTTTCAGAGAAAATCTCCTTTCTACCCCTACCATGGCTTTTTTTTTTCAAATATTTGCACAGATGACCTTTTCCTCTCTTACTTTGTTCCAGCAGATTCATTTGAAGTCTGTTAAAGAAGCCAGTGGAAATTTGTTCACATTTAGAAAGGATCTCTTCTGCCTCTTTGCAAATTAGTGTTTTTCCTCAAATGGATAGGCAGTGAGGAGGTGAAATGGATAGAGTACTGGATCTAGAGTCAGAAAGCTGAGTTCTAACCTTAGACGCTTACCAGCTGTGTGACCCTGGGCAAGTCAATCTCTGCCTGCCTCAGTTTCCTCATCTATAAAATGGGGAACTTAATAATAGCACCTACTTTCCAGGGTTGCTGTGAAGATAAAAATGAGATATTTGTAAAATACTTTGTGAACCTTAAAGTGGTACTTAAATTCTAGATATTATAATAGATCTGCTTCTTAGTCTGTTTTTTAAAAGAAAGCATTAAAAGTATATCAGTACCTTAAAAAGCAAAGGTGGCTGATATCTTTAGCCCACATAGTATATCTCACATGGGAACCATAGTTACAAAATTAGAAAGGAATGTCTGATATTCTATTTACACCAAAGGTATTTATAAAAAAAAATAATAAAATTTAGGGGGTTTTTTTGGTCTAGAAAACAATTTGCTAGCTTTAAAACAAACAAGTGATCCAGCATCTTCCCAGTCTCAAAACCATTGAGATCCATCCATCAGGACCTGTGAGGTAAGAAATCTCATTTTGCATAAAAGGTCTGGCGTAGTTACCATCTATCTTTCAAGAGGTTAAAAGGAATAGGATCCTTTTGGCTCTTTGTACCCATGACAGGATAACTCAAGCATACTTGCTGACAGTTATTAATATCCCTGTTCTCAAACACAGTTGGAAGGTGTGGATACATGGACACCAAGTGCTAAAGAAAGTAAAGGCCTGGCAGAGTTATGCAGACCCCATGTCCCACTCCCTGTCAAGCCAACAGGAAGGCACTCTTTTTTTCTTTTTTAAGAACTGTTTATTTTGTCACTGTGGGTCCTTTGTGATTTTTTTTTTTTGCTTGGGTTCCTAGAATTTTAACTGAATCCTAGGAAACCCAATGCAGAATTCTTCTGACTCCAAACTTGAGTCTTGTTATTTGCCCTTTGGTCAAATTAGGACAGAGTGAAGCCAGTGGAGAATTCAGCTTCCTTGATCCAATGAGGAACTGGGCAATGGAGATCCCTTCACAAAAGTGCTCTTCAGAAATAGACCTGGCTGCCACCAGGGAATACCAGTTTGTTCCAGCTTGGGCAGGCCGTGTGGCTTTTTGTGTTGGGCAGTGGTGCATTCCAAGAGGAGGCTGAGCGGGTGGATCATTTGAGCTCAGTATCTGAACCAATATGGTGGGTCGCCCAGCTGCCTAAGGAGGAATAAACTGGCCTAGAAATGAAACACTAAAACTCCTGTCTCATTCAGTAGTGGGACCAGACTCAGTGAGTATCCACTGTGGTTCCAGCATGGGCAAGAAAGAGAATAAGTCTAATTTAAAGAACAAAGCTTCATGGGACTTTCATATCAAAGGCATAGTTCCTCAATCCCTCACCCACATACACCTCATAGTGATTTCTCAGTTTTTGTAACCTCTGCTCCAATTCACTCCAGGGTCCTTGAGAACAAAGTGCCAATGTGAGATCCTTGGGAATGCTACCCAGCTCAGGCACGGACAGGCAAAACTACTGGACATTTTTCACAAATTTCATAATAAATATAGATTCAGAATAAATTTCACAGAGAAAAGTCTAGCAAACAGATGATGACCTGCTGGTTCTGCTGGGGTTCCATCCAATCAAGAGGCATGGTGACCAAGTGGGACCAAGAGGAAGAAGAGGAAGGAAGGAACACAAAACTTTAGAACAACTTTGGAGCGTTGGGATGTGTGAATGGCTGTAGAGTAACGAAGATCAGAGGACCATGGATTTTGAGCTGGAAGGGAACCTAAGGGTCATCTAATGGAACCTCCTTCATTTTACAGATGAAGAAAGTGGGGTCCAGAGAAAGAAAATGATTTGCTCAAAGTCAGACAGGAGACTGCAGTGTTCATCGAAATGTATCCTGTGCTTTGGGGAGTATTGGGTGTGTCTGTGTGTGTGTATCAGTGTGTGTATGTGAGTGTGTGTGTGTGTCTGTATGTATGTGTGTGTGCATGCATGTGTATCAGTGTCTGTGTGTGTGTGTCTGTCCCAACAATCTTATCCCATTCCCACTGGGTCTTCCCTTTTCTCTCTGACACATGTTGTTAATGACAATCTCTAGCCTTGGTTCTCACTTAACCCTTTGCTTTACATCTTTCTGTTACACTTTATATGTATTAATATGTGTGACAGTTACCTCAGTATGGTGTGTGTGTGTGTGTGTGTGTGTGTGTGTGTGTGTGTGTGTGTGTGTATTCCCTCTAATTATTGGTTAACTACATGAGGGCAGGGACAGTGTCTCACAATAATACAGTTCTTAAGGTTTACTCATCATTTTCCTTACAACAGCCTCACAAAGGGTTATAGTCATTTGACATATCAGGAAACTGAGGAAAAGAAAGGAGATTTGCCCCATGTCATACAAACAGGAAGGGGTAAAACCAGAATTCAAGCTCAGAATCTGATGTTTTCTCACCATCACTACACAATTGCTTTTCACCTTGAACTCATCCCCGAGCGCACACGTGTACACACACACACACACACACACACACACACACACACACACACTGCTCCAAACATGATGGGCACGTAACAACTAAGGCACTTTGGATCATAGATCCCCAAGAACCTGATCTCTGCCCTCCTCCATATAATCTGTCCTCCTTGTGACTTGCTTAAAAGAGCCTGGAGGAAACACAGAAGTGAGAGTGAAACCTCTTTGTCCTTAGGCTTTAGGTAACTCCTTTTGTAGAATTGTGATGGGTTTGTAAAGCACAGGATGCTGGCCCAACAGTGAGAGGGTCAGCATAGGAGGCAAGCTGACCATTGGCCAGTGGTCTGGAGGAATAAATGCTAAACCAGAAGAGGAGCCTGGAATCATATGTATGGGATTACATCTGGAAATGAGGGCATGGCCAGGGGTCCCCAACCTTCCATGGCTTTGTTATGGAATGGGGAAGAAGGGAACAAGCATTTATTAAGCACCTACTATCTGCCAGGCACTGTATTAATTGCTTTATAAAGACTACCTCATTTGACCCTACCCCTTGAGATACATGCTATTATTGTCTTTATTTTACAGGTAAGAAAATTAAGATAGACTGAGGTAAAGGGACTTACCCAAGGTCATAAGTCAATAAGTAGCTGAGGCTGGATTTGAACTTATCACATTCTAATGAGGGAGAAAACATGCAAATAACTACATATATATTATATGTACAATATAAAAGGAAGGCAAAATGAGAGAGAAAGAACATTGGACAGGGAATCCAAAGTCTCCAGTTTTGGTCCTGGCTAAACCACTAACTTGGTGTGTGATTGATTCTGGGAAAATCACTTCACTTTTGGGGACTTCAGTTTCCTCATTTGTCAAATGAAAGGGTTGAGTCAGCTGATATCTCAGGCAGAAATGGTACAGTGGATAGAGCATAGGACATAGAGTCAGGAAGATGTGGGTTCAAATCCTATCTCAGATACTAATTGTGTGATCCTGGGCAAGTCACTTAACCTCTCCATGTTTCAATGTCCTTTTCTGTAAAAAGGAGATAACAGCACCTGCCTCATAGGGTTGTCTTCAGGACCAAATGAGTTGACACAGGTAAAGGATCACATAGATGCTAGCTTATTGTCATTTTCGGTTCTAATGTCCTAAATACTTTATTTAGAAAACTTCTTTCTTCAGCCCAGGGCCCTTTCTTGTTTGGTGGACACTTTTCTCATCTCCCTGTCACTGTTCATGTTTAGACTGGATGGTCTCTGGGGTCCATTCAAGCACCATGTTCATGATCCAGTGGTTCTTAGTGACATATGTTTGGGTGACACATTTTTCAGAAAATAAAAGATTGGAAAGCCTTCAGGTTAGAGAGTGATGCACGTAAATAAAGGAAGGGGAATTACACAGAGGGCCAGACAACAGGAAGGAGAGAATTCTATTGGGACCGAAAGAAAAATGCTTCTAATGATGTCCTTTCACTGGGGATTCACCTACTGAACCACAATGTAAATGCTCCCCCAATAAATTTGCTGGTATTTTGTGGTTATTATTTGAATCCAAGGTCATTCTGGGAAATGCTATTAGGAAAACCACAATGAGTCAGCAAGCTAGGAGCAGGTTTATTTGCCTCCACTAATGCTGCTGATTTCTGCTCTGCCTGAAGTACAAGAGAGAACATTTTACTCATTCTTTGAGCCCTCTCCACAGGAGAATGTGGGCATTCCTTTAATACCTCAATTCAAACCTTCATCTTAGGACAAAAAGGGGAAAATTAAATTTTTTCTTAAAATTTTTTTTCTCAATTACATGTAAAAACAATTTTAAACTTTTTAAAAAAAAAAAATTGAGTTCCAAATTCCCTCTCTTCCTCCTTCCTTGAAAAAGCAAGCAATTTGATATAGATTATACACGTGCAGTCATGCAAAATATATTTCCATATGTGCCATATTGCAAAAGAAAACAGACCCCCCCAAAAAAAAAACCCAAGAAGAAAAATGTTAAGGTATGCTTCAATCTGCACTCAGACTCCACTAGTTCTTTCTCTAGAGATGAATAGCATTGGAGAAATACAGTTTCTAGAATTGTACCAAATGACTGTCACTGCTTCTCTCCCTCTTTCTTTCTTTCCTTTGTGATCTGGGGAAGTGGTAGCTCGGGTAGACCTGGCCCAGCACTGGCTGCAACACCCTCGGGGTTGGGGTAGTTCTGGGGAGGAGGCTAGCGTGTGAGAGGCAGGACCAGGAGGAGATGAAGGGACCAAGAGGCCAGATCTCCATCTGGGAAACCGCTCTAGCTGTAAGGTCCTACAATGTGCTTGCTTGGTTTTTCCTGCGTTTATGGGAACTGCTGCTCACCCTTTAGCCTCTGCATTAAGGGAACTTTCTGATGGGTCCAGGAAGTCATTCTCATTCTTATATAAAAACATTGCTGGGTCTCTTCCCACCTGGAAGCATCTGCCAAATAATGTTTAGGCCCTACCGAGGGATGGACAAGAACCATTTAGGCCTTGGCAAAGGAATACATTGAGACCCTAGAGAACAAAGCCATTTCTCCTAAATAATTTTGTCCTGAATAATTGAATATTGCAGAGGCATGAAGACAAGTGGAGATCCCTGGTTGTGGTTAGGCGCCTACAGTCCTTGTTCAGATTTCATTCCCAGACCTGACTTCCTCCTTTCCATTACAAATGAGCTCTCTTTGTTAACTGTGCCTGGTTAGGCACCCTGGGTCACAAAGGTTCCCAACCTTTTTCAGTCCATCCACACCCAATCACGCCCCTCCAAGTTTCCTTATCTATAAAGTGAGGGGTTAGACCAGAGGCTTCTAAGGTCCCTTCTAGCGCTAAATCTTTGCTCCTCTAATCCTGGAGGGAAGGGGGGGAGGGGGATTACTGGAGTTTGCTGATTGGAAAAAGGTTTTAGTAAACCTTCTTGTACACCCAATCAATATGAAAGAAAATGAATACTAGGGCTTGAGCAATCAGTTAACAAGCATTTATTAAACCATTACTATGTACTAAACATTTTGCAAGGCATTAGAGACACAGAGCAGCTAGGTGGTACAGTGGTACCACTGGGCTTGGAATCAGGAAGACATATCTTTATGAGTTCAAATCCAGCCTCAGACACTTACTAGCTGTGTGACTGAGCAAATCACTTAACTCTTTTTCCTTATCTGTACAATGAGCTGGAGAAGGAAATGGCAAACTACTCTAGCATCTTTACCAAGAAAAACCCAAATGGGGTCTTGAAGAGTTGGACATGACTGAACAACAACAAATGTACTTGTCAGCTTATGCTATATTATGTTATGTTATATTATATTATATTATGTTATGCTATATTAGACTCTGCATTTTATATTTACTAGCTACTGTTATCTTTTCAGGTGATCATGGTTTATCTCCTTAAATAGATTATAAACTCCTTGAAAGAAGGATCTCATACATCTTTGGTCTCCCTTCCCTCATCAATAACATGTAACACAGTGCCTTGTACATATCTCGTAGCAGTGAAAGTTGATTGATTGACAAATACCATGTTCAGGGTAGATTTGGGCCACTGAACTCAACCAGTATTTGGATGTCCCCTGGAGGGCTCCCTACTCATCTGGGGCCCATGCCAACCTGACTTTACACAGTCTGCCTGCCAGTTTATTCCCAGGGTGCTAAGTAGGTTATTATGTCAAGCTATTGCTTTAAAGTCTTGGCTTCAAATGCATGGCATTAGTATGGGGGTTTGGGGTCAGTATGACACACTCCAGTAGCCTGAATTGGGAGACTGCTCATTTCAATGTAATGGTGGAGATGTGGATACGAAGGCAGGTCAGATTCAAAGATAGAAAGAGTCCTACAAGTGCCCATGATGGCATGGGATGGGACAGATAACACAAAAGGGGCTGATCATTTTACTGTGGTTCCAGGGCGTTGAGCAACATTTCAGATGGGCCGAGATGGGTAAGAGAGAGAGGCAAGGAATAAAAGGAGGGTCAAAAAAAGGACTGCTTGGGGTGGTGGACGGGACAATGGTAACCTAGAGGATAACTGCAACAGCTCCTCCATTCTTTTGCTTTTTTCTCTCTACAAGGAAGAATGACCTTCATACTAGAAATGACAGAACAAAAAAGATTAACAGGGAGATGATACTTGGGATGAGTAAGAAGATAGTAAGTTTGCACTTAATCTTGACAAATTAAATTAATCAATTCAGGAGAAAGAATGACCACATACACATATATGTAAATGGATTGTACAGAAGATGCACAGATATTCTTTGCCTGCTTCCCACTCCTGGGGGATAATGTTCCCAGCTATGCATAACCAAGGCTTGCCAAAGGAGAACATGGACAGTCCTCCTCCCCCCAGAATAGCTGATGACTTGGTAGATCTGTACTGGAGCCTCTGTGTCTCTCTTAATTTCTGGGTATGAAGCTTAAGGATTATTTCTAGCTGTTTTCCTGCAGGCCCTGTTCTCCTATCCAACTTCCATGTGGCTGTGAACACATGTCCACCTCTACTTTTGTGTTTATTTTTTTCCTGATCCTTAGTAAAAGATATCAGGGGTGGGAAACCTTCGGCCTCAAGGCCACATGTGGCCTTTTAGTTAAAAGGCTGCACCCAAGGACTTGAGTCCAAGTTTTACGGATCAAATCCTTTTATTAAGGGGTTTTGTTCTGTGAAGTTTGGATTCAGTCAAAGGGCCACACTTGAGGACCTAGAGGGCCACATATGACTTTAAGGCTGCAGGGTTTCCCATCTAGGAGCTCAGAAGAATGGTCTCCTAAAACTACATTATATCTAAAATCATCCTTTTCCCCTCTTTCTGATAAAAAGGATTTTTTCATTTATCATTATTATTATTCATCCAAGTGGAGGCTTTTATTTCTAAAGACATAGTCTATAGAGATTTCCCTCAGTAACTGCTACCAGTGTGTCATAGAATACATAGCTAGAATAAACTTGAGAAAGAATAATACCACCTCCTTATTTTATAGATGAGAAAACCAAGGCCCAAAGAGAGATGGTATCACATGATGGAAAGAAGATTGGACAGGGATTCGGGAGATCAGGTAGTTCTAATTTCTTCATGCATCAGTTTCCTGATGTATAAAGACTAGATGACCTTTAACACCTTTTCAGTTTTAAGATTCTATGATTCTCAAGTAACTTGACAAAGGTCATAGCTATATTTTCTTGAAGAACATAACTTGAAAGGACTCAAATACCTTCCAAAAAAAACATCAATTCATGGTGAACCAACTTCATTCCTGCTTCATTCCTATCATTTATGCTTCCACCTTTGATTATAACCAATTAAATAAGAAGATGGAATTCTGCTAGTGTTATTGTCTCAAAATATTTTGATTTTCTTATTTTTTAAAAATCTTGCTTCTCCTTTTGATTAACCCTTCCTCTAGTCATTTCCATAGAAAGAACATCATTGAAATCAGAAAGACTCATCTTCCCGAGTTCAAATCTGGCCTCAGACACTTACTAGCCATGTGACCCTAGGCAAGTCACTTAACCCTGTTTGTCTCATCTGTAAAATGAGCTGGAGAAGGAAATGGCAAATCACTCCAATATCTCTGCCAAGAAAATTCCAAATGGGGTCATGAAGAGTCAGACAGAACTGAAAACAACTCAACAACAACAAATGCCCTCTGCTTAGGCATTCTCCCTTCTTCAAAGACCAATGTTGGCTCCCATTTCTCACCCAGGCTGTCTCCTGGGCCATATCTCTCCAGTTCCCTCCTCTCTCCTTCAAATTCTCACTTCCAGTACCACGTCCAGATCCTGGTCGCCACACCTGGGGCATTTCAACAACCTCCTAGCTAATCTCCCTGACTCCACTCTACTCTTTGCAGCTCTCTAAGAAACTAATCTTCCTAAAACACTACTTCTGCTGCCTCTTTAAGAACCTGCAAACAAACACATTAGCCTCAAAGCTCCCTTTTCTTGTTACAAGTAAGGCCTTCCATAGTGGGCCCCACATGTTCTACTCAACCTTATTTCCACTACTTCCCGAAAAAAAACCTACAACCTCCAGGTTAACTGGGCCAATCTCAGCTGTCCCCATACTTGAGATACTACTATATGGCATTTTTTACAAACTGAAGGTTTGTGGAAACCCTTTGTCAAACAAGTCAATCTGAACCATTTTTTCCAACATCAGCTGCTCCTGTCATGTCTTTCTGTCACATTTTGGTAATTCTTGCAGTATTTCAATCTTTTTCATTATTATTCTATCTGTTAGACTAATCTGTGATTAGAGATCTTTGATGTTACTATTACTACTGTTCTGGGACACTTGTATAGGGTGTGAACTTAACGGATAAATGTTGTAAGTGTTCTGACTGTTCCGCCCATTTTCTACCTCTCCTCTGACCTCTCTGTTCCACCAGACAGAAAAACATTGAAATTGCCTCTAAGTGTTCAAGAGAAAGGAAGAGTCAATCAATTTGGCAAACTTCATTCTTATCTTAAGAAATTGCCACAGCCACCCCAACTTTCAACAACTACATGATCAGTCAGCAGCCATCAACATCAAGGCAAGACTTTCTATCAGCAAAAGGATTACAGTTCAGGGGCAGCTAGGTGGCCAGTGGATGGAGTACTGGCCCTGGAGTCAGGAGGATCTGAGTTCAAATGTGACATCTTTGTGATCCTAAACAAGTCACTGAATCTGGATTGCCTCCAAACAAAGATTACAACTTTCTGAAGGCTCAGATGATATTCAGCATTTTTTAACAATAAAATATTTTTTAATTAAGGTATGTATGTTATTTTTAAAAACATAATACAATCACACATTTAATAGACTACAGCATAGTGTAAAACTGATTTTTAGATGCACTAAGAAAGCCAAAAAATTCATGTGACTGGCTTTACTGTGATACTCAATTTATTGAGGTGGTTTAGCACCAAGCCTATAATATCTCCAAGGTATGCCTGTATTCAGTTGCTCTCCCAACTAGGAATATCTTTTTTCCTCTTTTCCATCAACCAAATTGTACTTGCTTTTCCAGATTCATCTTAAATTGGATTGAATTTATTGAATCAGCTTGAATTAATTACAAACTACTCCAAGCCTAACTTTTACCTACCTACTACCACTACCACTAAAAAATAATAATCATCATCTTCATTGGCATCATCATGACTACTAACATTTATATGTAGTGCTTTGTCGTTTGCTAAGCTCTACTCACATTTTTCTCATCTGATCCTTACAATAACACGCTCAGCTAGGTACCACAGACACCATCTCTACTTTAGGGATGAGGAAACTAAAATTCAGATGGGTAAATAATTTAACCACATAGCTGGTGTTGAAGATGCCAGTCAAACCTAAATCTCTCCTGACTCTAAGTCCAGCAAATTTTCTCAGTGTCAATGAACTCTGACCTCCTAGAATACTTATGATCTGCCCCCCACCCCCCCATCACCACCATTTTATTTTCTACTTTTTCCTTCTCCTTGTCACTAGCTAGTCCCGTCCTGTCTTGCCCAGTAGCTTTTCAGATGCTTGAGGACCAGGATCGGAGGTCTCTTCCCCACCCCCACCCCCAGCTGACGCTCTGTAAGTGTGGACGATTTCTGATTGCTTGATTGAAATCACATGGATAGACTTTGTTGTGTTTGCTTTAAAAACCAGAACTATCTCTAGCTTCAATAGAATGAGGATTCAGGCAGTCTCTCCATCTGGGGAACACTGCCTGCTTCTGCCAAGTCACAATCAGCTGGAATTAATTTGACATGGAGGCGTCAGCATCCACTTAGAGGCTGTCTCAGCGATTCACTGCCGTCATTATTATGCAGCCAGCATTTAGATGAGTGTTTTCCTTATAATCCTCACAATATACGGGCTAGTGGTGTGTAGCAGCCCCCAACCCCTTAAGCCTGGGTCTAGATCTGAAGCCGTAGTAAGTGGATGTGAATGAAATGGACCACGCATGATTTTTGCTCCCCTCTGCCTACCTCACCACACTCCTGCAGATCCCCCAGAGCTGAAGGGAGGCTGCTGGAGAAAGGACCAAACAACATCTGGATGGAGGGCGGGGAGGGGGCGGGCCCAGACAGCTGCTCTAAGCTCGTTGGCTGAGCTCGACTGGGAGGGCGGGCAGCTGGGCGCTTCAAGCCAATGAGAGCGAGCTTTCTTCTAGCCAAGAGCTCATCCTCTGAGCCAATAGGGAAGAACGCGCAGAGGAAGATGCTTCCCCCAGGTGATAAAGGTTTGCAATTTTAGTTACTTTTCTGTGAAATTGAAAAGATCCCATAACTTAAAGCTTCCTGGTTTTTAAACCTAGTTTTACTTTTTACCTTTCTAGATGAAAAAAAAAAAGCGGGGAAGGGGCAGAAAAGGGACTCCATCCAAAAAAATATATATATATATATATTTCCACACCTCGTTTCCTTAATTTAAACTTCATTCTTGCAAAGGTCACTGAATTCATCCTATCTTTTGCATTTCCTGGTTCCCAGAACCGGCCTTTTCCTCTAGTCACTTTTATCTCCAGTCCATGCAATGAATGAGAATTGCTTTTCTGGGCTATCACTGAGCGCCTTCCTTCCCAGCTCCCCCCACCTCCTCTTTCTTTTGGGGTCCTGGGATCCTGGCTATTAGAATCATAGCTTTGTAGCTGAAAGGAACTTTAAAGACTTTCTCATTCAACTCCTTTTTACAATAGAGGAAACTGAGGCTAAGTAAAAAAGGTCTCATAGGTAGTAGGTAGTAAGGCTCTGATTTGAATGTAGGGATTCTGATTCTAAATCCAGGACTTTCCCTCTTGCACCAGGCTACATCTTCTTTTATATGTAAGAATCCTTAGCTGCAGAAGGAAACTACTGGTTATTTAGTGTTTTGTTTAGTATTACCTCTTTTGTTGTGGTGGTGGTTGAGTCATTTTTCAGCCTTGTCTGATTTTTTGTGACCCCAATTGGGGTTTTCCTGGAAAAGATACTGGAGTGGTTTGCTATTTCCTTCTCCAGCTCATTTGACAGATGAGGAAACTGAAGCAAACAGGGTTAAGTGACTTGCCCAGGGTCACACAAGTAGGAAGTGTCTGAGGCCGGATTTGGATAAAAATTTGGATTTGGACAGATTTGAGCCTTGCTGACTCTTGGCCCAGTGCGTCATCCATTGTGCCACCTACCTGCCCATGTGCCACCTGTCTATCCATACATTACCTCTAGGTTTTGGTTAAATGAAAGAATGGAAGAAAAGTTTCTATCCATGGACATTTTTTTTCCCTTGAGGCAAATGTGTAAATGCCAGCTGATGCCATTTCTGCACATCTGGGGTGGTAGTGAGCACTCTGATGGTTACCCAGGACGAGGACCACGTTGCCACATCACTGCACTGCTCCAAACCCAGAGTGTGACGGATGAGAAGACAGGTTACTTAGCTATTCAACAAATCAGAATTCTTACATTCATGAGTTCTGCTTGTGTACCAATGAAAGATATCCCTCCTTTCTGCCTCCATTCTCTGTTTCCCTTTGCCATCCTTCACAGCACCTTCCTTTTCCCTCTTAAATTCAGACAGCCTAAACATAAGGAAGGCAGAGCTAAGTAATTCAGCTTTGGAGGACAGTAGGCAATTGTAATGGGGCCATAGGATGTCCCCTTTCCTACCTAGTTATTCAAAAGTGTTAAGGAGAAATAAATCTATTATCTTCACTAGTCTAGCTGTAATATTTACTAGCAGTATGACTTCAGGAGCAAGTCATATTACCTCTGAAAACCTATTTTCTCATTTATAACAAGGATATAATACCTGTGCTACTTACCTATAGGGCTTTTGGGGGCTCTGATGAGAAGACAGTATATGTAAGGGGAAGGGCACTATCAGCTGTTTTTATTATCACTATTGTATTTCACTAGTTGCACAGATCTGAGATCTTGTCTGTGGTTTCTCCAACCCATCCATGCCCCCTCATCCTTTGATGTAATTATCCATATCCTCCATAAGTCCTCCCCAAGTAGTTCCACCCAGTATGCTGGAGGCAGATCACTTGAGGTTTATGGAGATAATAACATTGGATCCTTGAAGGCGATGCTAGAGATTCTGGCTAGCACCATTGTATTATAAAGGCTTTAAATACAGTTCCAGCAAAGGAGCTTGTCTGCTTTTTGGTATTCCACCTGCAAATAGGCCCATCAGCAGTAGGCAGGCCTGTTTTCTAGGTGATAAATTTCTTCTTGTTTTCTTCCTACCTCAGTCAATATTCCAACCTTCCACTGAAACTCCTTTCTCCAATATTACCAGTGATCTCTTCATTGCTAGATGCAGCAGCCTTTTCTTGTCTTCATCTTTCTTGACCTCTCTGAAGCTTTTGACACTATTTGATCACCTACTTCACCTCCATACTCTTTTCTCTCTAAGTTTCCCTGACATTGGGCTCCTGGTTTCCCTTGCACTAGTCTGATTACTTCTCAGTCTCCATTGCTGAATCTTCAGGTTGTGTTCTTTAACCATGGGTAGTGCCCCAGGGCTCTATCCTGGACCTTCTCTTCTCCTTCTATACTGTTTTGCTTGGCAATCTCATTGGCCCCTGTGAATCCAACTTATGTTCTCTATGCAGAAGATTCTCTCTTATCGAGCCTTAACCTCCCTTCTGACCTCCAGTCTGACATCTCCAACTGCCTTTTGAGATAAGTATCTTGTAGTCGGGAAGACCTGAGTTCAAATCCAGCCTCAGATACTAGCTGTATGACCCTGGGCAAACTATTTAACCCTGTTTACCTCAATTTCCTCATCTGTCAAATGAGCTAGAGAAAGAATGGCAAACCACTCCCAGTGTTTGGGAAAGAAAATCCCAAATGGGGTCATGAAAAATCAGACATGACTGAAAACTACAACAACTGAGAGAAGGGCTTGTTACCAAAATACTGAACAGTGTGCTACAGCGGGAAGAGCATTAGCTCTGGAGTCAGAGGACATTGGCCCAATTCCACCTCTAATGTTGACTATTAATGTCACCTTAAGCAGGTCATTTTACCTCCATGGTCCCCAAGTCTCCTTATCAGTAAATTAAGGAGGTTGGGCTTGATAGCCTGTGTGGTCTCTTGAAGCTCCTGTGTTCTCATGGGGTGACTTTTTTTTGTCCATAGCAGCTCAGAAGTCTATCTGCTAAGGCACAAAGGGCTCATATCTGGATCAGTGAAAGGATCACTAACACCCATGAAATCACAGGTCTTTTGAAGAAACCTTCTATAAAAACATCCTTTGAAAAGTTAATTAGCTCTCCAGCATCCCCAGTCCTTTTTTCTGAACTAGGAAATAACTTCAACTCATTTTCAAACTTCTTTCTTTTTTGATCTTCAAAATCTACTTTAAATCAAATGAACAAATATTTATTGATTGCCTCCTATGACTGAGGCAGTCTTCCAAGTGCTTCCCTTTAAAAAAAAATTTGGTTTCTCATTGAATTCTGAGTTTTTGCATGTATTGCATGGAAAAGAATGACAAGTTTTAGAAATGTCCTTCAAACCTTCAGTTGTTCAGTTTCCTAGCCAAGGAGATTATTTCCTTGCTGCTCAAAGGCCTTTGGTAATGTTATCTTTTTAGGGGAAATTTGGGCAACTTTATTCTATATTGCCAGAAAATTACCTTGAAAACAACTATTTAATTACTTTCCAAGTCAAACTCAGGTTTTTGTTTGTTTTTTGTTTTGTCTTATTAGGTCCTGATAGGTATACAATGTAGTGGGAAGTCTAATTTTTTTTGAAGATTTTTTTAAAAAAACTTAAAAAAAATTTTTTTGGAGGGGAGAAGGCAGGGCAATTGGGGTTATGTGACTTGCCCAAGGTCACACAGCTAGTAAGTGTCAAGTGTCTGAGGCCAGATTTGAACTCAGGTCCTCCTGATTCCAGGATCAGCACTCTATTCACTGTGCCACCTAGCTGCCCCAGGAAGTCTAATTTTAAAAAATCCAAGAGCAATCCACATTTCTATAGTACTTTAAAGTTTTTTGACATGCTCTCCTCACAACAACCCATACATAGTTTAAGTAATAATATCCTAATTTTACAAATAAGGAAGCTGAGGCTCAGAGAAATAAAATCATTTGTCCATAGTTACACAGTAAGTAAATGTCAGAGTCAGGACTTACAATGGTTTTAGTCCCTTTCTCCTAAACCTCAACTCTTACCTTAAACATCCTTTAGGCTGTGAATGAGCTTGTTCTTCAGTTGTCTTATTAAACCCAGAAGAGGCTTTGCTCATTTTAGGATGCTGGAGGTGAGGTAGAGAATTATTCTGAGAATACGTACATAGGACCCCAGGAAGTAGATAGGAAGTGCTCTTAAGAGACCAGCTGGTCCAACCCTTCTTCCCACCTGTCATTTGATAGGATAGGAAACTGAGATCCAAGACATGAAATGACTTGGTAAGTAGCAAAACCTGGCCTGGCGTCCATCCCTTTAGTGCTCTTGCCATGTGTCCATACTATGGAATGACTCTCTGGTCATTAGCTTGCTTTTCTCTCCACTCAGCTGCAGTCTATAGAGGAAATGACACCGAGATTGAATCCAAGGAATCCAACCTTCCCATCTGATATATTCGTCACCAATGATACATTAAATTTTCTCATTACCTTCATGGCCATCATTGTCTTTCAAGTTCTCAGCTACGTTATTGGACTAGCCTCCTGCTTGGTCTTTCTCTCAGCTTTCAGTCTCTCCATTTTAAATCCATCCTCTAGGGTGGCTAGGTGGTGGAATAAATAGAGCACCGGCCCTGGAGTCAGGAGGACCTGAGTTCAAATCCAGCCTCAGACACTTAACACACAAAAAAAACTAGCTGTATGACCTTGGGCAAGTCACTTAACCCCAATTCCTCTACCTTTCACCCTCCAAAGAGCAAAAAAAATCCCATCCTCTATACTGCTGCCCAAATCCTCTTCCTAAGGCATAGGTTTCACCACGTCATTCCCTTGCTCAAAAATCTTCAAAGGCTCTTTCTTCCCTCTATGAAGAACAAGCTGTGCGGCCAGAAATTTGAGGTCCTTTGTAATCTGGCTCCAACATACTTTTGGAAATCTTATTTCCTATTACTGCCCCTGACTCAAGCACCCAGCCAAATCAGACTTGAAGGAGTAATATTCCATCTCACCTGCACTCATGACTAGCCTGCCTTCCCCATACCCACCAAAACACTTTTTCACAAAGTACTTTTTTGTCATCTCAGCTGGGAGTCTCAGACTCCTTGACTTCCTTCAAGGTTCAGCTTAGATGCCATCCCCTTTGGGAAGCCTTCTTGCTCAATTCCAGTCATTTAGTGCTCTCTCCCCTCCCCAATCTATTTGTGTGCTTAATTGAAGGTAAGCTCCTTGAGGGTAGGGACTAGTTTTCCTTTTTCTTTGTGTCAGCCTTGGAATGTGTCCTATAAGTAGTAAGCATCAAATAGTTATTTACTCAAATGGATCTGTGATCTCATAGATTTATGCAGTGCTGGGGAACCTTCGGCTTCGAGGCCACATGTGACCCTCTAGGTCCTCAAGTGCTTCCCTTTGATTGAATCCAAACTTCACAGGACAGATCTGTACTTGTACCTAGAGGACCACATGTGACCTGGAGACTGCAGGTTTGCCACCCCTAGATTAAAGAGTTCCCTCAAGAAGGGCAACCTATCTATGCCTGTCCATCCTGCAAGAAATTCTTAGAAGGCTGAGTCATTTCTCTTTGAAAATATTACCAACCTTAATTTCTGTTTCTCACAATGAGTTGTCTATCTAGTTAAAGATCTCTGCACTCAACCTTCAAAGTATGGAGTAGGGAAAAGAGCATTGGATTTGAAATCTAAAGACCTCCAATGTAAATCACAGCTCTGGCTAGTTAATACCTGCATAACCGTGGGCATCTGCTTCAGGACCTGTTATCAATTCCTATTTGACTAAAGATCTGAATTTACAAGACAAGGGATTGGAATGGATTCACAGGATATTAGAACCCTAGATTTAGAGACAGAAAGGAATTTTTAGGCCATGGAGACTGATTTTACAAATGAGAAAACTGAGATCCACAGGATAATAGGTAGTAAGTATCAAAGCAGAATCCAAACCTAAGGCCTCTTGTCTTCTATATCCAGTTTTTTTCCACTAGCAATGGCATAAAATAGAATTAGAGCTCATGGAACAGAGCCAAGCTAACTGGGCTCAGACCTGTGACCTCAGGATCGCTGGCTCCAACCAACTGAATAAACCAAGAGTAAGGAATCACTGTGTTCCAAGAACAGAATATGATTGATTCAATGGCAGGTCATGAAAATTGGGAACTCTGTGATTTATAGGGAACAGAGTTGACAAAAATGAATTGGAGGGAGGGGAATAAAGTCTGATGCCTTTTGTTCTCTTGCCTACATCCAGCCCTCTGTCCCCAGGAGCCACGTTTGGCTTGTTCCCCAACCAAGAGGGAAACCTGTGCTAGTACTTTATGCCATCTTGTGATTAAAAGCTCAGGGCCAAAGGGGACTGGACGTACCTAACTCCCAGCCTCCTCTGTCGAGGGGGAGGGGGCTCAAGGTCATCTTTTCAGAGCTGTGACTTAGGAAAACTCAAAAGTTCCCGTGTTGCTGTGGTGGGGTGACTGAAAGCTGTAATAAATCCTTTGTGTGTATGCAACTAAGCCTCAGGTTTTCTGTTTATTTTGTTTTTAGCACCAGCTGCTTTATCCACCTCTTATTCCCTTTCTCTTTCTCTTTCTCCATTCACCAACCCTATGGGGACAAAGAAAGAAAGGCCAAGACTTAGAAATATGTGTGTGTGCATGTGTGTATGTATAGGTATACATATAGATATGTGCATCATGTGCATATATGTATATACATGTGCATGTGGGTACATCGAGGTATACCCACATGTATACATGTATTATGTGTGTATATGCACACTAATCTGGAGAGATTGAAAATGGGGAAATGGTGCAGAGAAGACTTTTCTTCCTGCATGAAGCTAATACTGCTGAAAGGTTGGGCTCCTTTTTTTTCACTTCTCTCTGGGAAATTACCTTTATGTACTGAGTAGACTGCACGAGAATTAGACTGCACAAGAACACTTCTTCTTTCCAGCGAGAAGCATTTCCCATCAATATTTATGCTGCAAAGTGGGACCAGTGTTTTGTCAGCTCCCTTAATGGTTTTCCATATCATTTATCACAAGGTTGGTTCTCCATTGTTTTGTGGTATGCTTTCTTTTTCTCCCCAGCAACAAACAATTAAAAAAAAAGCCTTCCCTTGTGCTTTGATTGATATTTCATACCTTTAGAATATTTATTACTTACATTTATGAGGAAGCAGCTGGCATTCTTGACATTTGGTTCCAACAAAACTTAACTATTCTTTCCTTCCCTAGGAGATAAAACATTTTTGGAGAATGTCCAATTACACTGATCTGAATTAAGTGGGATGGGGGAGGCATCTCATGTTAATGCCTTTGAAGCTGGACTGATGTCATTGAAATGGTTATTTTTCCAACTGAATAGCTTATGGGGGAAGGGGGCCTTGGATGGATGGATATTTTAACTGCTATTCTATTTTATAACTTTTGAGATGAAAACCATAAGAATGAGGTTGGACAAACTATAGAAGTATTCTAGTGTGGTACGTGGGTGTGCATGTGTGTATGTATAGGTGTATAAATTATAGAAGCATTGTAGTGTGGTATGGTGAAGAAACACCTGGACTTAGAGTCCAGAAATGTGGGTTTTCAACAATTGACCACTCACCTAACTTCTCTGAGCCTCAGTTTCCCCCTCTATAAAATAAGAATAAGAATTTCTGCATTATCTCCTGAGGTAAGCCCTTGTAAGGCTTAAGGTGTTATGTAGCCTACGTGGGCAGGGTAGCTAGGAGGCACAGTAGAGCGAGTGCTGGGTCTAAGGTCAGGAAGACATCTTCCTGAGTTCAAATCCAGCCTCAAACACTTAGTAGCTGCAAGTGTGACCCTGGGCAAGTCACTTGCCTATTTGCCTCAGTTACTCAACTGTAAAATGGGGATGCACTGCAGAAGGAAATGGCAAACCACTTTAGTAACTTTGCCAAGGAAACCCCAAATGAGGTCACAAAGAGTCAGACACAACTGAACAACAAAACATGGGTGATAGCTGTTCTTGCTGGGAAAGATTTGGTTTGGGGGTTTTGGTTTTAACCCCCAGAGCTTTGCTTAGAAAGGAAGGGGTTTAAGGGGAAGGTGGTTCCCCAGAAGCCTGCAGCTGGCACTCCCATTCTTTATGTGCCTGTGCTTCTACTTGTCTCCAATCTGCAAATGTGTCATTGCAAATCAGGCAGAAACTCCAACTGTGCCTGATTCTGTAGTGGTCACGTCTGTTAGCTGAAGTGCTGATCCAGCACTCTGCTGGAGTGCCTGGAGGCTGGCTCATATCTTCTAGCTGTCTTAAATTCTGCTGCAGACTCATCTCCCTGCCTGTGGGGCCCTGAGCCTGCCACTCACCCCGGTTTTGCCACGGATTCATAAAAACCAAAGTATGCCTCCTGCCATGTTCCCAGTTCAGTTCTGAGACAAACTCCAGGGAATGCCAGGTGTGGAACCACTGGCAATGCTTTCAGGCCTTCCAGAGTTAAGATTAGGTGGTCAATGGGGCTGAGGGACTGGTGTCTTAAAGAATGAAAACAGAAAGCAGGAAAGAGGAGTTATAACGGATTCAATAACGTTAAAATGTTTACATTCCTATATGAGAAGGTGATGCTTGCAACTCCTAAGGACTTTATCATTATTATGGCAGTTAGAAGGAGTGTACATAGACGGAGGCCACAGTTGTGAGCTGACTGTGATGGGATTATCTCTAAAAAGGGGGTGGGGGTTAGAAAGAGGGATGCACTGGGAGAAGGGAAAGAGTAGCTTAATAGGGAAAATTATCCCACATAACAGAAGCACAAAAAGAAGAGCTTTTACAGTGGAGGGGAATATGAGAAGGAGTGGCAAGCAACACTGGAAACTTGCTCTCATCAGAATTGGCTCAAAGAGGGAATAACATATGCACTCAGTTGGGTATAGAAATCTATCATACCCAGCAGGAGGTAGGAAGAGAAAAGGTAGTAGGGGAAGGGAATAAGACTGATAGAAGGAAGGACAGATTAAAGGAGACAGTGGTCAGAAACAAAACAGACTTGAGAAGGGACAGGGTAAAAAGAAGGATAAACAGGAAAAAAAACAAGACAGAGGGAAATACACAGTTAGTAATCATAACTGTGAATGTGAATGGGGTAGACTCACCCATAAAACAGAAGTGGATAGCAGAGTGGATTAAAAACCAGAAACCTACAATACGTTGAAGGGGAGAGAGACACACAAGAGTAAAAAATAAGGGGCTGAAGCAGATCTATTGTGTTTCAACTGAGGTTAAAAAAAATCAGGGATAGCAATCACAATCTCAGACAAAACAAAAGAAAAAATAGACCTAATTAAAAGGGATAAGCAGGGAATTTAAGCACTTTGCTAAAAGGTATCATAGACAATGAAGTAATATCAATACTAAACATATGCAACATATGGCATGGCACCCACATTCTTAAAGGAAAAGTTAAATGACAGTAAAACTATCCTACTGGGGGACCTCAACTCTCCTCTCTCAGAAGTAGATAAACCTAATCATAAAGCAAGCAAGAAGTTAAGGAAATAAATGGAATTTTAGAAAGGTGAGATATGATGGACCTCTGGAGAAAGTTGAAGGGAATAGAAAGAAGTATATCTTTCTCAGCTGCACATGGCACCTACACAAAACTTGATCATGTATTAGGGCATAAAAGCCTCAAACCAAATGTAGAAAAATCAAATACATCCTTTTCAGATCATAATGCAATAAAAATTACATTCAATAAAGGACCACGGAAACATAGATTGAAAAGTAATTGGAAATTAAAAAATCTAATCCTAAAGAATGAGTCAAGGAAAAAATCATAGAAACAAGCAATAATCTTGTTAAAGAGAATGACGATAATAAGACAATGTAATAAAACTTCTGGGATGCAGCCAAAGCAGTACTTAGGGGGAAATTTATATCTCTAAATATTTACATCAATAAAATAGAGAAAGAACAGATCGATAAATTGGGCATGCAATTAAAGAACTAGAAAAAGAACAAATTTTAAATTCCCAATTGGAAATTCTGAAAATCAAAATTGAAAGTAAGAAAACCATTGAACCAAGGAGCTGGTTTTATGAAAAAAAAATAGATAAAACAGGTAATTTGATTAAAAATAAAAGCCAAATGACCAGTATCAAAAATGAAAAGGGTGAAGTCACTAGCAATGAAGATGAAATTAAAGCAATTATTAGGAAGCTATTTTGCCTGATTATATGCCAATAAATCTAACAATCTAAGTGAAATAGATGAATATTTATAAAAATATAAATTGTTCAGATCAACAGAGGATTAAGTAACCTTATCTCAGAAACAGAAATTAAACATGCCATCAAAGAGCTCCCAAGAAAAAATACCCAGGACCAGATGGATTCACAAGAGAATATTCCAAAATATTTAAAGAACAGTTAATTCCAATACTATATAACTGTTTGAAAAAACAGGCAAAGAAGTCCTGCCAAATTCCTTTTATGATGCAAATATGGTTTTGGTATCTAAACCAGAGAGAGCAAAAACAGAGAAAGAAAACTATAAACCAATTTCCCTGATGTATATTGCTGAAACAAATTTAAATAAAATACTATCAAGGAAATTACAGAAATATAGAAATATATACAATGTGACCAGATG
This sequence comes from Gymnobelideus leadbeateri, assembly GCA_011680675.1. Classification (NCBI taxonomy): domain Eukaryota; kingdom Metazoa; phylum Chordata; class Mammalia; order Diprotodontia; family Petauridae; genus Gymnobelideus; species Gymnobelideus leadbeateri. Next base: position 667,472 of record WOXC01009938.1, read on the forward strand.
GAATTTATACCAGGAATGCAAGGCTGGTTCAATATTAGGAAATCTATCAGCATAATTGACTATATTAATAACAAAAACAGCAAAATCCATATAATTATTTTATGATTAGGTTTTGACAAAATACAAAATTAAGGAATAGATGGAGCTTTCCTTAAAATGATAAGTAGTATCTAAATAAAATCATCAGCAAGCATTATCTGTTACAGGGATAAGCTAGAAGCCTTCCCAATAAGATTAGCAGTTCTTTTTGTGGAGGCAAAGAATTGGAAATTGAGGGGATATTCATCAATTAGAGAAAGACTGAACAAGTTTAATATTTGATTATGATGGAATACTATTGTGCTATAAGAAAAGATGAGCAAGAAAAAAACTTGGGAAGACATTATATGAACTGATGTGACATGACATGAGCAGAACCAGGAGAATATTGTGCACAATAAGAGTAATATTGTACTATAATCAACTGTGAATGATTTATTCTTATTAATACAGTGATCCAAGACAGTTCAGAAGGATGTAATGAAAAATGCTATCCACCTTCAGAGAAAGAACTGATGGAGTCTCAGTGTAGATTGAAGCAACGTTTTTAAGTTTTCTTTACTTCTCTTGGGTTTGGTTTTTTTTTTTTTTTTGGTCTGTGATTTCTTTTGCAACATGACCAATATGGAAATATGTTTTACATGACTGTACATGTATAATCTATATAAAATTTCTTGCTTTCTTAAAGAGAGTGGAGAAGGAGGGAAGGACAGAATTTGGAACTCAATTTTTTTTAAACCAAGTAGTAAAAGTTTTTCTACATATAATTGAGAAAATAGGGAAAAAGGACACATAGTTTTAAAAAATTAAATTTTAAACTTTAAAGCATTGAATAAATATAAATGGTTATTCAGTAAATTATTTAAGGTCTCACAGCCAGTTAAGTGGTAGAGTTTTACCTCCAAGTTAAGTCTTCTTACTCCAAATCTCTTTCCAAGTATACATGGCTACATTTTGAAGAAAGTACTTTATAAACACAAGGGCATTATTTGCTGGAGGAGAGGCAATCTTAATATGATGGTACGTGTTCTAGAGTCTGATAACCAAGACTTTAGTTGTGCCTTCTCTGGATGTCCCCAGTACCACAAATCTTGGCCACTGAGTCATGTTGACTACCTGGAATAGTGAAGTATTGAACTAAAAATATCCTGAAATCACCCCAAAGGACAGACATTTGGAAAACATGTCAAGATGGTCATCTACTTGGTGTTCACAAGCATGAGTTTTAAGTATGCATGCATATCACTCATCACTTCCCCAACAGGCTAATTCTGGTATTCATGATATCCAAGCTGTTCACCTGCTTTCAAATTCCCTTTCCAAATGAAATAATGTGTATAACCTTCTTGGTCACCTTGGTCAACCTTCTTAGAGCACCATTTAAGTGCCTGAAGGGGTATAGGACTGTGATTTCATTGGTGGAGGGAGAGTACCTACTCTGCAATGGTTGTCCTAGCTACCTGAGACACTGAGAAGTTAAGTGGTCATATGGTCAGTTTTGTATGTATCAGAAATGAGACTTGAAACCAATTTTTCATTCAGTAGGCCATATTGCTACTTAAGTGTTAGTTCTGTTATTATTTTTATTCTAGCCTTATCACACAAGCGTCTCCTTCATGCTTTCCCATCTTCCAAACAAAGCAGATTTACATGGGCTCCTTAATCTCACTCAGTCATTTCCTACCCTTGTGACTTTGAGTATTCTCTTGCCCTGTTCCCTCCCCCCACCGTAACTGATAGTATGGTTTTCCTCATGATCTACCCCAACTTGGGACTATTGAAAACCCTCCCTTCCTTCCAGGCCTAGTTGTTAAAACCTTCACAGGAATAACAATAATTAATTTTTATCCTCAAATTTCTTTTAACATTCCACTAAGACCTCTCCTGTGATTTGTGTTTTATCTGTATTTGAGTCATTTGTGTATTTGCCTTGTATCCCCTACTAACCTATAAAAAAGACCATATTTTTTCTTTATATCCCAGCATCAAATGAGGGGGCAATAAATAAATTCAATGGAATTGAATTACTTCTCATTTTCTATTTATGTAATAACCATCATTAATAGAGTAACAGTCTTTTATAGAACTATTGGGCTATGAACTTTTAAAATTTACTTCCTTATTGACTTGGGTTGAAGGAATTATGAGAATGGACTGAAGAGAATAAGTTTCCGTGGGTAGAATAATAATTATGAAAATGGGCAAGGAATTATCTCTGGACTTGAGGGATCGAGATGAGAGACTTGATTGAATAAGAACTGGGCAGCTCCCTAAGGCATGTAACGTATGAGGGCAAAAGCTCTTTGCCAGTATTTGTATCCTCAGCACTTAACATAGTGCCTTATACTTAGAAAGTATTTAATAAATGCTTGTTGCCTTGCCTTAAGGATCAATTGATGAAATGGAATAGAATATGGGAGGAATTGACTCCAAGGTTAAAGGGTATCTTGGAATTTTAATTTTTAGTTTTAAATTTCAGCTATTTGGAGGAAGAAGCCATTCTGCAAAGGAAAATGGGAAATTCAAGGGGACCCAAAGAAGTTCCAGAATATATATTACTGAAATAAATAGAAGTTTGAGAATGCAGGTTTTTCCAGAAGAAATGAACACTGGGTCAATAAATGTCTTGGTTAAAGAACTTATGAAAAGAAACCATGTGGGATATTCAGGAACGGAATGCATACCATATGTGGGTACCCTGAGAGTGGTAAATGCCTTAGCACTCCGGGTGCTATGTGGGCTAGCTGGTAAAGTGAGAGATTTAAAATTAAGGCCAACACATCACAACAGTTGGCAGGAAGAATATGGAAGGAAGTCACGAAACAGGCTTAGACGGGTGATGATAGAAGACAAAGTAATTTACCATTGGGAGAGGAGACAAAGGAGAAGAATTTTGAATCATTCATCTTTTAACTTATCTTTTTAACTTCTAATTTGCCTCTATTTCTTCACTCTGTCATATATAAACTCCCAAACTTGACCCAATATTGCAATGAGTAAAACCAGTTCCAAATGTAATGGGAGTAGGACATCAAGAGTCTATGATACTTGACAAAGATATGGTTTTCAACTTTTCCAAAGTACTCTTTTACACCTGCTATCTCATTTGAGCCTCAGAGAAATTCTTTGAGGTATACTTATGTCCCCACCAATAATGAATGCCCTCAGATATATTCAAATTCATACTACTTGAAGTTATATAAGATATGGTCACTGGTTCCAGCCCAATGGAAATAGGCAGTGAGAATTCAAATGATTTGAAATCATTTTCTGGAGTCCTCATTCATACTAATCAGGACCTTACTATTGTGAATAGTCTAGCATTGTTAGAGCCAAGAAGTATCTTAGCTATCATCCAAATCAGGACTCATTCTCCCTATTTGATAGATGAGAAAACAAGGCCAGACTAGTGTCTTGCCCAAAGAAACCAGACTTGCCCAAAGTCAACCAAATTATTGGTGACATAGCTAGGAATAAAACCTCCAGCCCTCTAACTCTCAGCCCAAACTCTTCACTTGATCCCAACCCAACCCTCATGATGTCTTTACCAAGGCATTTGAGTCTAGCCACATACCTCCTACTAGCCTTATCTATGAATTGGAAATAAAGCGGTCCTAGGTTATACCCCTGTTCCACAGGCCACACCTGTCTAAAGAAGTAGACAGAGAAACTAATCATTATGCAAACTTTAGGCAAATCTGGCCTCCATTGGACATTTGTGGAGCCAGTATTATTTGGGGTGTCCATTTGTGATGTATGTGAGGAGATAAAGTATCCAACCTTTAAGTTTCTAGATGAGATTAAGGCAGTGAAATTTGGTAGATAAAAGCAGAGTCAAGCAGATTCCATAAGCTGGAGAAATGATCAGAAGCCAAATGAAGGGAGTACAGGAAGGCTGAGTGCAAGATTCCAAGTGTACCCCAAGGTCACAGAATCTCAGATTTGGAAGGAATGCAAGAGGTCATTTGATCTAGCCTCATGTTCCCCCAAGGTCATTATTCACCCTCCCCTTGAAGACCTAGCTATCCCAAAAATAGCATAGAAAGGGAATGATTATGAATTGGGCTATACGACCACTTCTGTCCCTTCCAGTTCAGTGATGCTGTGACATTGATCTGTGGGTCAGGCACATTTTGACAAAGAGTAAAAAGAATAAACTGGGTATCCCAAAACAATTTTTGTGACACCTTGTATTAGGTGACCTATTAAGGTCCCTTTCACCTGCCAGGTTCAAACGTTCTATGTTCCTTCAATGTTGTCTTGTGGCTATCCCACACCTCAGTATTATGTCAATGACATTTTTCAATGTCTCCTTTTCCATGTTTTACTTTTAGCCAGAGGTCTACTATGATCTCCAGGATGGGAGATTTTTCTTCAGGGGGTCAAATTTCTTTCATTTGGCATTTTCAAATTGACATTTCCATTTATTTTTCTTATGTTTTTGAATTCCCAACCTTTCTTTCCTAAAATGTCTGACATTTAAGTAGACCTGGCTCTAAATTCCTATCTTTATAGTTAAGCATCACACATGAAAAAGTAACATAGTTTATGTATATTATGAGCCAAGTTTTCCTCAAAAATTTAAAAATCGTTCTATATTTTTGTGCCAAATCTTCAATACGCTTTCCCCCAGTGAATATGGGGGTGGGAGCTAGGAGGAGGGTGTTGTACCAAGGAAAACATTCTCTGTATCAATCTTATTTATAGTCATTAACAAATAGTCTGTACTTTATAAAGTCTATAATTTATGTCTTCCCCAAAAGGTAAGGCCTTCCTCCCATATAAGTTGTTAGGAAATATGACCTGGAAGGAAAAAGGTGCTCATAGAAAATGGTCTTATTTATAAATTTGTGTTTGTGTTCTTCTCCATATGATCCTATGTACCCTGACTCAGGGTCATATTCCCAATCTTACTCTCTTCCCATATTCCCATTACAAGGGAATTCTTGACCTTACTGGTGTGTCATGGCTAACAAGGGTACAGTCAGGGATATGCTGGCATATGTTTAAAGATTGGCTCTCTAGATGGAAGAAATGTACGAAGGATACACTTTTCAGTTTGGTCTGCATTATTAATATTTTCTTCATCATTTTCTTCAGTCATCAGATTTCTGATTTATTATGAAAAATTTAACAATCAGCTCTTGCAAGGTTTAATTCCTAGCTATGTCAACAATCAGCTCTTGCTGGCTCTAGCACACCACTGGGTGTAGGGTCAGGGTTTTCCTTCTGGACCTTCAGAACAAAAACCCAGAAGTACACATAATGACCACTCTTTCCTTCCTTCCTTTGTCCAGTAAACATTTGTTGAGTGCCTACTATGTCCAAGGCACTTAGAGGTTTAGACACCAGTGAATGTACCATCTACATTCTCTTTGTTGGCCTTCTATTACTCATGTTACTCCTTCTCTGCCTTTCTCCTATAATTTCTTTTAGGCCTACTATGTTCCTCACATCCTTATTTCTTCACAATATAGGGTTTGGGGAGATAGGCTTTAGAGCTGGAAGGGACCTAAGAAGTCATCTAATCTACACTTTCTCTCATTTACAAATAAAGTTGATCCACAAAGAGGTTATTGATGTGCCAAATATCACTGAGAGGATTTGAACTCTGGTCCTCTTTCCTTATGGCCATGGGCCCAAATTGACCCATCCTTTGAACAAAATGGGGGCATAAATAGAATTCCAGGGTGCCAGAATCCTTTGTTTCAAAAGGATTTAATAAAGTGCTGCTCACTGCACACATCAGCTGTGTGTGACACTGGAGACGCCTGTACTCACACTTGGAGAGGGGCCCATTTTTCTCTGTCATGGCTTTTTGAGTCAGTCTCCAGTTCTGTGCAAAAGGGAAGGGTGGAGGGAGTATAGTCATGTTACGACTTAAATCACCAGAGCAAATAAGACTATGATGAGAATTTGGGGCCCAACAGTCACATTCCACTGTAGTATTAAAAAGGGATTTTGGTGTTTCACAATCTTCACCAAGACTCTTCCAGCTGTTTCATGGAGTATGTTCAGTATTTGAGAGAAGAGATTTATAGGAAATTTTAAAACCTTGTATCCTTATTCACTTACTCACATGTCTAACACACCATTAGAAAAACCCCAAACTATTCTAACACTTTGGGCAGTTTGCTACTAAATATAGTATTTTCTTTTCTGATTTTGAAAGGATAGAATTTACAATGAAATTTTTTTCATGAAAGATGTTAACAAAGGGAAAGTAGAACTCTTAAGTCTGTAAAGGCAATATATACTATCTTTGGAGCAAAAAGTCTGGTAAAGGGGCGGCTAGGTGGCGCAGAGAATAGAGCGCCGGCCCTGGAATCAGAAGGACCTGAGTTCGGAGCCCGCCTCCAACACCTAATCCGCACAAACAAAAACCTAGCCGTGTAACCTTGGGCAAGTTACTTAACCCCAATTGCCCTAAAGGGGCGGCTAGGTGGCGCAGTGAGTAAGAGCGCCGGCCTCGGAGTTTGGATGACCCGAGATCAGATCCGGCCTCAGAAAATGAGCACCCACGCATAAATAATGACTAGCCATGTAACCTTGAGCAAGTTACTTAACCCCAATTGCTTAAAAAAAAAAAAAAAAAAGTCTGGTAAAATCTTTTACTTGAGTTCCAAAAATCAACTATACAGCCACAAGATGGGGAAGGCATGACTAGACAACAGTTTGTGTGATTAAAAATCAACAGAGAGATTAGGCTTGTTATGTAGATCTGGGAATCATTCACATAGAAATGAAAATGAATCTATGGGAGCTGATGAAACTGATAAGACTATAGAGAGAAAAGAGAAGAGGGTCCAGGACAGAGCCCAGGGGGGAACAGCCGTAGTTAAGGAGCATGATATCGAACTAGCAAAGGGAACCGAGATGTCAGATTAGGAGGAGAAGCAATAGGGAGTAGTATCACAAAAACCCAGCAGGAAAGGATGGTCAATAATGTCACTTATATCCCTTTGCATCCAAAAAATTGCATCTTAATTATTTCCAACTTTAATTCAAAAGAATGACCATCATTAAAAATGAATCTTTGTGTTCATAGGAAGAGAAAGAGAGATCTGCTTCTTTTAATTAAGTTACCCTGGACAAGTCACTTAAGCACTATCTAAATGCTGGTTATCATTTCTTCAACACAAACTATAGATGCAGTTTCTTCATCCTGTTCTTTTGGGGTTATAATAAATTATTCTTTGAACATCTCTCTGAAGCATCCTGAACCTTAATGGCACAGAATTTGTATTTGGCTGGGCTCACTCTATTGGCTTTTTTCCACTTTTTGTTGTAAGTTAGTCCTAAACTGCCATTTTAGTTGTCTTTTTTCTATAAAGGTACTTTGACAACTAACACTGCCAGCTCTTGACTCTGGCTAAGGCAAGTATAATACGAGGTTAGGTTCACCCTCTCCTTAACAGGTGTTTTTATTTAACAATGCTTCGTGCTTAAATTGTATTTTCTGCTTCTGAAGCATATTGCAAACTTCCTCCCTCTCCCAGTCCATTGAGTTGATTGGTACCAGACTTCAAGTTGTAGAGCTATCTAGCCAGAAGACTAAATATTTAGCCTAAAGCTACAGATATGTTCCACGTCAACATATTTTGTGAAGAAAGTTTAAAAAATGATGAAATGAATAGAAGGTGATTGGTTAACAGTTATGTCTAAAATCATGTTTTTTAATTTAGGATTCTTATGAGCAGCATTCCAGAGTCAATAGCATGCTGGACCTGAATTCAGGAATGTATGGGCATGAATTGTGCTTCTGGCACATAGGAGCAGTATAAAATACTATGGGCAAGTCACTTATAGAGCCTCAGGTTCCTTACATGAAAAACAAAGCTAATAATACCTGTAACAATCTTTGTTGTTGTTGTTGTTGTAATTTCCTGGCTTGAACAGTGAGAATGTTTTTCTGGATGATCTCTATGGCCTCTTACCACTCTAATTTAATTTGGGTGTACATTATAATGCCCTGTTATTAGTTATATTTTAACAGGGACATTCTAGAAACAATGATTGAAGTCAAAGGAATGACTTAAACAGTACAAATATCAGAGGATCTGCCTCTCTCCCTGACAAATAAATAAAGGAGACCACTAGGAAGCATCTTCATCCAGCTTAAGGGGAAAATGAGCCTTGCTTTCATTACTAGACACATGAAAGTAATGAACTGGGAAATATAAAGCATTAAAATGTAATTAAAAAGAGAAAATGACGCAAAGACTATTAGCTCATAATAGCTTACTATTACCAAGCATTTCCATGTGCATTATCTCATCTAGCACCTATTACATATTTTATTTTCACAATGGTCAGCTTTAAAGAGAAAGTATCACTTAAGAATCAATAAATTGTTTATATTGGGCAGTAGAGTATGTTTATGTATCTGCCCTGCTTCCTCCCCACCATGAGTACACCGGGAAGAACACAGACACACACACACACAGACACACAGACAGACACACACACACAGACACACAGACAGACACACAGACACACACACACACACACACACACACACACACACACACACACGGCCTTAATTTGCCTTAGCTCTGGATAGGGCCAGCTTCAGAGTAACAACCTAGTTGCTTATAGAAGCATGCAATGATACAACTGAAAGGGATTTTAAAGATCAAGCGCCCTCATTTTATCTATCTGTCTATCTGTCTTTCTATCTATCCATCTTATCTGCTTTATCTATCTATCTGAATGTGTGGCCATGCATATGTCTATCTACCTTTCTATGTATCTATATCTATCCTGCATGCATCTATCAATCTATCTATTGATCATCTATTTATAATATATCAATTGATCAATCTGTCTGGCTTCCATCCATCTATCTATCTGGGCATGCATGTGTCTGTTTACTTGTCTATTGATCATCTATCAGTCTGTGTGTGCATATGTTGGTCTATCTGTGCATGCATGCATTTATCTTTCTATGTATTGATTATCTATCTATCTATCTATCTATGCATGTGTCTACTCATCTACCTACCTGTCTACCTGTCTACCTATCAATCATCTATCTATATGGCCTCTGGAGTTAGAGGAGCCAGGTTCAGATCCCTGCTCTCCTGAACACCCAGTACTTGTATGATTTTAGTTAAGTCCCTGACCTTTTGGGGGTCTTACTTCCTCATTAGTAAAATGAAGGATTTGGACTAGATGCCTCTAAGGAACTTTCTAACTCTAAATTTTTTATTCTTTGGTCTGTTTTTGAATCAACAAATATTTATTAAACTTATGTAGGACAATAATTGATGTTAAAGAGGGCATGGAAAGGTCTAAGGCACAGTCCTGGCCATCAAAGAACTTAGAATCTAATTGTGGATATGAGACAAATACACATTAAACAGGAAATGACAATGAAAGAGTTAAATAGCGATAAAGGCTGTCGTAATGAAAAGAAGCTCTCTGGCCCCACATGGGGTCAGAAGGTCTAGGCTCAAGTCCCAGGTCTGTTAGCTATGTGATCCAGTGGGCAGAGTACTGGACCTGGACCTAAGTTCAGATCTCACTCCAGCCTCTTACTAGGTGAGTGACCCTGGGCAATTCATTTGTTCTCTTTAAGCCTCAGTTTCCTCATCCATAAAATGAGGATAATAGTAGCACCTGTCTCCCAGAGTTGTTGTGAGGATCAGAAGAAATAACATATAGTAAGCACTTCGCAAACTTTGAAGAACTCTTATCAATTCTAGCTATTATTATTGCCAGCTGTGACAAACTGTTCGACATCCCTAAGCCTCCATTTCTTAATTTCACAATGGGAATAAGGCTCCCCACTTCACAGGTAACGCCCTCACTTTACTGAGGCCCAAGAGGTACAATGACTTGCCCACCTTTACATAGTAAATCCAAAGCTAGAATCTGAACCCAGGACTGCTGACTCCCAACATAGCATTCTTTCTACTATCACGTGATTATTGATCTGGTTTTCCCAAACTAGATATGTTGCCAGGTGTCATTCTGGTCAGCAGCTTTAATACATTTCCTAGGGGAAAAAGAGAATCCAGGATCAAAAGTCTAAATATTTTTATGGTCTCCCAAATTACCTCTGCTTCTCCCCTGTTTTGGAAAGGAGCCATGATGAGTTAGGGAGAGGAGGCATGTTCATCTACTGCCTCTTCTTTGGTTAGGGAACTGTAGTCTGTAGAGGCCATGGATTTGAGTACCTTTAAAAGCACTGAAATTCATTTAGGGGGATGAGGAAGGTTCCCACTGAAAATTACTGTGGGAAGCCATTTTTTAGGAGTATATGAGTGCACAGAAATGAGTCTCAGATGGATTCTGATTGATCTATTGATTCATTTTAAAAGAATATTCAAAAGCCCCAGGGCTTTCTTAGCTTTTTAACCAGGAGAGCCCTATGTAAACATACCAGAGTATCTTTGGTGTGACCTCAGCATCTGACTTTAGATTAAATGATGTTATAGATACAAGTAGAGCCTCAGTAACAACATTTTACTATTTTTTGTTTGTTTGTTTTGGGGAAGGGCTGGACTTGTGCTTTTGAAGGTTTTGGAAACTCCAAGTACAAAAACTCCTCTTACCCATTAGATTAACAATTTATCTGTAACATATAATTTTTGAAAAATTGCCCAGGATCCAAAGAGGTTAAATGATGAACTCACATCACATATCTATTATGTGACATGAATAAGACTTGAATCCAGGTCTCCAAGGAAGGCTCTCCTTGCATTATACTAGACTAACTGTATTATTGGTCAAAATACATTAAGGCTATTGTTGTTAAAGAGTGTTGGGTGGGACAACCTTGGATAGGATTTGCCTGAACAACTTGCTTAATGCCCAGCTCAAGATGAATGTCCCTTCAATGAATCCTCAACATAGCAAGAATAATTCAGGATGTTGTCCTGGTATCTGATATACATTCATAGAAACTGCATTCTTTCCTTACATTTCCAGGATGAGACTAGAGAAGAGGGGAAGGGAAATAGGGAGATTATGACTGGAATTCTATGAAAATACTGATGGAGCCAAGTCAAACCGTTTCCCCAGACTTTTCCCTGGAAACCTTCCTGCGTGGTCCCCAGAAAAAATGCAAAAACCTCCCTTTGCTTGAGCTCTTACAAGAATTTCCTGGTGGGCAGATTAGAGATTGAAAGGAGATAAGGTACAGCCATCCTACTAACCATATTCCAAAGAGTTTGGTTACCTTTCTTTTGATTGAAATTACTTCTTGGAAGGAATTACAGAGAAGTGTTGTGTAAAGAATGATGTCAGCCAGTTCAGAAAACTCAGGACAACAGTATTTGTCTACATTCCAACCCACTTTTATCCCATCCCCACCCTCCCTTCCACTCCCTCTACAAGTTCCCATGTTTTGCATTGCTCCCCACACAGCATACTCTCAATATGGCTTATTAACTATCTATCTTCCTCTCTATAGTAGACAGACATTATTAGAAGCAGGCTTAAGTTAGAATCCTAAACAATGGTTTTTACAGAGAAATCTGGACACGAAAAAATTTGCTAAAAAATAAAGCCTGATAGAAGAGGTCATTCTAACCTCCCTGGATGCATTATATCTGTGGTCAGCATTTTCGTTTGTGATGAGAAAGCCTTGTATTTTTCCCTCCTACTTAAACATTTTAATGCTCATTTCCTCCTAAGAATTTTAATGAGGAATGTAATTTTTTACTCCTAGAAATGCCAGAGCTCAAACTCAAGCCCCCAGTCACTTTAATGCATACCCTAGGTCAAAGCTAATCCTTAGTTGGACCCTGGAGCTATGGGCACACAGAACCATGTTCATACATCCAAGGGGAATGGGGGATGGGGTTGCAGTGAGACAGCTTCTGCAGCGAGATCTAGACCAGAGAACTTCCTTCACTTCAAAGCACAAGGCCAGAAAGTGCTGACGTTAAACAAGTCTTATATCTGCCAAGCTCAGACTGCAGGATCTTTTGATGTTTCTGTGAAAGGGCCTAGGAGGCCCTTGTTATAATTATTTCTTTGTATTTATTGTTATATTTTGTCCTGAATACTCTAGCCCACACTGATCTTCTTCCACCTCCCCTCTTCTCCCCCTGATGTTTTATTTTTTCCCCCCTGAAGTACAGATGTTTTCCCTCTGCTAACTTGGGGGAATTCATTCCAGCACCTTAACACAGGGTCCATATATTTCAGAAAGGAGGAAAATCTGGACCAAGGCTCTAACAATTATAATACTGTGGAATTTGATAGTAAACCCTGAGGAATAATGAGAACCTAAAGCAACGACCCATGAAGCAATAGCAGCTTTTGATTATAGCTGCTTATTATGTTGAGAGTCCCAACACCAAAGAACTACTTCCATTCCTGCCTTTTGTTTTTAGATAATTAATATTGGCTGCTTCAATAAAGCTTCCAGATTTTCCCCAATAAACTCAGAAACTCATATTTGCATACTATTTCACATGATTGTGTATTGATTTACATAAATTTAAGAGATGCTCAAGAAAAACCACTGATTTCAAAAAGTGTAAAATAGTGACATCTACATTATATGAATAAATTAAGTCAATGAAAGCCTCTAGGATATGGGGCCAGCCTTGCTGGGTTATTCACAATGACTATTTCTGGGGCCCAATACAGCTCACATTAAGGGATCAAAAGGAGAATTGATCCTGGAAAGTGAAGCTATCTGGTAGACTATGGCTGAACCTAGTTGAAACTCAAATTGATTTTGTTTTGATAAATTTAGACTTTTCAGCCACATTAAACCAACAAATACTTTGATACTTATTGACTCCAATGAAAATATCTGAGGGGAGAGCAGCAGAGATATGTTGGAAATTATGGTTCAGGAATAATAAATAAGAGAGGTCATAGTCTTGTAGATATTCCATAGTCAACTTTATATCACTGATAAGGATGACCATCTTGTTAGAGCAAAGGTCAAAATTAATATAAAACTTGTTCTTTGGTCATATCCAACCCTTCATGACCCCATTTGGGGTTTTCTTGGCAAAGATACTGGAGTGGTTTGTTATTTCCTTCTCTAGCTCATTGGACAGATGAGGAAACTGAAGTAAACAGGGTTAAGTGACTTGCCTAGGGTCACACAGTTAGTATCTGAGACCAGATTTAAACTTAGAAAGATGAGTCTTCCTGACTCCAGGCTCAGCACTCTATACACTGTGCCACTTAGTGGCCCATATAAAATGAGAAGAATAAAAATTTTAAAAAGATAAGGCATGCAGTTAAAGCATCTCCGTCCTAACCTTTTAAATTAAACTACTAATGAAAAAAAATGGCAATTAGATGGATGGACATTAATCTCCATTATAACAAGTTCTTAAAGAAATTTAACTGGTATCAATCAATTGCCATGATAAAGAGGTCAAAAGATCCTAGAAAATAGCCTCATTCAATACATACTATATAGATTTCCTTGCCAAATGAAAACAATATAGTAGCCAAAGGCAATACTGATTTAGACTATTAAACTAATTTTTAAAACCTTATGGACAGGGGCGGCTAGATGGCACAGTGAGTAAGAGCGCCAGACCCAGAGTCGGGAGGACCTGGGACTTAGCACTCACACAGAAATAACTGGCCATGTAACCTTGAGCAAGTTACTTAACCCCAATTGCTTTAAAAAAAAAAAAAACCAACCTTATGGACAAGGATAGTAAATATGTTGAACTCCATCACCTCATAAAGGGATAAGTGGAGGGAAAAACACTTTCAAGAAAGGCTTGGAAAAGGCCCAAGTAAGCAGTGAGTACATCTGAATATGAAACTGGAAGGAGGACAACAAAGAAATTAAAATGGAAAAGATCTATAAAGGACTTTATAACAAACTCTTTTTTTTTTTTTTAAAGCAATTGGGGCTAAGTAACTTGCTCAAGGTTACACGGCTAGTCATTGTTTATGCGTGGGTGCTCATTTTCTGAGGCCGGATCTGATCTCGGGTCATCCCAACTCCGAGGCCAGTGCTCTTACTCACTGCGCCAGCTAGCCGCCCCTTTAGGGCAATTGGGGTTAAGTAACTTGCCCAAGGTTACACGGCTAGGTTTTTGTTTGTGCGGATTGAGTGTCAGAGGCCGGCTCCGAACTCAGGTCCTTCTGATTCCAGGGCCGGCGCTCTATTCACTGCGCCACCTAGCCGCCCCTCAACAAACTCTTTTTACAGTTGTGGATGGTGAAGGCACCATATTTGGATTCTAACATCACAATCTTGGTCACATTTAATGAGAAAGGGGAAATGGTATAGAAGAAAAAAATAAGGGAAAATCATTTGGGACCAGACGAAGGAGAGACAGAGAAAGTCCTTGCTAGAGATGACATCATTTTGAGTCGGCCACAGTGAGGTTCTTAAATAATATTTAAAGGGGGAAGACACCAAAAGTGTAGAAAGAAATCTAGGCCCCTTTTTTCTGCCCTGAAAAAGTAACCACCAAGAGAATATAAAAAACTATTGATCTTTATCAGTCTTCTTTTACATCTATATAAAGGTAAGGGTAATCTCTACAACCATCAAGGACATCATTCCTGATAAAGGTATGAGAAGGAGCAGACAAGCTTTTTTTTTTTTTTTGGCAGGTGATATTCCATAGTAAACCACGTCTTCAGCATCACAAAATTGACTAAAAGGGGCAGAGAATACAAGATCCCATTGTGATTGTTTGCCATTTAAAAAAATTGATTTTTTAGCATAGAAGACCACCTTAAAGATTCCTTCCAACAAGATGTCTCCCACACATTTCAAGTTCATACAAGAGTCCTTCAAATATAATGACAGATAACTTAGACGGTACATAAAACTAAGCATAGCATAAAGAGACATGCTAACAAAGGCATTTAACACTGTCATAGAAGGAAGGCATCTAACCCAGAGACTACATCAGAAAGGCTTTCCCTGTCAATATAAAATTCTCAATCTGGGGTCCGTGGGTTCCCCAGGGGTCTGTAGATAGGATTTCAGGGTTCCATGAAGTAGGATGGCAAAAAAAATTTAAAAACCATATAACTTTTTCTCCTACTAACCTCTAACTAAAATGTAGCATTTCTTTCAGTTATTTAAAAACATTAATCTGAGAAGGGGTCCATAGGCTTCCTCAGACTGCCCAAATAATCCATGACACAAAATAAGGTGAGAAACCACCCCTTCTGGAGATAGTGAGACCCTTCCCAGGCTCTTAGTTACAAATGACCTTCCGACTAAATGAAGCCTCATCACAGGGCAGTCTCCCAAATGAAGCTCAGATTTACTCAAAAGAGTTCACTCAACTTTTCACTCCCACGCAGGAAAAAATGAAATAGAGAAAGAAGATTGTTGATTGTCTGCAGGCTATTTATAGTTTTAAAGATAATTCATAGAGCTCCTCAATCAGAACATGTGTCTTAGACACTGAAAAAAGACATTGAGCTGGACCTAGAATTGGACAGTGAGACAGTAAGCTGGATGACCTTTGGGAAACTACAGGGTTTGTTGTTGGTTGGTTGGTTTTAACGTTTTACTAAAGCTTTTTTTACATCACTGTCATTCCCAATTACCCTTCCCTTCCCACTTCCAGTGCCCCCAAAGAACTCATGGAACAAACAGCTAAGGGGGAAAGAAGCACAGATTTAGACTCTTTGAAGTTAAGGGGCATCCTGGAGGCGTCCAGCAAGCACAGAGCAGGTGATTCTGTGCCTGACTTCTACAGAGAAATCAGGGCTCAAAATAGAAATTTTGGAATCATCTGTGTAGAGATGATAATTGAATTCTTAGGAGATGAAGACATGATCACAGGAAAGAGTGCAGAGAGAAATGAGAAGATGGCAAAGAACAGAGCCTTGAGTGACATCCATGTCTAAAACGTGGAAGATGGATAATGGTACAGTGAAGGAGGGTGAGAAGGAATGGCTAAGCAGTTAAGAGGACAACCAGAGGGGCGGCTAGGTGGCGCAGTGAGTAGAGAGTCGGCCCTGGAGTCAGAAGGACCTGAATTCCGATCCGGCCTCAAACACAAAAAAAAAACCTAGCCGTGTGACCTTGGGCAAGTTACTTAACCCCAATTGCCCTCCAAAAAAAAAAAAAAAAAGCAAAAGAGGACAACCAGAAAACAGGAATTGTCAGAATTCTACAGGAGCAGAGAGATTCTGGGAGAATTTGATTGTCTCAAAAGCTTCAGATGTCATGGAAGAGGTGGAGACTGAGAAATAGACATCAGATTTAGTACTTATATCTGTATTATATATTACATTACATATAATATATTTGTATTTAAATTATATTATATAATGTATTATATATTTATATATTATATTATAATTTATATTATGTTTATGTTATCACATAATCTTGTAATAAATAGTTTAAGTAAATCTATGGCATTTCAAAGCCAGATTGCAAGGGGTAGGGCTGTGGGTGGCAGGAAAATGGAAATAGCAAGAGATTAAAGGCAACTCTCAGTTTCATTCTGGGTTTAATAGTATGTTTGTAGCCACCAAATTTCCTGAATTTTACTCTAATATTACTGTAACCTAGAGTGGTTTATTATAGATTCGTTTTTCACATTTACCTTGAAGAACTGTGAGTTAATTTAAACTGTTCCTGAAACTCAATTTTCACATTCACCATCGTGCTCTTTGTTGGGGAGAAGGGACAAGGATACAAACAAGGGTTTGGGGCTCTTGTCGGAAACACCTTAGCTACCTCTGCCCTTAGGTTCTGGTGCAGTTACTTCCCAGAAGAAATGAGGGAATCCACAGGGCAAAACTCCCTGGGAAAGTGTGTTTGGAGAGTCTGAAAACACACTGAGAGAATTAGCAGGGCATGGCAGAAGGAAGTTAAGTGTACATGCACACATTTACTTTCTTAGTATCATTCTGGAAGGCTTTAAAGAGGGCTGTTGGAGACAGAACACTGGATTTATAGTACATCGATTGGCTCAGATAGGGCACTTCCCTCACTACCTGTATGGGCCTCAGTTTTCTGATCTAAGACATAGTGGGGTTTGAACTTGACCTCTAATATGTCTATACCTATCTAAGATGTCTAAGATCTCTATACCTATGACTCTTTAATTCTGTAAGCCATTAATTTCTAAGATCAAATACCTTCTTTAGAGCTGTATAATAGGAGGTGGCACTCAGCAGGCACTTTAAGCCCTCCCTCAAGAAAAAAATGCTTAGAAAAAAACACAAAACCAAATTGCTATTCAGAAGTGGTGCAGTGGATCAGAGCCCTGGGCCTGAAGTCAGGAAGACTCATCACCCTGAGTTCAAATCTGACCTCAGAGACTTACTAGCTGTGTGAACCTGGGCAAGTCACTTCACCCTTTTGCCTCAGTTTACTCATCTATAAAATGAGCTGAAGAAGGAAATGGGAAATCACTCCAGTGTCTTTGCCCAGAAAAACACAAATGGGGTCACGATGGCTTAGGCGCAACTAAAAAACAATGAAAGGTTGAAAAGTGGGCACTCTATAGGAACAAATAAGATGGATCCCAAACCTCTCCCCAAATCTGGACCAGTATTTTCAACTGGCAAAGAGGAGGGGCAGTGTATCTCTACCTCTAAGTATTTATTGAACTGGAACATGTGCATAATTAAGTTTCTTTAGCAACCATTACAATAACT
Organism: Gymnobelideus leadbeateri; assembly: GCA_011680675.1. NCBI lineage: Eukaryota > Metazoa > Chordata > Mammalia > Diprotodontia > Petauridae > Gymnobelideus > Gymnobelideus leadbeateri. The sequence continues at coordinate 685,094 of WOXC01009938.1, forward strand.
GTGGATTTATGTTCAGTTATGATGACCAGACATTTTCTAATTCTTATACTTTTTTATACTATTTTAAAATTTTATATATTTTATATATTTATTTTTAAGTTATACAATTTTTAAAACTTGGTAAAAATGTTAATTGCTATTTCTATTTAATTAAAATATTTCTAAAAATAAAATATTTAATACAATAAAATAAAATTTAATAATTACAGCTTTTTACTACTTGACCCCTTCCTCCCTCTTTAGTCGTCTTACATTTGATTCCCTGTATACACTCTAGGATCGGGCCAAACTGGCCTACCACAGGATGCTCTCATCTCCTGTGCCTCTCGCTGGACGCTCACAAAACCTTAGATACTCCCCCTTCTCACCACCACCTCTGGGCTTCTCAGGCTTCCTTCAAGACTCAGCTCAAGCTGTACCTTCTGGAAGGACTCGCCCCTGCCCTGGCTTCTATCAGTAGATCCTCCTTTGAGAACAGCACTGTACTGAATTCTAGGAACACAGGCACAAGCAGTAAGACAGCCTCTGCCTCTGCCCTCAAGAGCGTCCATTCTAATGCGGAAAGAAGAATAAAAGGAAGCCAAAAAGCTTCCCCCTCCTATTTGTACCTCCCTCGCTTCCCTTTCTCTGATATCCTCTTCCATAGACGATATGTATCTTGTGTATATTCGGTTATTTACATGTTGTTTCTGTCCCCACCTCCCTTTAGATTGGGAGCTCTTGAGGGCAGGGACCCTGGTGTTTGCCTTTCTTTGTAACCTTAACACAGAAGAGTACTTGGCACATAGTAAGCACCTAATAAATCTTCACAGGCAGCTGGGTGGAGCAGTGGATAGAACACTGGGCCCGGAGTCAGGAAGACTCATCTTCCTGAGTTCAAATCTAGCCTGAGTCACTTACTAGCTGTGTGACCCTGAGCAAGTCACTGAACCCTGTTTGCCTCACTTTCCTCATTTGTTAATGGGCTAAAGAAGGGAATGACAAATCACTCCTAGAAAACCCCAAATGGGATCACAGAGTCAGACGAAACTGAGCTATAATAAATATTCATTGACTTTTGAAACAGCACAAACATGAGTCACTTGGTTAGGGCTTGTACTAAAGGGGAAAATTTTAGAGTTGAGTGCATCATACTTAGTAGGTTTTCATTTTGATATCAGTTAGATTGCAAGCTCCTTGAAATCTGTTGTGTTCCATAACTCCAGTACCTCACCAGATAAACCTAGTCGATACTTGTGTTTGCTGATCAAGTGAATGTACCATGAGCCTCTCAAACAAACTAACATCATAATTTCCCCCTACCCTCACCCTAAAACAAATTCAGGCTTTATGCCTCAGGGTCATTTTGATTGCCCCCTCTGCCTTATTCCTCAGCATCCAACTCCTCAAAAAGTCCTCTCCTTCCTTCCTGCTCACTTTCACCAGCCTAGCAAATGCTCTCGGACCCTCTGGCCTGGATTAGTTATTGCAGTTGCCTCCCAATTGATTTCCTGGCCACTGGTCTTCTCTTCTCTCTCTCACATGTTGTGCCAGATAGGTTCCCAAAGGATATTTCTGATTATGACCAGATGAACCCTGGCTAGAGAATCTCCCATGACTTATTGTCCACAATCCTTAGCCTTGAATTCAAGTTCTGCAATCTGATGTCAACCAACAACTTTTCTTACCTCCCACAAACCCCTTCACTCACCATGACAAGATTCAACCAGTCTAGAATGCTCACAGTTCCCAGAACTTGCCTTATACATTCGTGGCTCCAGACCTCTGTTTATGTCCCCCATATTTCCAGCTTCTACCCATCCTTCAACGTGCAGCTCAAATGTCAGCTCTTCCATGAAGCCCTCCTGGATCCTCACTGTCAGAAGTGACCTCCCTCCCCCTTCCCTCCGCACACAACCTTGCTTTGAAATGAGTACTTTGCAATCAGTTGTCTTTTTGAATCTTACCTATTCAAATGAGGCCATATTTATGAAAAAAAAAAATAGGGGTGGTTATGTGGCACAGTGAATAGAGCACCGGCCCTGGAGTCAGGAGAACCCGAGTTCAAATTCGGCCTCAGACATTTGACACAATTACTAGCCTGTGACTTTGGGCAAGTCACTTAACCTCAATTGTCTTCCAAAAATAAAGCAAAATACTTTTGGGGCAAAGAGCGTGGGCCCCCCAGAGTCGGGATGACCCCAGAGTGGTCCCGGCCTCAGAAAATGAGTACCCATACATAAATAATGACTGGACGTGTAACCTTGAGCAAGTTACTTAACCCCAATTGCTTAAAAAAAAAAAAAAAGCAAATTTAGCATATTGCCTGGAACTTAGTTTCTGGAACTCACAAATAATATATTTATTATAATCATGCTTGTAATAAATATATTAAATATATAATATTCTTATACTTATGCTTACAGTAGATATATAAAATATACAAGTATGCTTATAGTATATGTGTTAAATATATTTATAATAAACATTAAATATATGCCTATGCTTATCGTATAAATCATAAATGATTTTATAATAAATAAATATGATTAAGATTATATATCAAACATATAATTATGCTTAAATACATGCTTATTCTCCCTTTCCTACTTTGTATTGTAATATAAGGATAATACTTTGTTACAATAATTAATTTATTTTAAGCCTAGAAAATTAATATCTTGGTATGTAAGTATACTATATTTTCTTTCTTTGTCTTTAAGGAATTTGGGTTTTTAAAAAACAATTGTATATATTTGCTTTTTGGAGGGGGAAGGCAGGGAAGTTGGAGTTAAGTGACTTGCCCAAGGTCACATGGCTAGTAAGTGTTAAATGTCTTAATCTGGATTTGAACTCAGGTCCTCCTGACTCCAGGGCCCATGCTCCATGTGCTGTGCGCTGTACCACCTAGCCACCCCTAAGGAATTTGTTTTTGATGAAGAATTCTGAATTTAGTCACAGTCACTTTAAGACCCCAATTAAAATTCCTAGTATTTAGGCAGAGGTTGGGCTCTCTGCCTAACCTTGTACTAATATCTACTTGTAATCCTACTTCACTCCCTTAGTGTCTTTAATAGCTGAGGCATAGTTCAGTTTACTGGAAACATTTGGTTAATGAAATAGTTGATTATTATTATAATAACTATGGATAGACAGGCTTCTAGGAGAGGAGGCTGGGGAGAGTGCTGACCTTTTCTTGGAACTTCCTTAGCCTAGATCTTCCTCTTCATGATGCTAGCAGAGCCAAGAACTCTCCTGAGATATCTTTCTTCTCTGGTAGAGTGCAGTCTTTCCTTTGCTAGCTGCTGGCTGCTTGCTCCAATCTCTGGAATACAGGGGCTCTGACCACTCTTCTTTCCTCAGTTCTGAGACAGCCACTCACTTTTATACAAAGTGACCTAGTCTCTCACACAATGGCTTTGATTGATTCAAATAGGTCCTATTTACTCTTGATTGTTTGACTCAGTCAAGGAAATAATTTGAACCTATTAACAGAGCCAAATTGAGTGGTTTCAACTTTTTGTCTTTGTATTCCCAGTATCTGGTATAAAGTAGGTGTCTAGTAAATACTTGTATAAAGTAGGTGTCTAGTAAATACTTGTCAAATGAATGAATGGGTGGATGAGTACTTGATGTATGGATGAATGAATGAATGGATGAATATACAGAGTTCAGTTCAACCAAGATCAATTGTCTAGCATATCAAAAACACTGATTGGCCCTGCAGATACAAAAATGGACCAAAGGAAACCTACCTTACTCTCAAGGAGTTAACATTCTACTGTAGGAGGACATGAAACCATCAAGATGAGGCTTAAAGTTGTTCCACTAGAAAAGAGCAACTTTATTCCCAGTCTTAGAAACTCTGAGCCTAGAACTGCCTACAGAGACTCAATTACCTTGAGTTACCTTTTAGTCTAGCTCTGGAAGGCTTTGGATAATGGGGTAGTTGGTAATATGCAATTATATTAATTAATTATATTAATTAATATTATAATATGCAAGAGCTCTAATTATATTAATAATATAAGAGTGAGCTCTAATTATAACCCAACTTCTGATTCCCAGGGGACAATATGGGCTCAGGTAAAGGACTCTTTTAGGTGTATCAGTTGATTTATAGATATCATTTGAACATCTGCTTTGTATTATAGGACATAAAAACAGTATAGAAGATTCAGTAACTGATAGGATGTGCAGAAAGTACTTTGCAAACCCTCAGAAACTATCTCAGTATCAGTTATCATTCTTGACATCATTATAATGACAAATCCCTGCTCACAAGGATCTTACCCTCTTCTCTGGGGAGGGCAAAAATATGCAGACAGGGAGTAGTTCTTTAACCAGACAGTTTAAATTAATATGCTAAATTACAACATAGCTAGAGTGGCTGTATTGATAAGGGTACAAGAGTCAAAACCATTTCTCATCTCCTTTCCAGACTGGGTTCCTGACTCTGTGCCCCAGAAGCTCACTCTCCCTAAGCTGCTTCTCACATCTGAAATACCCTCCCTCCCGAGAGCCCCTTCCTCTGATTGGGTTTTTCCTAGATCTTCTATTGAAAGGAGGGTGGCCAAGCCAACCATGTTTCTATTCCTCTCCAGTCTTCACTCTTGACTGTGGCCTTTCTCTACCATGTCTCTCTGCAGAGTACTTTCATCTCTCTTTCCACTGTCCCCTCTCCCCCTTTTATTTTACTGTTGCCTTCCCCTATTAAATTGCAAATTCCTTGAGGACAAGGATTGTCTTTCTGTTTGTATTTTATTCCTGGTGCTTAGCACAACGCCTGGCAAGTAGTAAGTACTTAATACACGTTTGTTGACTAGTTAGTTACTTCACTCAGTGTAGCCACTTACAGGAGAGCCTGGCTAACAGCCATGAGCCATGGGTATATTGTGAATGAGTCCTTAGCGCCTCACTCCTGGACGACTGCAGTAGGCTGATGGTTGGTCTCCCTGCCTCAAACATCTCCCCACTCCACCACCCTTCCACTCATCTGTCAAATTAATCTCCTTAAAGTGCAGATCTGATCATGTCACTGTTCCCTATCCCTCCATCCCCCACCCCCATCCCATTCAATAAATTCTAGTCACTCCCTATTATCTCCAGGATCATATATAAAACCTTCTTTTGGGCATTCAAAGCCCTTCTTAACCTGACCCTTTCCAGCTTGCTTAATCTTCTTACACCTTACTCCCCTCCACATATGCTGACCTCCTTGCTGTTCTTCTAATACAATACTGCACCTCTAAACTCCTGGCATTTTCACTGGCTGTTCCCCAAGCCTGGAATTCTCTCTGTCCTTATTGCTGCCTCCTGGCTTCCTTCAAGTCCTTCTTAAGATCCCACCTTCTATGAAAGCTTTTCCTGATTCTCCTTAATGCTAATCCCTTCCCTCTGTTAATCACCTCTTATATATTCTGTTTATATCTTCCTTGTACCTAATGATTTGCCTATTGTCTCCCCCACCAAACCGTGAGCTCCTTGAGAGTGGGGACTGCCCTTTGTTTTTCTTTCTGTCCCCAGCTCTTTACACAGTGCCTGGTACATAGTAGGCATTCAATTAGTCAATGCTTATTGACCGATTGACTGAATGGGGCGATTTGTGGCCCAATGATTTGATTACAGAATGTTTACATCTGATTACAGAATGTTTATAGAAAGTTTCCAGCTTTAAGATCCCCTCTACTGCACTGTCCTGTCTTGCTGGGCATTACCACACAGGGATTTGTGTGCTACTGGCATAGAACTTTAGATTTCAGACCTGTAGCAAAATTATCCCTTCTTGGGCTCCACCATTTCCTCATCTTCACCAAGGAAAACGTTCTCTACCTTACATTTGGGGCTGGCGGAGAACCTCTTTTTGTAATTTCCCTATCTTTATAGAGTAGGGGAGCAAAATCATCTCTTGAAAGGCAGCCACTTGGAACTCAAAACTTTAGAAAAAACCCAAATGTTAAATTGTTTTAATGTGTAATTGGGGAAAAATAAAATATTATATAGTGAAAAAAGAAAAAAAAGAAAGGAAGGTAGCTTATTCTCATTTAGTTCTATGGAAACCAGGGTGAGGATTATTCTTCTCTATGTATAGGCATGAGGCTTTTAAATCAGTAGAAGTATACAAGAGTCTTAATATTAATATTTAATGGTATTTTGACCCAGGTATAATTTAAAGCCCATACATCACACAAATGGAACCTCTCTTGTTTAACTTAAGTGGTTCTATCCCTCTGCGTAGCAGTGTTATTTCACAATTCTACAGTCTACATTGATCATGATTTCTGCATAAAATTGATTCGTGGGGATAGGGCCTTGGGAAAAAAAGAATTATCTTCAATGACCCAGGGCTCTCAGGCTGTGAAATTTTTTTCTAGGGACAGGTCCATTCTCACTCCCAGGCCTCCTTAGTGGTTTTTCAGGAGGCTGCCCAGTGATTTAGTGACCCATCTTCCTGCCCAACCCACCAGAAGGAGGAGTCTAGGGTTGCTCAGGGATTGGGGATGAGCAGGCTCAGTGATTGCTATGATTTTTTTTAAATGTGTTACCTTTCTGTTGCTGTTACTGGTCAGTGAGCTTGGTCACTGGACTCAAGTTGGGAAGAACTGAATTCAAAATTTGCCTCAGACGCCTAATAATAGCTTGCATTTATATAACACATCCAGGTCTGTAAATCAATTTGCACATGTTATCTCATTTTATCCTCACAACAATCCTATGAGCTAAATGATCTTGAGTGAGTCTCTTAACCTGTTTGCCTCAGTTTCCTCATCTGTAAAATAGAGGCAAATAATAGCATCTATCTCAGGGATGTCAGGAGCATCAAATTACATATTGTATGTTAAGTTCTTTTCAAACCTTAAAATGGAATATAACTGTTAGCTATTATTATAAATATGCTGAAAATACTGCTCATGAGGAAGAGTTGTCTCAATGAGAAATGACACCCTGGTGTCTTGGCCTTTAAGTATAGGATGTGGTGACTTCAAGTCAGGAACAGACTATGAGAAATGGAGAAAATCTAAAAGATGAGTTGTTCTGGTCTGGTCTTCAGCAAGGTGCCATCTATAGCTCTTCTCCCTCTTTATTTTTATTCTCAGAATTGTTTACAATCAGTTCTCAGTTATCTGTGGGCAAATTATCCACTTTGTTAGTGGCCTGCAGTTTGGATTTCCACTGAACTGTCTTCTCAGATGTTTGACCCTGCCATAGCTTTGTGGGAGAGTTATATATTACTAATTAATCAATAATTGAATAGTAGTAATACATAACTAAAATAATGTCCCTTTATTTCTGTAAAACCTTTCTCTCCCAATCTCTCCATCTCTCCTTCCTCTGAAATACTTATGCTACAGAAGAGAAGACTAGCTAATTCCCGCATTGCTTTTGTTTGGTTTTGGACAGCAATATCTGTGCTGAGATTTATCTTCCTAACTACATTTTTTTTAAGCTGATGGGAAAATAGCATTGTATTATATATATATTATATAAAATATATTTGTTTTATGTATGAATATGCTTGTATTTTATAAATTGTATATAAATATACTATCTATATATCAAGCATAGTTTTCCATTACCTAAAAAAATTATAGCATATATTTATATATATACAACATAAATATTACACATATAAAATACAAACATATTTTCCTAACTAGTTTTTTTGTTATATATTTTTGAATCTATATATGAGATACATATATATTTATGATACAAGCATATTTGCCCATCAGTGTAAATATATATAAAATACAAGCATATTTTCCTATCTCCTTGAAAACATGTATTTAGGATACACACAGACATATAAGATAAATATACATATATAATATAAACATATTTCCCATCAATTTAAAAATGTAGTTGATATATGTGTATATATGTATATTACAAGTATAGTTTTCCATCAGCTTAAAAATTATAGTTAGGAAGATAAATCTCCTTAGGAAAGATATTGCTGTCCAAAGCCAAACAGAAGCAATGTAGGGATTAGCTAGCCTTCTCTTCTGTAGCATAGGTAATTCAGAGGAAGGAGAGATGGAGAGATTGGGAGAGAAAGGTTTTACAGAAATAAAGGGCCAGTACTTTATTAGGTTAAAACAGGGAACTGAATTTCTCTGATTTGAAGGGCAAAGAAATTCATTACTTTCTGCTTGGTGCTCTGTCCTCCTAATTCTTCTGGGGAACGATTTGTCCATAATTAAATACCCTTTCAATCAGTACGTTTTAAGTGGAAGTGAGGTACCAACTCTTCTCCTTTGCTGGCTGCAAGGTCCAGGGAGAGTCCGAAGGAGCTGACAGCCAGCGATTTTTAATGACTAGATGAGCCTGGGCATGTGTAGGCTGGGAACACATACCAAGTGGGATTTCACACTTCAGAGTGAAGTATTGTTAAAACTGATCCTTTTTCTCTCTTTAAGAAAAAACAAACAAACAAACCTGTATTTTCCCTCCTCCTAAATCCCAAGTTTGACCTCGAGACAAGGCTGCAACGACAAGATAAGAGTTCCCCATCAACAACCCAGGTCTTCTGGCCTCGGGAAGGTGTTGGTGAGGGGAGGCAGGGGATGTATTTTAGTGTCATGCCACAGACACTGTAGATGGCCAGCAGTTCGTGAGGCAACCTTGGAAGAAAGCTAAGAGAAAATCCCAGCTTCTTACTGCTTATGTCCCTGGAGGCCTTTCTCCCTCTCCAAATCCCACCTCTGATGTTTATTACTTGCATGGCTTGGGCAAGTCATTAAACATTTTAGGCCTGTCTCCTGCATCTATAAAAATGAGGGCATTAGAATAGCTGAGCTGTGAGGTCCCTTTCAGACACCAGGCAAATAAAGCTCATCAGGAAGATTTTTTCTTTGTCCATCTCATAAAAAGGCTTTTATGGACCAGGAATCACAGACCTTAGTCGTGACCTGATCACAATTTATGGAGCTGTTTATCCCCTCATTCATTCAAAAACCTCTTATTAAATACCATGTGCCAGGCCCCAGAGATGCAGAAACAGAAACAAAACAGCCTTATCCCCAAGGAGCTCTCATTTTATAGGGGGAAACAACACATGCATAAGTAAGGAAATATAAAGTACACGTAAATAAATGAAAAGCCATTTTTTCTCTATTATCTTTTTATTTGTTTTGTCAAATATTTCCAATTTATATGTAATTTTTTTCATTCATTGAATTTTTTTTGAGTTCTAAATTCTCTTCCTTTTCACCTCTTCCCCCTTCCTTGAGAAGACAAGCAATTTGCTGTTGACTATCCATGTACAGTCATGCAAAAGACATTTCTATATTAGCCGTGTTGCAAAAGAAAATGCAGCAAAAAACTCCCAGGAAAATAAAGAGAGTGAAAAACAGTATGCTTTGATCTGCATTAGATTCCCTCAGTTCTTTCTCTGGGCGTGGGCAGCATTTCTAATCAGAGGTCTTTTGGAATTGTCTTCGATCATTATCATGATCAGACTAGCTAAGCCTTTCAGAGCTGATCACTGCACAATATTGCTCTTACTATGTACAATGTTCTGGTTCTGCTCTCTTCACTCTGCATGAGTTCGTAGAAATCAAAAAGTGATTTTTAGGGGAGCACTAGCAACTGGAGAAATCTAGAGACGTCTCTAGAAGTGGGCTTGGAAAGAGTCTGGCCCCCTGCTTTTCCAGCCTTCTTGCAGCTTACATCCTTCCCTCTCCACGTTCACTGTCTCTTGGATGTTCCTGGAACAAGACAAGACCATCCATTCCCCCCTTGGACTGAGAGCTCACTGAGAGCAGGGACAACTGTTTGTCTTTCAGTGCCTGGCATATAGAGAGTAGATGTTTAATAAATGTTTGTGGACTGATTATTATTGACTGAGCAAATGAGGCAATAATGTGCAACTTATAAATGTGAAAGCACTGTTCTGTGTAAATGACATAAATGTCACAACTACTCCCTGGTGCAAGTGTAGGGATAGTGGAATCAGGAAGATCTGGGTTTCAGTGGTGCATAAGCTACGTGCTGGCTATGTAAAGGGAGGAGTTAGGAGCTGATGGCCTCTATGGTCCCTTCCAGCACTGGTCCTATGATCTCATCACTTACTTAACTTCTGATGGAGAAAATGGGCTTATTCTTTAGCCTGTTCTGTCTTTTTCTTTCATACAGACATGTATTTTTACTTGTATAATTATGAACAACATTGCAAGATCTCATCAGCATGATGGTCTGGATACTTCTAGGCAAGTGTTAAAGAGCACATTTAATCCATTTGTACCTGGCAGGGTCAGAGGAAGGGGGTGGTGCCTTCTGGTCCACAAAGCACCAGTCAATTTGACTTCTTCTAAGTTTCTCTACCTGTAAGCAGTATAGTGAAGTAGATGGTGAGCTGGCCTTGGAATCAGGAAGCCCTGAGTTCAATTCCTGTTTTGGACAAATGGCTATGTGATTCTGGGCAAACAACTTCACCCATCAGGCAACTCTTTAGGACTATATTACAGATGATGATCAGTTGTGAAAGGCCTAGCTCTTCTGGATATAATAATCCAAGGCAATTCCAAAGGAACCATGATGAAAAATGCTGTCTACCTCCAGAGACAGAATTGATGAACTCTGAGTGCAAGCATACTGAGAGAGAGAGAGAGAGAGAGAGAGAGAGAAAGGGGGTGGGAGGGAGGAAGGAAGGAGGGGAACAGGAAGGAAGCAGATAAGTGAATAAATAAGTAATAAATAGATAAATAAATTAATAAATTAATAGATAAATTAAATACACATTAGGCAAAACAAAAGGTCATAAAATGTATATACGTAATCAGGAGAAATTTGGCTAACAAAGTTTTTAAATCCCACCAATAGGGTAATGAGCTCTCCACTGTTTCAACAGAAGCAGTTTCAGAGTTCCCAGGGAAGCTGACTTCCCCAAAACCATTAGAAGAGGCTGCTGTACATTTACCTCAGCTCTGCCTTGCTCCACCCCCACCCCCAATCTTAGGGCCAAAATTTAAAAGTCAGTAGAGTCAGCCCCAATAGTTTCATGTAGCATGTAAAAGGAAAAAGAAATAAAAATCTTTCTCACTTGAAACTTCTAATGGCTTTAAAAACAAAAAGAAAAGTTTATCACTGTGGAACTGCAAACTTTGTTTTACGGATCTAAGTAATACATCTCTCTATGTGCCATGTCCTAAGACAGTTTTGAGTATTCACATTGATCAGATCTCATTTTGAAAGTCTCTATTATAACTATTTACTTTCTCCTCACTCCTTCCTAAGAAAACATCCCAAGCTTAATTTGGATTCCATTTCAAAGTATGTTTCTATAGAAAGTTATTTATATTTAAGGTTTCTTTACATTATAAAAGAGCTAGAATTTTATGTATAGCGATGGCTAATGCAATACCAAAGAAACAGAAGCAAAAAGAACCCTTGAAAATCAGTCTCATAGGGGCAGCTAGGTGGCGCAGTGAATAGACCACCAGCCCTGGAGTCAGGAGGACCTGACACTTAACACAAAAACTAGCCTGTGACCTTGGGCAAGTCACTTAATCCCAATTGCCCTTCCCCAAAAAAGCAAAAAAAAAAAAAATCAGTCACATAGAATCACAGAAAATTAGAAAGAGAAGGTGCCTTAGAAGCAGAGCCATTACTAGGGTGAGATAAAAGAAATTTTGGCCCATGGGGCTGAAAGGTATAGGGTTGTAAGAACACATAAACTCCTTCAAAAAGGAGAAACAACTGAACCCAACTCCTCCTTGGTCAGAAAAAGCTGTGGAAATGGGAAGCTAGTTAAATGGCTGCTTCCACCCAAGGTCCCCTCCTCCCCAGTGCCTTTCTTCTCCAGTGGAGCCCTCTTTGCTTCTCTTGGGGTCTCTGTTTCTCATCATGGCATTATGTCTCATACGCATTTGTTAAGCATTTACTCTGTGCCAAGAACTGCGTTAAGCCCTGGGTATACAAAGAAATGTAAAAAAACAGAAAACTCTATCCTTGCTTTAACAGGATCCACATTTTAATGAGAGAGACAACAGACAGGTACGGATGTGCATACAAGATATAAGCAATGTAGATGTCAGGCACTTGGAAGGGGACAGGGAAGGGACCACCCCACCAAGGAGGATTTGGGCTGAGTTTTGAAGGAAGCCAGGGGACTGGGAGGCAGTGCTGAGGGGAGCATATGAGGGGGAGTCGGAAGAAGGGGAATGAAATAGTATTATGAAGTATCATGTGTGAACATAGCAAGTGGGCCAATGGGTATGGGTCACAGAGTTGGTGGAGGCAGTAAGGTGTAAACATACTGGAAGGGTGGGAAGGAGCTGCTTTAAATGTTAAATAGAAGATTTTATATTTGATCTTGGAGGAAACAGGCAGCTACTAGAGTTTACTGAGTAGGGAAGTTACATGGCCTGATCCCAACTAGACTTGTCTTTTAAAGACTTTTTAGTTTTGAACCAACTTTGAAGTTGATTTGAGGACACCTTTCATGCTTACCCCAGGCAGGTTTTTTGTTGCTTGCCCCAGGAGTCAGAATTGGTAGTTACTGATCTACTCTGAGAGCCTCTAGGCCAAACCTATCATTTTATAAGCACAGTCTCCTAGGATCAGAGAAATTAAGTGACTTCATAGCCTCAGGAAATCTCAGAGGTGGGAGGACCTGAGCCACCATCTATCAGAACTCATAACTGAATGAGAAATCTCCTCTAAAGCATCCTTGATATTATCCTGCCTCTACTTATTCAAGGTCACACAGTCAGTTAACTACTGATCTGGGAAAGGCACTCAGGCCCCTGCCTTGAGCTCTGCTACACTTTCTGCCAGATTGGGTTGCTTTGGAAGGCACCTCTTGCCCCTTTGTATATCATAACCCAGTTTCATTTCATTCTAGTAGAGATGTGTCCAGACAAGCCACCGGATGGATCCAGTCCCTTCTGTTCTAACAAAGATTTTCTGGGAAATGAAATCAGAAATGGACAAAATCTAACCTAAATTGGGATGGCAATTAGACCCAGTAAATAAATCTACATATGTGTTTCAACAGTTCAAAGTGTACGGGAAAAAAGTTGAACATATTCTCCTGACCGTTCCCCAAAAAGTGGTAGCAAGAGGGGCCTGATTTTTAGTCCTAAACGGAATCTCTCCTTGCTCAATTGTTCATGAGAGTGTTGTCTTGATCTATGCTAGAGAAGGGGAAGGTGGTCAAAGTTGAGGGGGGAGCTCTCAGGTTATTGACAAATCATCTTCTCCAGCTGAGTCATGGAAGAGAGCTGGTGGGCTCTAGAGAAAACTGCATCCAGCTTTCTGTAGCCAGGGGAAAGGTCGCCATAGACACAGGACTGGGGAGGATGGGGAAGTGGGGGAAGGGGACAATAGGGCTCTAAAAATAGACCTGAGCAGTTTCTTTTCACATTCATCTAACTTGAAAGATTTCATCTCCAAGCTATGGTTTCTCCAACATTGATCTCCGCTGGGCACCACTGGTACAAATTATTCTGGAGCGGAAAGATTTGGCTTTTCTGCAATGCTGAGAGCTAACCATCAATATTTGAAAGCCCATCTGTGATTATTTCACAAGAGCTCTGAGTACAGAAAATCTATGCTCAAATGTGTATTCAGCTGCAAAGCTATAAGAAATAATTTAGGCTCGGACAGAGGTAGAGGGTCATATTGATCAAGAATTAGGCACCCGAGGGATAGATAGGAAAACTATTGAAGGAATAGGTCTTTGCATATCAGTCCATAATCTGTGATTTCTTTTGTGTAGGAATTTCTTCCACCAATCAGTGTATAGTCCATCTATTACTTAGCAGCTATATCTTAGAGATTTATCTAGCTGTGAATTAGAGAGAGCTTAAGTGACTCACTCATGGTCACAAGGCCAATAATAAGCTCAGAGGTGAGATCTGAACTCAAGACTACCTTATTCCAAGTCCAACACCCTTATCACTTCACCACTTGGCCTCTTTGCTTTGCACACAAGAGGGACTTAATCAATGGTTGTTAAAATATTGTAAAGACAAACAACTTTGAAAGATTTAGGAACTCTGATCAACACAACGACTAGCCACAATTCCAGAGGACTCATGATCAAACAAACTAGTCACCTCCAGATGAAGAGGTGTTGGCCTCAGAGTGCAGCCTGAGGCATACATTTTTGGACATGGCCAGGATAGGAATTTATTTTGCTTGACTTTACATGTTTATAACAGGCATTTTGTTTACCTTGCTTTTTCAATGAGGTACTGTGGAGGTAGGATGAGAAAAAATGGAACACAGAAATAAATAATTTTTTAAATTTGTTAAATTTAATTATTGTGTATTGTAAAAAAAGGAAAGGACTAGGCAAGTATTAATTTGATATAATAATATTCAAGAACTCCTGAGTAATTCTGTATTCCGGATGAATATATTTTCAACCCACACAAGGCTACCAACTGGACATTGTGACCTAGTTGCCAATTTGTAACATAACCACCCACAGCAAAGATGAACTAAAGCCATACTTTTTGTATATTCAGAGATTCCAGGAGAGAATTCTCTACTTTAAAGCTGTGAAAGAGCTGGTGTATACCATGGAAGCCTATCCACACCTCCTTGATCCAGTGCTCTCATTGGGTAGGGTACGGGGTCTCTAGACTACAGGCTAGAAGGCAGCAGAATAATTAAACGGAACTATGGCCATTTTAGTTTTCCCTTTAAGGTTATTGAAGAATTTTTTATTCAGATAACCAACAGATATTTTCATGTGACTCTCTTACCCCTTTAAATGGAAATATTCAACATGTGACCTTTTCAAAGAGAACAAAAGAACACTAGAGTACCTTAATCTGGGGTCACAAATGGGAACAGACAGATTCTAAATTGGGTTCATCTTATTTTGGGGTCATCCAGGTGCTCTTCCTCTACATGTTCCTCAGGCTGCTCTCTGAGTCACCAAACTCTTGCTTTTTACATTTCACTCCATCAGAAAACACAGTCATATTTTTATTTTTCAACATTTGTACTTCACATTTTCATATTTTGACAACCAAAAGTCAAAGGGGTTGTTGTTTTCAATCCAGTGTACAGAATCAAACAAAAATGAAACCAAAAGGCCCATGTAATGGAGATCGCAGGTCAGAATTCATTCCTGGAGGTCATGATTGCTGATAAATTCATAGTTGCCTAGACTATCAATCTACAGTTTCTTTTCAACTTCAGATCAATTGATGGAGTGAAGGAGGTGGGGGGTGGGGGTCTTTATAATATAGCTGATAGTTATTAAGCTAATTGCCATACCACCAAGCCCATAGTTTTAAAGACAGAAAAGGATATATTGGTGCACATTAATGAGTGGCCACAAAATTAACTTTCATTCCAGTATTTTACAAGTTACTCTGTTTTCTACAGCTACCAAGGAAAGTCTACAGAGAAAAGAGAAAGAAACGAAAAAGCACAGGCCTTTTCACACAGAAGACTCCCAACAACCCACTATGACTATAAACTACCATTTACTAAGGGTGTTTAATCAGATTTCTGATGCAGGTCACATTGTTGCAGTGAAATCTTAGGATTAGATTTTACTCTTGTCAATGAAAAACTGGAGGTTTGAATCTCGTTACTATCCACAAAGATACTTCAGTCAGCAAATTTCACCAAAATCTAATATAGAAAAGACACACATAACACCCCTTGCCTAGTGCTTTTTTCCTTGTATTGTATTGTAAGTTTCTACAGATACATGTGGTCTTTTCATGTGACCTAAATGATCTATTTTTGCCATTGTGGTCTTGGGTCCCCTGTCAGCCTGTCCTGATGGACTCTCACAAATTTCAGATGTGACCCTTTATGAATGGTTTGTCCAAACGTCTCCTAGCTGGTTATCCTTGACTAGTGGATTGCATTCTGCTTGGTGCTTGGAAAACAACTGGCCATTTGGGCTGAGTAAAAGTATAAGTATAAGCTTTAAGTATAGTCTTGGATCAAGTTATTGTTCTATAAGATCAGTCCTGGTCTTCTAACTCAGTCCCAGGAAGATGTTCTCAACTGACAGCTGAGTACCTTAGAGGTTAGGTGCTTTGTTGTATCCATATATACATACGGGTCACGGGTTCAAGGTCGGTTTACACTTATGTCCCAAACACAGTCCTCTTAACATCATGCAACCCTCTTGTCTTTCTCTTAGATTACTGACCCAGAACGGAGCTCATATATGACCATGTCTAATTTGGCGGATATCTGCTGAGGAGTAGAGGGAAGGGGCAAAGAGAAAAGGAGAAAGGAGAAAGGAGAAAGGTATTGCCATTTCTATTGCGGTGATATCCTACAAACCCTTTGGCAAATGGCAGTTCTTGGCCGATGCAGCCTGAAGCCAGAATAAAGAGAACAAAGCTTCCAGCAGGAGAGTGTAAGAAAGCCTAGTGACTTGTGTCTTTTTATCTATGCCCAAATCCGGATTATCCCCAGCGCAACACTCTTTTCATTGTTGCCAGATCTCAGACTCTAAACATCAGTATTCCCTTTAAAAAAAAGTCTAACTTTAAATGCTGGGTCAACCATCCTTCCTACTCTGAGTCAAGGATGTGGCCAGTGAGACCTCTCCATCTAAAGATGCCTAGCAGAGAATCTGTGTTAGTTACATTGAAAAAGAAGCAACAGTGATTTGATGGGTGACTTACCAGCTTCTGAGGTCTGAAGAGCTGCAGCACCAAGCTCTTTCTTTCTTTACCTGCTTTCTGTTCTCATGCACTCTCTCTCCCTCTCCCTCTCTCTCTCTTGTGTACAGATTGCAGTGAACTTACAGAAGGAGCTGGGACAGTGTTTCAAATGACTTAAGAAAGAGAACAGGAACAATTACTTCGTTCTCTTTTTCTCAGATGAGTACCTTCGGGAAGAAGGAAGGAAGGGAGGGGAGAGGGAGGAAGTCAACAACCCTTTGCTTTCCTGAAAAAAAATAAGGAAACAGAAGATAGACATCTCGTTTTCTCTTAAACAAAATGTTGGGGTGGGGGGAGCTTGGAGAAAAAAGAAAAGAAAATCCAAAAAAGGAATACCTCCAGGGGGCTGGGAGCACCCGGCTCCTGCCTGGAGAGGCTGATTGTCCAGTGTTGTCCTGTCCAAACAAATGGACCTCCAGAAGGGCCTGACTCCTGAGCTCTCTCGACTGGCTGCTATCTGGTTTGCAGAACCAACGCAGCCAGAGGGGAACAAATCACTTCATCCTGACTCTAAGCAAGGGAAAGTTTTGTCTGTCCGACTCTGGAGAGACGGCGGCCATTGAGATATGGAAGCGGCCAGTCAGGGCAGTTCAGGAACTTTAGATTTGATTGAACTTAAAAAAAATTGAAAGCCCAGCTTAGCATTTTTTTGGAGTTTTGTAGCCAGACTCAGGTTCTTAAGAGTTCTCTTGGAAGGAGATATGGGACTGATGCTTTGACCATTTGGGTAAACCATTATATCAATCCTGATTTTGTTTTGACAATACATTGTCTAAGTAGTTTTTCCCACTCCCCTAAATGCACTCAGATCCAACCTGGTACTCATGTACCTGCACTCAGGTACCACCAAGCCTGACTGAACGTTTCACATATTTCATTCCTCACATCTTTGAGGCTTCTCAACTTTAGCTAACTCTCAAGAAATCATGAGACACTATGCTGGGCACAGAGTGAAATACAAAATTTAGACAAGATACTTATCTTGTCCTCACAGAGCTTCCTAGTAGGGAGATTTTTAAACTGAATAAAATCAAATGAGCTTCCTAAGAATTGATAAGGATACAAATTTCTAAAACCCACAGTTTCACTCGACAACCTACAAATTGGCAAAGATAGCCAAGAAAAAAAATCAGGGGAGAGAGGGGAGCAGTTAATGTTTGGGGTGGGGGGGTATGAAACATGGTATATTATTGTACTCACTGTTGGTAAAGCTGTGGTTGGCCCAACAATTCTGGAAACCATTTTGGAATTATAAGAAAGTGATAAAAATGTCCATCCTTTGGACCCAGAAGTTCCTCCCAAGGAGAGCCTATGCTAGACATATATAAGAAAGAAAAATCTCATGTACACCAAAATATTTATAGCAGCATGTTTTTCCTTAGAGGCAGATCTAGGAGCAAAAGAGATGTCCATTGATTAGTGAATGACTCAAAATTGTGGTACATAAATGTAATAGAATATTGTTGTGCCATAAAAGTGAATTATGAAGAATATAGAGGAACATGAGAAGACATATCATCATATGAAGAGATGTAAAATAAAGTAAGCAGAATGTAGGCAAAGAGTATACACAATGACCACAGCAACGGACATGGAAAGAACAACAGCAAAAGTGACCCCTGTGTAGGACCTCGAAGATGAGATGAGAAAATGGTCCTTTCTCCCTTCTTTGTGGAGGTGGGGGGACTGTGGTCATGGAACAACGAATGTACTGCCAGACTCAGTTAGTATGTTACTCAGTTTTGCTAATCGGTTTTTTTTTTTTAAAGCTCTGTTTTTGTCTTTGTGGTAAGGGATGGTAACTCTGACTAGGCTCAAGGGTGGAAGTTTGGATTCAGTCAAAGGGCCACACTTGAGGACCTAAGGGGCCACATGTGGCCTGGAGGCCTCAGGTTCCCCACCCCTGGACTAGGGAATGGGAAGAGATCTATTTGGAAATAAAGGTGATAAGAAATCAAAGATATCTTTAAAAAGAATCAGTGAGAGAGTGGCTAAGAATGGAAGGGAAGGAGAAAACGGGAAAATCCATGCCTTGTGCCTTATCTATCATGTGACATTTAGGCAAGTCTAATAGAAAGCCAAGCATGGAAGCTCTGCTCAAGGGCAGCTTCCTACCAAGAAGGAGCTTGTTTGAAGATTTCCCCGTTTGCTTTCCTCTGTGTTCTGTTCTGTCCACCATTGAATCTTTCTGCCTCTTCAATCAACTGCCTCAAGGCAATTGTATCAGGTCATTTTCACCACTTAGAGGAACAAGCAGTTACACAGACCTTTGTGGTAGCAGGAGGAAAACCAGCTCTTGGGGCTACTTCCTTTATTTAGCAAAATGGGGAAAAAATTGGGTAGGGAAGTTACACCTGAAAGCAAGAATCAAGTGAGCTTCGGAGAGGGGAACGTTTGAGGAGGGAGTAAATAGCATGGAGTGTGAAGCAGAGCAGACTTGGGTTTGAATCCTTCCTCCGACAGTGCTGTGACCCTGGGGAAGTCACTTAATTTCCGTGAGCCTCAGTTTCCTCATTTGTAAGATGGAGGTACCAAGAGCATCCACCTGACAAGGATGTTCTGAGGACTTAAAGAGATTATGTGTATCAAAGACTTTCTAAACCTTGAAAATCTATATAAATGTGAGCCAATATCATTTAGTTCAGTCTCTGAAGGGAGACTGAGAAGTGGGGTCCATGATCTGACATGGTTCTTACTGCAGTCCTTGGTTCTGGAAGGTAATTTCTTTGCTTCACATAACATCTCTCCCTTGGATTTGTCCAAAAGTCTTTATAGTCGGTTTAATTTAATTTAATTAAAAATGTTTATTAAGTTCTTACCAGGTACACTAATACATCATGCTAAGCATTGGGTAAGATACAAAGGGTAGAAAAGCATATAGCTTACAGTCTGGTTGAAGGATGTGATATACACAAATGACTATAAATACAAAATAATATAATAAAATAATAAATACAGGAATGAAGTACTGTATGAGGCCTAAGGGAGAAAGGGTCATTACCAAAGGAGGGAATCAGGGAAAACTTCTTGGAAGAGGCAACTTTGAAGTTGAGCTTTAAAGGATGGGTAGGAACTTGGCAGATGTGTGTGTGTGTGTGTGTGTGTGTGTGTGTGTGTGTGTATAGAGGTCACTATGTAAAGTGTGATTGCAGGACATATATGAAAGGGAGAATATGGAGGGGAGTAGTATGATAAAAGTACAGTGGCCTGATGGAGGGAGCTGCTGGTACAGTGGATAGCTCACTGGGCCTGTTGTCAGGAAGACCTGAGTTCAAATCCAGCCTCAGACATTCACTAGCTGTGTGACCCTGAGTAAGTCACTCAACCTCTGCGTTCTTTACTGGAGAAGGAAATGGCAAACCGTCCAGTATCTTTGCCAAGAAAATCCCACACAGGATCACAAAGAGCTGGACACAACTGAACAACAAAGAATAACCCCAGGTTGTAGAGGGTCATGAATATTATGCAAAGTAGTTGAAGCTTTTCTCAGCACGAAGTAGAGAGTCACTGAATGATTCTGAGCAGGTCCACCAAGAGGACAAATCTTGAATTAGTCATAGTAGTTGGGATCTATATGGATCTCTCCTTAAATTTTGTAAAATAGTTTACCTCTGTATAAAGAATTTTAAATAAATTTAAAAATATTTTACCTCTGTGCAAAGAAGACCTGTCAGAAGACTATTTTAATAGCTCAGGCCAAAGGCCATGTGGGCATGTGCTTGTATGGTGACAGAGAGGAGGGGGAGAAGAAGGCTGCCACAGTGTTAAAAGGGCAGGGTTATAGGACTTAGTGACCAGCTGAGAAGAGAACGGCAACACCACGATGGCAACCAGGGAACATCAGGTGAATGGTGGTGCCCCTGACAGAAATAAGCTCCCGTGTGTTGTATTTTTCCAAAGTAGCAAGGAGGTAGAGGGAACAAGGGGATGTTATCTCCATTTTCTAGGTGGAAAAAAACAATTGAGGCCCCGAGAGATTCAGTGTTTTATTTAAGATTATAAAGCAGCCCAAGAACAAATTCAGAATTTTAAATATGGTCTCTAGATACCTGCTTCATTGGGTATAATACAGAGAGTACTGCTGAGCTCAGGTCAGGAAGACTCATCTTCCAGAATTTAAATCTGGCCTCAGATGTTTATTGGCTGTGTGACCCTGGGCAAGTCACTTGACCCTGTTTGCCTCAGATTCCTCATCTGTAAAATGAACTGGAGAAGGAAATGACAAACTGCTCCAGTATCTTTGCCAAGAAAACTCCAAGTAGGATCATGAAAAGTCAGACAGGACTGAAAATGACTGAACCAATGACAACTAAGCTACCCATAATAAAAGCTAAAATAAGAAAAAGGAAAAAAGCTTTTACTACTAGTAAAAGTCCTGAATTTGGAGTTACAGGATATGAGTTCAAATCCCAACTTAGCCACTTACTGTGGTAATTTCCTCATTACAGTTTCCTTATCTGTAAAACAAGGGGGTGGAACTGTGTGAACATCAAGGGCCCTTCCAACTCTGAGTCTAGAAGCCCATGAGGATAAATGAGTCTCCTCAACCTTTTAAAATGAGAAATAGAGTCCAGGAAATTACATTCCAAAGAGGAAAAGCAAGACGTTTAAAGACTAGGGGGAGAGGGAAAGGGGAAGAATGTTGGGGGAACAGAACAAGACCTAAGGTTCACTTTTGAAATGGGAGTGGATAGTAGGGAACCAGAGTGTTGGACGTCAAATTTTACATTCTGTAGATGCTAATGAGGAAGAAATGGAGGTGTCTGGGATAAACATGAAATGCAGCCAGGGGTGCCTGACAGAGGACTTCAAAGTCTGTCAGTGATCAGTAAACAAGAAATCAGGGTAGGAACTCAGGGGATGAGAAGGAACAAAATGAACTTGGCCTGCAGAGTCCTCTTGATGACAAAGCAGTTCCGAAAAGTCCCAGCCATCTCGAGAATGACTGTCAGAGCAGCAACATTGGGCTGTTTGTATATCTTTATTCCTTTTTGTGACATTCCAGACTGAACTGACTTGAGTCATTCAACATGAAGAGCCACAGGAGTCCGGGTGGAATCCAAAGGATTTCCCTCCAAAGAACCCAGAATGTGGGGTTTGTCACGTTTAGACCCTGCTGTTGTTTCCAAGCCAAATGACCACTACAGCCTTTAAGAACCAATATTCAGGGTTACACAAAGTGCTAGAATACCTTCCCTTACCAATGTCTCTTAGGCCTTCCCCTCAACCCCTTTGATAGGCCTCTCCCCTAAAACTGTTTATATATCCTGCTTTTGCCTATCTGGCTACCTGATGTTTTTCCCTAATAGAATGTATGTTCCCTGAGGGTAGGACTATTTCATTTCTGTCTTTGTATCCCCAGGACCTGACAAATAACGCTTGTTGAACTGAATGGAAATGAATTGAATTACATTACAATATATGTCATACCTAGGTGGTGAGGTGGATAAAGTGCCTGGTCTACACTTAATCTTCAGGAGTTCAAATCAGGCCTCAGACACTTCTTAGTTGTGTGACCCTGAACAATTAATACTGTTTGTCTCAGTTTCCTCCTCATCTGTCAAATGAGCTGGAGAAGGACATAGAAAACCACTGCAGTCTCTTTGCCAAGAAAACCACAAATGAAGTCACAAGGAGTTGGACGGGACTGAAATCACTGAACAACTACTATAATATGTCCCATCCACGCCTACTGAAGGTTGGCTTTTATCATATCAACCAGGGTTGGATAACCTCCACAGAGCATGGCAGGACAATTCCCAAACCTGCCCTGTGCCAAACTATTTTATCCAACAAGTTTATTGTGCGCCTGAAGGAGAGAGAATCAGTGGAAGGGCCTTCCCTTTCACTTCATTCTTCCAAACCTTATAAAATATTCAAAAATAATTATCTAGCATGCATAAAAATCACTGCAGATAAAGCCCGAAGGTAGGATGCCCAAGGCCCTGCTTTTAGGGTCACAGGAGAGATTCCTAATCAGATCATTGAATTTTGCAAGGCATAAACTTTAGCAGTCTCACATTTTATGATGATACTGATTAGAAGCAAAGGAAATGAAGATTTCCAGTCTAGACAATTAAAGGGATAGACTTGTTTAGAAATAGACTCTGCTTTGCCACTCTCTCACTTACATTTGTGTGAAATCCCAGAGAAATTCCTTAAGAAGAAGCAGGTATTGCAGACCTTCCCCGGTAAGAGTGATTATAAAGGCAAGGGCAGGCACAAGGAAGGTCAGAGCCCCCATCACAAAGGGGGAACTGGCCCGAAGGGTCCTTCCCTCTTGTGGGAGGTGCAGAGTGTATCAGCTGGAGCCTGGTCCAGGCCAGCCATGCCATCTGCTTCCCAGAACCACTTCAAGAACAGTACACTTAAAAAAAAAAGATGGTTAATTGATGTATTTACATCACAAACTTTTGCAGATTATGCTCCCCACCCCCACTCCCTGAGAGGTCTCTCCTAATAAAGTAAAACAATTAAGAGAAACTAACAATGCAATGACCTCATCTGAAAGTGCCCGCAACATTCCATTTCTGTAGCACCTCTTTCCACAACCTCTTTATTTTTTTTTTAATTAACAGAAACAAAAACAAATGAACAGAAATCTATTTTCTCTCCTGACCACCCTCACCCATTGGAAAAGAGACAAAGAGGCAAAAACAAATTTCTTGTAAAAAATAGACATAGTAAATTCCCTCATCTGGGAGTTGACTATTTACAAAAATATGTTTCATTCTGCACCCTCAATCCATCACCTCTCTATCTTATGTTCCATCATCAATCATTTGAAGTCAAGGATAGCCATTGTATTGATCTTAGGCCTCACAGTTTTCAAAGTTTCTTGTCTTTACAATGTTATTGCTAGCCTATATAGTGTTATTTTGGTTCTCAAGGCAAACTATTAGAATTAGTTATAGACGTGCCCAGGCCCCACCTTCACCTTAGACCCTCCTTCCACAAAGGTGGCCTATGTCTCATGCTTCTTTCTTCTCCATTTTTTGGGAGTTGGAACATTGGATTATTTGTTGGATTTCATAGTGTCTGCCTTTCTTAAAAAGTGTTACATGGTTGTAATGTTAATGGGATATAAGATCTTCCCCACCCATTATGTGGAGCCCATTAAAGGAAGTTTGCTTAGGGGAGGCTTGCTTCTAGGAAGTCTTTCACACCTTTTGTTAATTTCTAACTAGGCACTGAGTCATGATGGTGGTGATGCCTTCTGGATCTTAGAAGTGTATATATACTCTGAGCTGGAATTTTTCTTTGGGGGCTCACTTATGAGAAGGATCTTATGATTCTCTGGTCTAGATTCTGTATGTTCAGAGCTCCCCAACTGCTCAGATATAAAGGCTCTCTCGATCCAGGGATGTATGTAAAGTGTAGAGCAATATTGCTTTGATTCAGGCAGTCAGAGCACTTTTATTTGATCCTTATTTCTCTGTATTTTCTCTGAAGTTCAGGGTTCTGACTTTTCTCCTGAACTAGTGAATGTAATTAAAAAAGACTGTTGATCCCTTAAACAGCTATCTTTCCTAGTAAAGCAAATCTAAGAACCTTTTCCAGCAGCCATCCTGGGTATGCCAATGTGGTTGCCTCTACAATGGCATTTTTAAAAAGTTCAAATGAAATTTGCTTTGAGTTTGACTTTTTTCTTTTTGGAGAATATGGCAATGTCCCTTGAGATAATCAAATGTAGCAATACTGCTCACAGAATTATTTCATGCTTGCAGTATTATTGACAATAAGAGAATAGCAATATTACATATCTTCATATCTAATGATGACGTAGAACGTGTGTAAATGACAAAATTGACTGGAGTGCAAGAAGAAAATCAGTAATAGAAGGATAGTTCAATATCTCACTAGTGAAATATGTAGAATGCATCATGGTATAGTGGAAACAATTATGAATTTGGAGGCAGATTCCAGGTTTATGAGTTGCCTCTCCTTGACTTTGCTAGGTGACACAGTGGTAAAGTGTTGGACCTGGAGTCCAGAAGACCTGAATTCAAATCTGATCTCAGATACTTACTAGCTATGTGACCCTGAGCAAGTCACATAACCCTGTTTGCCTCAGTTTATTAACTGTAAAATGATCTGGAGAAGGTAATGGTAAACCAGTCCAGTATCTTTGCCAAGAAAATCCAAAATGGGGTTCAAAAAGATCAGACATGACTGAGTAGCAATAACAACTTTCCATTATTTCCAATCACCCGCCTTGCTCTGTGGGCTGAAATCCTGCCTGTGCCAGTGAGTCACTGGGCCTCAGTGGTCTCATCTATAAAGTGAAAGAAGTTGGATGAGAAGAGGCTCCTTCTAGCTCTCAATCCTCTGACCTTGGGTTGCTGTAAAAACCAGGGCCCGGAGTGCTGTTCTCTTTCGTTTTCCTTTGACTCATCTAGCTCTGAGATCCTCTTTCCCTATGTTTGACAAACCTGAGTACAAAGTACATCTCTTCTTTTGTTGGTAGTTGTGCCCCATAGACATTCCATGATACCTTACGGTCATGGATGGGATGGTGAACAGGGTGCTGGAGATGCTACTAACATTCTGGGGAAAGGGATGGGCATCAGAATTTCTGAGTGCTAGATCTGAATTTGCCACATTTTCTTGCCTCGTCTTATTTTGACCAGGGTTCAGTTTCCTCAGGAGTCAAAGGGTAGGAGGAGAAGGATCGTCTGATCAAGAAAGCTATGAATTTTATTTTATTTTATTTTATTTTATTTTCAGGGAGAAAAGGATAATGTGAAACCTTTATTTCAGTTCAATAAGCCTTTGCTGGGCACTTAACTAACTACTTGAGCACTGTGCAATGCAAGAGAATAAGAAGATGTAACCCACTCTTCCTAACCCCAATGTGCTGATATCCTCCTTGGAAGACAAAACTAATGAGGTGAAACAGCTCAGAAATAAATTTTGTTGTGTGTGGTATCTGACTCCTTGTGATCCCATTTGAGGTTTTCTAGGCAAAGATATTGGAGTGCTTTACCATTTCCTTCTCCAGCTCATTTTACAGATGAGTAAATAGAGGAAAACAGGGTTCATTGTCTGAGGCCAGATTTGAACTCAAGTCTTCCTGACTCCAGACCCAGCACTCTATCTACTGTGCCATCTAACTGCCCAGTCATCTGACTACCTTCATGATATCTTTTTTCATTGACTTGATTTTCTCTGCTTAACTCCATAATATTAGTATTCACCAAGGTTTGTCCACCCTATCCCCTTTTCTGTCTTCTTTCTCTTGGGAATCTCATCCATTTCCTTGATTTAACAATCACATATATATGGCTAAATCCCAAATTGATATCTCTAGCTCTAAGCTTTCTCTTGTACTCTAAACTTGCAATTTGTAATTGCCAATGAGAGAGCTCCACTCAGGTGTCCCATAAAAATCTTAAAGTCAACAGGTTCAAAGCTGGAGTTATAGGATTTCTCCCTGAACCTGTTCCTCATTCTGAAATCACTATTTCTCTTTGTAAACTAGAAACAGAAACATTCAATATTTCCGGGGTCACCCATGTTTAAACCTTCTGGATATTTTTTAATATCCCTTCTCCATCCCCACATGTTCACTATTACTAGTTCCTGTTGACTCAATTCTACAGTATTTCTTGCATTTCTCTCCTCCTGTCACTAATTCAGGCCCTCATTACCATTGCCATGGTGGTATTATTATTATATTATACTTAGTTATTATATATAATATGTATTATTATTTTTATTATATAGTATATCATAATAACCTCCTTCTAGTTCTTTCTATTTTGCTCTTTCTCCACCGGCAACCCTTCCTATCAAAACCAGTCCTTTTTTTTGGCTTTTTTTTGGGGGGGAGGGCAGGGCAGGACAATTGGGTTTAAGTGATTTGCCCAAGGTCACACAGTTAGTAAGTGTTAAGTGACTAAGGCCAGAATTCAGGTCCTCCTGACTAGGGCCAGCGCTCTATTCACTGCACCATCTAGAAGCCCCAGAATCAGTCATTCTTAAATTTAGATCACCTAACAAATCACTCTTCTGCTCAGAAATATTCCAGGGGCTTTCATCTCCTGGATGAAGTCTGCCTAGCATTCAAGGCTTCCCATAACCTGGCACCACCCTGTGGGCTTTGTATATCTCCCTACAGACTAGCTTTGTGCTCTGCACGAATTAGGTGCTTGACAAAATTTTTAAAATTCTCCCCCTAGATTTCTTGTCTTTCCTTCTGACTCCAATTTTTGCTGACCATGCCATCATCTCTTCATATAGCCCTCTTAGAGGGTCTGCTCTGGCTTATAAAGTGCTTTTGAGATGACAAATGGGAAGGATTGTTCCCAGCCCCCCTTCAGAGGGATGTGACTAACAGTTGCTCAGCTTGGCAAATGAGCCCATATAATTGATGTCGGTGCTTCAAAGCAGTTATCAGCACACAGAAGTAAGTGGCCTTTAAAAGATCTCTGCCAAGAATAATGAATGAGGTGAAAAGAACAGAGGGGTTCGAAGGTCGACTGGGTTTCCTCTGCTCTGCCCTCCCTCTTCACACTACTCCCTGCCCCAAAAGGAGGGGGGGGAGGAACCTACAACATTTTTTTTTTAAGTTGAAAGGTTTCTTTTTGGGAAAGAGAAGTTTGCTTGTACTGCTGTTGTTTATATTTGGTAAGATGGCCATTGGTGGTGAATTAAAGCACAGGAAAAAGCATTTTCTTACAGGAAGAGTCATAGACTTGCCTGGAAGCCTTGCCATTAGGAGGGCTTCAGCTGCCTATTTCCCCTCTGTGGGTCCTTGACCACAGCCTCTCCTTTCAGCTGAGCCCTCAGACTTTTAGGAATCCCATAACCACCCCAAGAGATCATTTTCCATACTGATAATGATCCCACCAGTGGGAAAATGGTAAAAGAAGGGGATCTTCCTAACAATAAAAAGGAGAGGTGCTGTGGGTGTTAGGGGAGCAGTTTATTTTTAGCAACAGATTGGGGGGCCTTCATCCTAATTTTTTGATGGATAGCATTTTATTTGTCTAGTGACAGTGATCAGGGAAAGCTCTAACTAATAGAATGAAATCTCATCATGTGGACTGGGGGGACTCATTCCCATTGGTCAAGCCTTCTCCTGATCATGGCTCCTACATTCGGAAATGATCCTTTTCAGGAAGGGAGGCTTGATAGTGGTGGTGGACTGTGTCTAGAGGTCACATTTGCAAAAGTGGGGAAACAAATCTGCCTAGTAAAAAGGGACCTCTGACTTTATAGCTATCTCCAACACTGCACAGGGATTTTTCAACAAAGGAATAGTCAATCTGCTTCCTTTTCAGTTTCTTTCCAAAGGAAAGCTCCATCTTTGGGAAGTTCACTCCTAAACTGTGATTAATTGGGGAGAAGGGGAAATGGGTAAGTTGAGGGGAAAGGGAGGTATTCAGGAAAGACCCAGAAGATCCAGTCATTTGGCCTTATGTTTCCTTAGTATGATTTCCCTCCTTTCTAATTCCTTTCCTCTGATCCCATAAAAAATCTCCTGGTTCTGAAAAGCTGTAGAATTTTCACTATTAGGTCAGCGGTTCTTAACTGAGAGCCTTTGAACTTTGAGAGAGAGAGAAGAGAGAAGAGAGAGAGAGGGAGGGAGGGCGGGAGAGATTATAGATAGATAGATATTAGATATAGATAACCATTTCAATATATTGGTTTCCTTACTAATTATATGTATTTTATTTTATGCATTTATAAAACCATTATTCTGAGAAAGCATCCATAGACTTCACCAGACTGCCCAAGGGATCTATGATACAAAAGGGGTTAAGAAGCCCTGCCCTAGACTTTACTGATTGAGTTGTTTTTTAGTTTTCTGAGAAAATTCTCTCATTCCCTCCCTTCTCCTCTTCCCCTCCCCTCTCCTCCCTTCCCCTCCCCTCTCTTCTCTTCTTCTCTCCTCATCTCCTTTCCCCTCCTCCATTTTCCCCTCCTCATCTCCTCAACTCTCTTCCCCTCCTTGCCCTTCCCCTCCCTTTCTCTCCTCTTTTCTCTTCTCTCTCCCTCCCTCCCTTTTCCCTCCCTTCCCCTTCCTTCCTCTTCCCCCTCCTCCCTACTCCTCCCATCTTCTTTGCCCTTTCTCCTTCTCACACCTCTCTTTAAATGTTTTCTTATACTATTTGTCCTTTTGCTGAATGTTTCCTGCTTTCTTTTGTCTCAGAGTTCCTTACCCCACCTCTAGTCAAAGTCTTCCCTGATTTAAAGTGTCGGTGACTTTGTATATCCAAGCCCATATAACCTCATCCTACTTTCCCTGAGCTACCTCACTCTAGCACAAAAAAGTCTTTCTTTTCCCTAAACAACAAAACCCCCACCTTTCCAAAACCCCACAACAATAGTGCACCAAAGCCTCGATGTGATTCCAGGTAGGGGCCAGGTTGTGCAAATAACTTATTTGTAAGATGATTTTATATCCAAACACATTGGAAAATCAATAAATAGTCCCTCTTGAATCTGGGATCAGGGGACTCTGTAGATGTGGTTTACCTAGATTACCTATATTTGAACAATACATTTGCTAAGGTCTCTCATGCCCTTAAGGTCAAATAGATGGAGGGATAAAGGCTGAATAATAGAATGTTGGGGGAGATTTGTAACTGGGCGAAGGAATGGACACAGGAAGTCATTATGAATAGCTCAAGTTCAGCTTGGAAGGCAGTGTCGAGGGGGACGTTCCAGGGGAACACAGTCACAGCTGTGATTGACTGTGTGTTATTTAACAACAACAAAAATGGGCTGCATGGCCTCTGAGGACTCTTCCAGCTGTAGACCTAGGATTCCAGGAGCCTCAAGAACAACTGAATTGCTAAATTTTTGTCCACAACTTAGGTAAATTTGTTGGTGTTGTGTATATCAAGTTTTCAGATGACCAGATGTTGGCAGGGATAACTAAACTAACATTGGATGACATTCAGGATTCAAAAATATCTTGGCAGGCTAGAAAGTGGAATCCAATCAAATAAAGTAAAATTTAACAGTGTAGAATCAACTTCACAGTATAATACTGGGGAGATATCACTAGGCAACCTTTCTCTGAAGAAGAGCTGGAAGTCTTTGTGGACTTCAGGGTCATTCATTATGGGATCATTGTTGGTTTTTGTTGGTCTTTCATTCTCAAAGAGGACCACTGATATCAGGACTTGCAAGTAAATTGTTCTGCCTCATTACAAGTCAACAGTTGGATATAGTAGCCAGGAAAGATAATATAATCATAGGCTATATTAAGACAAGCATGGTGACCAGGACAAAGGATGCTAGGTAGGATGTACCTGGAATCTTCTGTTCTTATCTAGAAAGTGATAAACCAGGGAGTGTCCAGAGATACTGGATAGCAACCAGGATGAAGAAAGGCCTCTTGTCCATGCCATTTGAGGTCTGATCAAAGGAACTTGCAGCAGACTCAGCGGGGACATGATTGCTGTTTTCAAGCATTTAAAGGGCCATTCTATAAAAGGGATATTTGATTTGTTCTATTTGTCCCCAAAATGCAAAACCAGGAATAATGGGCCAAAACTGTAAAGAAATAAATTTGGACTTGATGAAAGGAAAAAATTGTTAACAATTGGAGTTCTCCAGGAGAGCATCATACGTAGTAACAGCCACATTGTGCAATGACTGATTTTGATATATTTAGCTCTTCTCAGCAATTCAAGAACAATTCCAAAAAACTCATGATGGAAAACACCATCCACATCCAGTAAAAGAAATATGGAGTCTGAACATAGATCTAAGCACACTATTTGCTCTCTCTTTTTGTTGTGTTTTGTTTTATTGTTTCTCATGGTTCCTCCCATTCTTTCTAATTCTTCTATACAACATGGCTAATGTGAAAATATGTTTAATAAGAATGTATATGTAGAGACTATATCACATTGCAGGTTGTCTTGGGAAAGGGGGAGGGGAGGGAGTCAGAGGAAGTTTAAAACTTATGGAAGTGGATGTTGAAAACTAAAATAAAAAATTATTTTTTTAATGGAGTTCTCCCATAGTTGAATGGGCAGGTTCCAGAGATGATGGGTTTCCTAGCACTTGGGGTTTTTCAGAAATATCTGGCTGACCACTTATTCCTTGTTGTGGGGGCTCTTATTCAGGTATGACTTGAACTAGAGGGACTCTGAAGTCTCTTCAACTATAAGAGTCAAGAATTCTGGAATTTGGTGGTCAAAGACAACCCATATTACACCAAATTCTGCTTATTACAAAGCTGTGATGGTAAAGTCCCAGTGTAGCAAGTACTAATGATAATAGCATTTAGATAGTGCCTTAAGTTCTGCAAGGTAACTTTATAAATATTATTATATTTTATTCTTATGACAACTCTCTGAGGTAGGTGCTATAATGATGAAGAAACTGGAGCAGCCAGAGGCAAAATGGTGACTAGAAACATACAGCTAATAAGTGTCTTATACTGGATTTGAACTCAGGGATTCCTGATTCCAGAGCCAGTGTTTTGTTCATTGTGCCTACTAGTTGCCTATAGTAGTAATAGTAGTAGTAGTAGTAGTAGTCGTCGTCGTCATCACTACAGTCATAAGTAGCTGTAGTCATAATCATAGTTGTAGTAGTAGAAGAAGAAGAAGAAAGAGGAAGAAGAAAAAAAGAAGAAATATATTGGATACCACAACAATTAAAATAATAATCTTAGATACTATAATGATTATAAAATTATTTTGCATTCTGTAACATGGTAATAATAATATCTTGGGTTTCTATAATTTCTTTCTTTCTAAGAAGTAAAAGAAGTTCAGAAGGAGGAGTTAGAAGACACCAAGGTTCAGATACTGGCCCTGCTGCTTACTCACTATGTGACCTTGAATAAATTAATTAACCGCTCTGAGCCTCAGTTTCCTCATATGTAAGATGGGGTTAATAATACATGTAATACCCACTTCAAAGGGTTGTTGTGAGGAAAGCCCATTGCTAATTCTAAAACATTATGTAAATATGAATTATTATTTTTTGTGACCATTTTTATCCATACATCTCTTGTTTTTTCTTTTTGGAGGGCAGTTGGGGTTAAGTGACTTGCCCAAAGTCACATGGCTAGTAAGTGTGTCAAGTGTCTGAGGCAAGATTTGAACTCAGGTCCTCCTGACTCCAGGGCCAATGCTCTATTCCACCCAGCAGCCCCACAACATCTCTTATTTAAAGAGGAACAAAAATATTGCTGCCATTTTGCATGAGGAAACTGAGGCATAGGAAAATTAAGTATCTAGATTAAAAACAAAGTCAGTGATAGTATTAGAGCAAAGGTCTCCCAACTTCCAGCAAAGCACTGAATTACACAGCCTCCTTCAGGAGTTTGTCCATATTATAGTGTAAAAATAGCATTTGTTCCTTGTCTTATACTTGCCAGGGCACTTCTTGTCTTTCCACAAGTTGTTGCATAGTTGTGATTTGTGTGAACCAGAATACCCTTTGAAATATCAAAAAAGGAAATAAGATGAAGTCTGCAAACCATAAGGTAGTGAGTTTGCCTTTGATTCCTGGCAAAATTCTAGAAATTATTATTTGAGGGATGGTTTGTGCTTACTTAGAAAAGGAAGTGGTGCTTGCTAGGAACTAGCATGACTTCATTGAGAATAAGTCATTACAGCTAAACTAATTTCCTTTTTTGATAGGGTTACTAGAGTGGGGATAGCAGGGGAGATTAGGAGAATGCCATAGTAAATTTTACCTCAAGATGAGTAGGAAATTAAGAAGATGGCACTTAGCTCTCCTGGATGAGTCCAAATCACCAGGCTCTGGGGGTACTGAAAGAACTGGCAGATGTGAATATGATCTTTGAAAGATGTTAAAGAATGAAAGATGAGTGAAGATTTGGAAAAGAATTAATGTCTCAGTTTTCAAGAAAGAGAGAGAGAGAGAGAGAGTGTGTGTGTGTTTGTGTGTGTGTGTGTGTGTGTGTGTGTGTGTGTGTGTGTGAAGTCTTCAAATTCTAAATCATTGAGTTTTCCTTGAATTCCTGGCAAAATTCTAAGATATATTACTAAAGAGATGGTTAGTAAATATCTAGAAAAGGAAACAGTGATCATAAATTGCCAGTGTGTTTTCAAGAGCAGGTCATGTCAGACTACCCTTCCTTCCTTCTTTCATTCTTTTCTTTTGACAAGGTTGACTAGGCCAAGAGATCAAGATACTAATTATATTGGGATATACTAATTATACTAGATCTGTGATTTCATTGGTACAGGAAATTCTCAGTTGAGGAAACTCCCTCT
This sequence comes from Gymnobelideus leadbeateri, assembly GCA_011680675.1. Taxonomy (NCBI): domain Eukaryota; kingdom Metazoa; phylum Chordata; class Mammalia; order Diprotodontia; family Petauridae; genus Gymnobelideus; species Gymnobelideus leadbeateri. Next base: position 717,945 of record WOXC01009938.1, read on the forward strand.
ATCAATCCAGGTTGGTACTTTCTCTGCAACTTATAGTCTTAGAGAGTTTCCTAGAGATCTGAAAGGTTAAGTGATTTGCTCAAGGTCATACATCCATTATGTGTCAGAATCTGGACTTCAATATAAGGCTTCCTGACTTCAGGTCTGAAAGTTTGACTTTCTTTTCTATTATACCATTATCTATAATGACTAACTCTCTCTCTCTTCCTCTCTCTCTCTCTCTCTCTCTCTCTCTCTCTCTCTCTCTCTCTCTCTCTCTCTCTCTCTTATAATGTGTGTGTGAGACATAGATATAGTTGACCTACATTTGTCTTTTTGGCAAGATGGCAGGATATGGACTAGACAAAAGTACAACTAGTTGGTTTCAGAAGAAAGCAGTGACCAATGATTTTATGTCAACTTGGAAGGCAGTTTCAAGCTGTGTGCTATTTAAAGGTTTCATCAGTAACTTGGATAACAAGTATCCTTGATATATTTACAAATGATACAAAGCAATGGAATAGGTAACGCATTGGACGCCAAAGTTTGGTATCCAAAAATACCTTGACAGTCTAGAACATTGGGCTAAATGAAAAAAAGATGAAATTTGATAAAGATAAATGTCAATGTCTAAACTTAGGTTTAAAAAAATCAGCTTTACAAGTGTGGGATATGAGAGGCATAGCTAAACAACTTATTTTGAAAAAAAAATCTGGAAAGTTTTAGTGGATTGTAAGCTCAAAATGAGTCAACAGTATGATATGGCAGCCAAAAAATCAAATGTGATGTGTATTTATATAGGAATAGTATCCAACACAAAGGAGCTAGACAACATGGAGCTGTCCAAAAGTGGAATGGACTGCCTAGAGAAGTAATGAGTTTCCCATTGCTGAATGACCACTTGTAAGAGATTACCTATTAGAGATATTTCTTTGACTGTAGGTTGAACCTCTAAAGTACCTTCAGATCCAGAAATTCAGTTACTTCATAAATAAAAACAGATCATTAAAAGATAGACAATTTTTAGTGGAGGGAGATGAAAAACATCCTTTTGTTAGTAATACTAAGATAGACAGATAGATGGACAGCTGCATGCATGTACACACAAATGGAAAGATAGTGAGAGAGACAGACAGAGAGAGAAAGGGGAGAGACAGAGAGAGAGGGAAAGAGGGAGAGAGGGAGGGAGGGAGGGAGGGAGAGAAAGAGGTGAATGGAAATTTAAGATCTTCCCTGCCCCTAGGTCCTTTGATAGGTTCATTAAGTGCACCTGGAGCCTGTGGCTGGAGGCTTGTTTTTCAGGAGATACTTTGTGATTGGGCAGTGAGTCAAGAAGGTTGTGACATTCTCTGAGCCAGGAGAAGGCTATATATATATCCTGATGTGAGACTTTGTTTTGGGGCTTACTTTGAGAAGTGTTGTGTGATTTGACCGGATGAGACTCTGGGCAGCCTTTGAGAGCCCCCCTGGCTTTGAAAACCCAGATGTTGATGCTTCCTCTATGGTAACTGTGACTAGGTATGGATGTAATGGTCAGACAGTTGGAGGCCTGTCTGCTTGAAATGTTTCTCTGTCTTCTTGAAACTTTTGCTTGTAACTTCTGTCTGTATACTCTGAAGTTTGGGGTGCTGACTTTATCCCCTGAACTAGGTAAATGATATGTTTGATTGATTAAAGCAAGATTGTTAATCCATTTTGAGTTGCTTTCCTTTAGAAAAGCAGATCTAAGAACCTGTGTTGGCAGCCACCCTGGGGATGCTGGGGTACTTGCTGCTACAAGAAGGGAGAGAGAGAGAGAGAAAGGGAGAGAGGGGGAGAGAGAGAGAGAGAGAGAGAGAGAGAGAGAGAGAGAGAGAGCAACAGATAGAAAGATAGATATTTGGTCCAAATCTGTGATTTCATCAGTGTGGGAAACTCCCTCCACTGTTGTAAATCTAGCAACTCATTAACAACTTAGTCTTAGAAAACTGCCTACATAGAGAACTAAGAAGTTAAGTTGTTTGCTCATGGGTAGACATGGGAGTGGGCAGGTAGATGGCACAGTGGATAGAGTACCAGGCCTAGAGTAAGGAAGACACATTTTCCTGAATTCAAATCTGACCTCCGACACGTACTAGCTGTGTGAACCTAGCAAGGCACTTAACCTTATTTACCTCAGTTTTCTCATCTGTCAAATGAACTGGAGAAGGAAATGACAAACCATTCTATATCTTTGCCAAGGAAATACTAAATAGGGTCACAAAGAGTCAGACAAAACTGAAATGACTGAACAAATGCATGGGAATATGTGTTAGAGACGAGATTTAACCCTGGGTCTTCCTAATTCCAGGGTTAGCTCCCTAGCTACTACTCCATGATGCTTCTGTATATTTATTTGACTTTCTTCAGTTTTCAAAGGACTACCACATACTTTCTCTAATCCTCATTGCCTTTGAGGTAGGTAGGGCAAATGTTGTGACTCTTGTTTTAGAGCTGAAGAATCTGAGGCCTAGAGAGGTTAACTGTCTTGCCCAGGGAGCCCTAGCATGTTCGTAGCTGAGCTGACATTTGAATCTAAGGATCCTGATACTCTAAATCAGTATTTTGGGTTTTTTTTTTCTCCATCATACCACTGTGTACAGTGGAGCTTTTGATCTATTAAATAGCCACAGAACATGAAGGCTTGGGAGATTGAATAGTCCACTTGTAAGAAAGAAAGAAAGAAAGTATTGGCAGAACAGAACTTTCCAGTATAGAATTAGCCTGCAATAATTACTACCTTGTCATTGCTCTTCTTTAATTTTAACTTGCTAACTGATGGTGCAATGAGATATTCATGCATGTCAGGTGTTAAAAAATATATTAAAATATATCGATATCCAAACATGTAGTGAAAATTATTCAGTGATAAAACAGAATTTAGGTCTTACTTAGATACATAAGTTGAATTATCTTTTAAAAGTTCTTTTAAAATTGTATTTCAAAATTTCATTTCTCTAGGTCTATATTTCCATAGGACCTATCTACCTAGTCCCTACCACTTGAGCTGGTCACTCCCTCTTCCAGTTTGATTAAGGAGAGGTGAACTGATTCAGGTTGGAAAGGGAGGTCAAAGTTCCTGTGCCCATAAATAAGGGGAATGGGTTATGAGTCACTACTGCACCTGTTGCCTGGGCAAAGAAAGGAGACCTAGTCCTTTAAAAAGAATTGGTGCAGGAATCAGGAAGATCTGTGTTCGAGTTACTTCTAGGATATATAAAAGCTGTGTGACCATGACCATGACCTGTTAGTACCTCAAACAACTCTCTCAGCCTATGAGCTGCGGAGCAGGTGCTGATCTGCAGTGGGAAAGGAAGATTCACCAAGATTTCATTCTATCAATGAGATTACAACAAATTAGAGATTTGTTGAAATTAACAATGATTCAATCTCTCTTTGTCTCTGTCTCTCTCCCCCTCTGTCTCTTTCTCTCTGCCTCTGTCTCTCTCTAAATGTGTGTGTGTGTGTGTGTGTGTGTGTGTGTGTGTGTGTGTGTGTGTGTGATAATGTTTGGCATGACTAAACTAAGGAATTTAAGAGGATGAGGTCCAAATTAGCTAAGTGTCTGGTTGGATTCTTCAGTAATTCTATTTCTCCCTTATTCCCTTCTCCCAGTGCCCAGTTAGCTGGTAGCTCTCTCTCCTTGGGCAATGCAGATTCTTTGAGATATTTCCAACCTGAAGGTGAGAGCATGCTGGGTCAGTATGCCGGTGTGCAGACAACAATGATAACCATCAGCTGGAGTGCCTCTGGAGGTGAAGATAACTCACAAGCTTCACAACCTCAGGAAAAGGCAGTCGAACATATTGATGGGGCAGTTTCCTGTACAGTTGCTTCCTAGTGGCCAGACTTCTAAAGAGAACTCCACTGGATTAGGCTGCCTCGTTTCCCCAAAGCCAAGCATGCTGAAGATCCTAAGGTCAGGCATCCATCACAGACCCCAGCCAGGAGCAGCAGTGAAAGACCTCTGAGAACCAGCATGTTTATTGATATGGAAGTACTGTCTTAAAAAGAAACAAGGAGAATGGAGAGATCTTGAGAGAAACCCTTGTGAGTGTTAGAAGGAGGAAATGAGAGTTTTGCAGAGAAATAGGAGAGCTTCAAACTTTTGTCTTTCTTGAATCCTATCTGGAGGGTTATGGAAATTCTGAAATGTGGTATCATGGGAGGAATACTGGGCTTAGTGTTAGAAGACCTGGGTTTGAAATCTGGTTTAAGCAAACTTTAAGATTCAGGACCTGATTTTCCTCACTGTGACATGAGAGATGTGTGCCAGATGATCTCCAAGGACCCCTCCAGAGATAGCATTTTCTAACTCTGATTCTATAACAATCAATCCTGGTCAGTACCCACTAGGGAAAGCAATCTGTTTTAGATCTGGCAAGGTACCAGAACTATACTCAGGATAGATACAGATTTGGAGAGCTTCTTTTTTTAATAGTATTTTATTTTTTTCCAATTACATGTAAAGACAATTTTTAATATTTGTTTTTTATAATATTTTGAGTTCCAAACTTTCTCTCTCCCTTTCTACCCTCCTACCTCCCTAAGATGGTAAGCAATTTGATATAGGTTATATAAGTGCAATCACATCAAACCTATTTCTATATTAGTCATATTGTGAAAGAAGAAACCGTTTGCAAAATGAAAAAAACATGAAAAAATAAAGTGAAAATAGTATTCTTTGATCTGCTTTCAGACTCCATCAGTTCTTTCTCTGGATATGGATAGCATTTTCCATCATGAATTTTTGGAATTGTCTTAGATCATTGTATTGATGAGAATTGCTAAGTCAATAATAGTTGATCATTGCACAATGTTGCTGTTACTGTATACAATGTTCTCCTGGTTATGCTCATTTCACTTTGCATCAGTTCATGTAAGTCTTTCCAGATTTTTCTGAAATCATCCTGCTTGTCATTTCTTATAGCACATTAGTATTCCATTACAATCATATGCCACAATTTGTTCCACCATTCCCCAATTTGGTGGAAATCCCCTCAATTTCCAATTCTTTGTCACCAGAAAAAGACCTGCTACAAATATTTTTGTACACGCAAGGCCTTTCTTCTTTTTTTATGCTTTGGGATGCAGACCTAGAAGTGGTATTGCTTGATCAAAGGGTATGCACAGTTTGGTTGGCCTTTTGCATAGTTAGATTTGGAAAGCTTTTGAAGGTGTCCTAAGGTGCCTACTATACAAAGACAAAAGGAAATTTCATAATTCCTCAAGATACTTTTTTTCTCTTTCACCTAATACAACAAATCCTGTCCTAATATGAACTAAGTACCACATATTTGGTGGAATAGCTGGGTGTAGTGTATAGATCACTGTGCTTGGAAACCAAGAAAATTCATCTTTATGCGTTCAAATCTGACTGCACTCAATAGCTGTATGACCCTGGACAAGTCACTTAACATTGTTTTTCTCAGTTTCCTCATCTGTAAAATGAGCTGGAGAAGGAAATGACAAACCACTCCAGTACCTTTATCAAGAAACCCCCAAATGGGGTCACAAAGAGTTGTACATAACTGAAATGACTCAACAACAACCTGTAAATTCATAGATTAAGAACTGAAAGGGATGTAAGAGTCCATCTACTTACTAGATGGCATTTATAGAGAGCTTCAAGGTTTACAAACTGCTTTGCAAATATCTTATTTTATCCTCACAACAACACTGGGAGGTATTTTATCCCTATTTTACAGATGAGTTGAGCCCCATCAACTCAAGCAAATAGAAGTTAGTGCCTTGCCCAAGGTCACACAGCAAGTAAGTGTCTGAGGCTAGATTTGAATTCAGTTCTTCCTGGCACCTGGCCAAATGTTCTTCTCTACAGCAGCATCTAACTACCTCTACATTTTAAAAGTCATTAAACTGAGGTCCAGTGAGGTAAAGGACTTTTTACAAGGTCATGTGAGTGGTAAGTGGAAGATCCTGGTCCCAAAGTCAGGTCCTTAGATGCCAAGTTCCAAATCCAGCTTCTCTCCTCTGGACCCTGCTCCTTCTCTCTGTGCATAGGCCCAGTTCTCCATTTACCTCTTGTATTCCTGCCCTAGTTTTCATTTTGAAGGGTAAACAGATGCTAATAAGGGAGTACTCCTTCTTCTCTGAAGTACACTGAAAATAACACCAGAATTTGGCCAATGTGATTGGGAAGAATTCTGAAAACCCTCCTCTAGCATTAACCATTGATGGAACTCGTCATCAAGTTCTGTCTAGTCATTCTGAACCCTGTGTCTTGCCACAGAATAAACTTAAACAGCCACCAGGGAAGGATTCCATCCCTTTGACCAGGTGTATCTAACATCCCTCCCCCTTGCCTCTCCCAGCCAAATACTATACTTGGAGTAAATTTTGGGGTTGTCTTGGAAGACATCAGACTTGGAGTCAGGGACTCAGGAAAAGTAAAGTAGACTCATGAAAAAGACTGCATCACCTCCTTCCTCTTCTTTTTCAGCAAGCTTTGGCTGGGTCCCCAGAGAGTGCCTGGCGCTGAACTTCTTATGTCTTTGAGCAGTTTGCAATATCTATATTATACTCAGTGTACAAAAACTGTAATAAGTCTAATGAGTAAGGGACCATATATCCTTCTCCCTTTCCTCTCATAGTAGTAAGGAAGTAAAACATTCAAAGAATGGGAGGGGGAGAGGGAGAGGAGGGATTTAGAGTGATCAGAGGGTTACTCTAATGAGCTACTAACTAGCTAGACTGTAAGTTCCATGAGGGGCAGTAACCCCATCTTATCTAAACCCCATATAGTTATCTCAGCCCCCTCCCTTATACCCAATACATCATGCAGTAAATAGGCTGTTAATATGATGAATTGCTGGATTTAATTGTAATATCTCAACCCTAACAGCCTGGCACCTGAATGGGCCCTGGGTAAAACAGGGAAATCAAAAGATGTGGATGGCTCCCCTGCAGCTGAAACCATAGGCATCTTGCCAGAGCTTGGGCAACTTTGTCCAGATCAGCTCATTATGCCACAGTTGGAGGTAAGGAATTCAATGAAGCAAGTACAAGGACACTCTAGGGGAGGTGGGAAACAGCCTATGGGAAGCGTGGCAGAAAAATCATCAGGACCTCAGTGCTCTGGGGTAGGAGATGGAGGAAGAGGCTGGTCTAACATTTGTGTGTTTTGATGAGAGATACAGAGAAGGGAAATAAGAGAAAGGAAAGGAGGATGAAGAAGAGGAGGAAAAGGAGGAAGAGGAGGAAGGAAAAAAGATGATTATGAAGAAATCCCCATTATTACTGACAATAAAAGAAAGAGAGAATTAGTGTATTTTGACAAAATAGAGGGGTGAGGGAGGGAGAAGAAGAGGAATGAAGGAAAGAAGAAAGAGAGAGAGGAAGAAGGAGGAGAATATGATGATAGTGAAGAAATCCTCATTCTTACTGACAGTAAAGGCAGGGGAGAGAGAAAGAGAGAAAGGAAGGAAGGAAGGAAGGAAGGAAGGAAGGAAGGAAGGAAGGAAGGAAGGAAGGAAGAAAGGAAGGAAAAAAGAAAGAGGATGAAAGAAAGAAGGGAAGGGAAAGAAGAAAGAAAGGAAGGAAGAAGGGCATGAAAGAAAGTAAGGGAAGGAAAGGAAGGAAGGAGAGAGAAGAGAGAGGGAGAGACAGAGAGATAAAAGTTTTTTTTGTTTGTTTTAGTGCTTACTATGTGCCAATCACTATGCTAAGTACAATGTACAAAAATAGCTAGACAATCCCTACCATTAGGTAACTTAACTTTCTAAGGAAGACAACATGTAAAGGGGAACTAAGTGGGAGAGAGGAGAAGGATACCCTAAGGAGAGGAGTGTAGTAGGTGATGAAGAGGAAGAATATTCTGGAGATAGCTGCAAGGCATGGTGGGGGTCTTTTTTAAATGATGGTCTCAAGGAGGGTGACCTAATGAGAAGAGCAGAGCCCTGGATGGAGGCCTCTGAAGATGGCAGTGTGTCGGGTGAGGACAAGGACAAGGACTCCAGAGAGAATCCAGGTCTGAGTGAGGGGAGGCATGACTGGGGTTCTTCTTTAAATGGTTCTGATTAAGACACTGATGTGAAAGGTCATGGAAGAGTCCAGCTCTTTCACTTTCATAAGATCATCACTTTAGAGCTGGAAAAATGCCATTGTTTAGTTTCTCAGCTAATTTGGATGAAATCAATTTGATTAAGCTAATTCACATTAAAATGTAATAGATTCGTTCTGTCCTTTCCCTTTTACTTTCCCCCTCTAGGAGTATTTATATTTTTACAAAAGGATACTTATTAGTCCCAATAAATCTCTAATTGTATTGTGAAAAATAAAGTAAAAAATTTCAGCTAATAAATATGGGGAGGAGCAGCAGTCAGTGTTAGGGAGAATTAGAAGATCTTCCTGGTGCCTTTTAAACAGAGAGACAGCCAAAGACAGTGGAAAGAACACTGGTTCTGAAATCAGAGGCCTTGGGTTCAAATCTGCCTATGTGACCTTGGGCAAATGACTTGACCTCTTTGTGCCTTGGTTTCCCCATCTTTTAAGCTAGGGAGTTGGACTATAAATGAACTATAATCCTGACATAGAGTGCTAGGCAAACAATAAGCACTTTATAAATGCTTCTTCATTCATTTGACTTCCAGGTACAGAAAGCTGTGGTCATAGGACTCTTTCTATACACAGAGTAGCAGAATAGATGCCCTGCTTTAGGGGCATCTATTCAAGCTTCCTGCTCATGTACTGTCTGCCCAGCTCAAAATGGTTTATGGATCATTCCTGAGGGATCACGATTAGCAGACAGCATAGGGCTCAAAATGTCCTCCACCTCTCTGGCTAGGTGAATGGGATTCATTAACATGCAAGGCAGGGCAGGGGAGTGCCAAAGTGAGCATTTTAATTCTCAGCCACAAATACAACCCTACTGCCTGAGAGCTGAAGCCTATCTGGGCACAACTGGATTGGGTTCTGATTCCTGTCACTTCTGCCAACAACACAAGAAGATCAACACTCCCCTGGAGCCCTGAAGGGGGCTACTCAATGACCTGTCACTTTGGGCCCTGGACTGCAATCCTTTTAATGGTCTCCAGAGTCTGGGGGCCTGTTTGAGTCTCATCACTTTGACAAGTTTAATGAAATGTTTTGCTTCCAAAAGTATTAGATTCCTTAAAAACAAGTTGAACAAACTAGAATTTCCAAAGGCGTGCCTCTGGGAGCTGCCCCCAGGCTGCACCAATCCTTCTGTGCTCCCCAAACCCTGTTATGGTTCTCCCACCCAGGAAGGCAGGTCTCAAGGTTCACTTTTCTCTTTCATGTTTAATGTGGCCACCTCCTCCCGTGGTTCACTGAAGAAGGAAGGACACAGAAGATAGATTTACCTCCTGGGCCTCCCACTCTCCCTCATGATAGCATCCTAACCTCTTACTGCAGGTGGTTTACTATGAAGCAGTTCTGGGGAGCTATACTCTGGGGAAAGGGATCGTGGGTGGAGTGGGGACATACATCAAGTTATAGAACTGTCATGATTCTATTTTTGAACACTGAACTACCTGAGTTTCCCTTTCAGACCTGATTATACAGTATTACTTTTCTTAAAGGCATCTAGATGGCTCCAGTGGATATAGCTCTGCATCTAGAGACTTTAAACCTAGCCTCGGATATATAATTCGCTGTGTGACCCTGGGCAAGTCATTTAGCCTTGATCTGCCTCAGTTCCCTCAACTATAAAGTGGGGGTGATAATAGCACCTACCTCCGAGAGATGTTGTGAGCTCATATTTTAAAGCCCTTAGCACAGTGCCTAGCACATAGTAGGCCGTTAACAAATGCTTGTTTCCTTCCTTCCTTAAATGATACACATTTATAAATCAACCAATGAGTTGAAACATCCATTTATCACCTGACTTCCATTTCCAGACATCACACCTGGTGTAGGCCCTCATCACCTCCCCTTGGCCATCACAGTAGCCTCCAGATTAGTGTGTCCCCCCTCTCCAGTCCCTTTACTCAGCTACCAAAGTGATTTTCCTAAAGCATTGATCTGACCCCCCCCCCCCACCTCAATAAGGTCAATAAACTCCAATGGTTCCCTCTTGCCTCAAAGATCAATGATAACGTTAAAAACCCTTCACAACCTATCCCTTCCCACCTTTCCAGTCTTCTTCAACCTTAATCCCCCCTCTGCTCCCCACGGTCCAGTTACACTAGCCTATTTGTTATTTCTCATACAAGACACTCTGTTTCCTATCTCCCTGCCTTTGTATTGCTTGTCTCCTAGGCCTGGAATGATCTCACTGTGTTGTTGAGTCATTTTCAGTCATGTCTGACTCTTTGTGACCCCATTCTGGACTTTTTTGGCAAAGATATTGGAGTGGTTTGTCATTTCCTTCTCCAGCTCATTTTACAGATGAGGAAACAGAAACAAACAGGGTTCAGTGACTTGCCCAGGGTCACACAGCCAGTAAGTGTCCGAGGCCAGATCTGAACCCAGGAAGACGAATCTTTCTGATTCCAACCCTCTATCCGATGCACCACCCAGCTGCCCCAATGCTCTCCCTACTCACCTCCATCTTGGTTTCCCCAGCCTCCTTCAAGACTCAACTCAATTCCCACGTTCTGCAGGAAGTCTTTCCTGGTCTTCCCTTCCATTAGTGCCTTCCTTCTAAGATTACCTTCCATTCACCATTTGCACATTGTCTCTCATGGATGACAGGGACTGGCTTGGCCTTTCTTTATATCCCTAGGGCTTAGCACAGTGTTTAGTTTGTAGTAAGCACTTGAGAAATACTTGTTAAGTGAATGACTGACTAAGCTTAATGTTTTGGTATGGTAAATACTTATGTCACTGTGTTCAGCACTGGGCATATAAAGAAAGGCTTGCCTTCTGATGGGATGCAGCCCGGGAGAGAATGTGCACATACATAGAGACGTACAAGATATTTACAGAATAGATGGAGGAAAGCTTAGGGAGGAAGTGGGGGAAGGGAAAGGCACTATGGGAAGTGTTTTACAAATATTATCTCATTTGATCCTCACAACAACCCTGGGTAGTAGATGCTGTTATTATCACACCCATTTTACAGATGAGTTGATTTCCCATCAACTAAGGCAGAGAAAGGGTAAGTGCCTTGCCTAAGGTCAAATGGCTAGTAATGTCTGAGGCTGGATTTGAACTCAGGTCTTCCTGGAACCCAGCTTGATGCTCTTATCTAGGATACCACCTATCTACCTCTACATTTTAAAAGTGAAGAAATTGAGGTCTGTCGAGGTAAAGGGTTATGTGACCCTGACCAAGTCACTTGACCTCTATCTTTTTCAGTTTCCTCATCTAACTCCCTTTCTACCATATGCCAATTCCACAATGAAAACATGAAGCAAATGGCAAATAAACCTATCAGAGACAATAGTAAAACAAAAATCAGAGAAAGTATACATAGGAGAATACATACCAGACAATACAGAGAGAATGAGCTCCCCCAATGGGAGTGAGACAATTCAGAGAGAGACAGAGACAGAGAGAGAAAGAGAGAGACAGAGACAGAGACAAAGATACAGAGAGACAGAAAAAGAAAGACAGAGACAGAGAGACAGAGAAAGACAGAGGGGGGAGAGAGACAGAGAAAGAGACAGAGACAGAGAGAGAAAGAGAGACAGAGAGAGACAGAGACAGAGAGAGAAAGAGAGACAGAGAAAGACAGAAAGACAGAGACAGAGACAGAGAGAGACAGAGACAGGGATAGAGAGTCCCTGATCTCACCCAAGGGAAATTCCCCAAGTCCCTAGTACGGTAAGTTGGGAATGAGGACATGACCCAACACTTCTAATGGAAAGGGGTAGTGAGGAAGGCCAGAGTGGAAGCAGAGTGGTTTGAAGGTGGTGGGGAAGTGAGGCTGATGTTAATCCTACTCACTTTATCTATTAAATGTGGTTAATGATGTCTTATCTCTCTGAAGTGAAAAGACTGAACCAGACAGTAATCTTTGGGCCTCTTGCAGCTTTAAAATCAATGACTATCTCCATTATATCCTGCTACTTGCAGGCAGATTAGTCTAGAGCTGAAAGGGACCTCAGAGGCCAACTAATCTGACTCCCTTATTTAACACATGAGGAAACTGAGGCCCAGGGAAGGTAAATGATGCCCCTCAGGTAGCAGCATCAGAGGCAGGGGCTGAACACTTTTTTTGACTCTGATTTCAAAGCCAGTTCTTTTTCTGATGGAGCAGGTAGGTGGCACAGTAGATAGAGCACTGGGCTGGGAATCAGGAAGCTCCTCTTCCTGAGCTATAATCTGTCCTCAGTCACTTCCTAGCTGTGTGACCCTGGGCAAGTCACTTAATCTTGTTTACCTCTGTTCTTCATGTGTAAAATGAACTGGAGAAGGAAATTGCAAACCACTCCAGCATCTTTGCCAAGAAAACCCTCAATGGGGTCATGAAGAGTCAGGCATGACTGAAAAAAAAATGACTGAACAGCTCTCTTTCTGATGTGCCATGATGGTTTCCAGGAAATGTACCCTCTTGTGCAACAACAAATCCGCTCAGAGGGGGGTTTTCCAAGTGCATGTCTTTAGTTCCTGCTAATCAGCATTCTGGAGGAGTCAGGTCGCAGTTCCCTTCCTTGGGTATCAATATTCTAAGCGTGAACTCTCCTTGAGGTGCAGGCCTGAGCAAAGCCCTGCTCTGATTTCTTTTGCAGTTCATCAGTTTTTCTAAAATGAAAAGCACTCTATTAAATGAGAGACAAAGTAAATCAGGATAGGGAAAAATAAGAAATTCAAAGGTAGGAATAAAGCAGAAGGAAAGTAAAAGCTTTCTCATTGGATCAAATTCAAATAGTACTTTAAAAATATTTTTTTTATTTTATTCCCCCCCAATTACATGTAAAAAATTTTTAACATTCATTTTTAAAAATTTTAAGTTCCAAATTCTCCCGTCATTATAGGTTAGATGTGCAATTGTGTAAAACACATGTAACTATATTAGTTATTTTGTGGAAGAAAAACTTGAACCCCCTTCCCAAAAAAGGAAGAAAGTTAACAATAGTGTGTTTGAATCTGTATTCAAACTCCATAAATTCTTTCTCTGGAGGTGGATAGCATTTTTCATCATGAATCCTTTGGAATTGTCTTGGGTCATTAACTAAGTCATTCACAGTTGCTCATCATATAATTATGTTTTTACAATGTATAAAATTTTTCCTGGTTCTGCTCACTTCTCTCTATATCAGTTCATGTAAGTCTACAGGATTTCTGAAATTATTCTGCTCATCATTTCTTTTAGCACAATAATATTCCATTATAATCATATGCCACACTTTATTCATCCATTCCCCAATTGATGGGCATCCTTTCAAATTCCAATTCTTTGCCACCATAAAAAGAGCTGTCATAAATATTTTTTCTACAAATACATCCTTTCTCCCCCCTTTTAAAAAAATCTCTTTGGAATACAGACCTAGTAGTGGTATTGCTGGTCAAAAGGTATACACAGTTTTATAGCCTTTGGGAATTGCTCCCCAAAGTGGTTGGATCAGTTTACAACTCCACCAACAATGCATTAGTGCCCCAAATTTCCCACATCCTCTCCAATCATTTTTTTCTGTCATGTTAGCCAACATTATAGGTGTGAGGTGGTACCTCAGAGTTGTTTAAATTTGCATTTCTCTCTAATCAATAGTGACATAGAGCATTTTTACCAGTGACTCTATAGATAGCTTTTATTTCTTCATCTGAAAACTACCTGTTCAAATTCTTTGACCATTTATCAACTGGGGGATGACTTGTAGTCCTATAAATTTGACTCCATTGTCTATATATTTGAGAAATGAGACCTTTAGCAGAGATATTTGTTGTAAAGAATTTTCCCAACTTTCTGCTTTCCTTCTAATCTTGGTTGCATTGGTTTTATTTGTGGAAAAACTTTTTAAATTTTATGTAATAAAAACTATCCATTTTACATCTTGTAATGTTATATCTTGTATATTCCTAAATTCTTCCCTTATCCATAGATCTGATAGGTAAATTATTTGGTTCCCCTAATTTGCTTATGGTATTATCTTTTTTGTCTAAATTATGTATCCATTTTGATCTTATCTTGGTATACATTATGAGATGGTCCACACCTAGTTTCTACCATTCTATTTTATAGTTTTCTTAGCAGTTTTTGTCAAACAGTGAATTTTTGTCCCCAAAGCTTAGATCTTTGTGTTTATCAAATACTAAATTATTATGGTAACTTACTATAAAGTATTATGCACCTAATCTATTTCACTGATCCACCACTCTATTTCTTAGCCCATACCAAATAGTTTTGATGATTACCACTTTATAATACAATTTAAGATCTGGTACAGTTAAACCATCTTCCTTTACATCTTTTTTTCACTGCTTCCCTTGATATTCTTGACTTTTTGTTCCTCCATATGAGTTCTGTTATTATTTTTTCTTGCTACATAAAATAATTTTTTGTAGTTTTATTGGAATGGCAATAAATAACTAGATTAATTTAGGTAGAACTGCCATTTTTATGACATTGGCTTGTCCTTCCCATGAACAGTTATAGTACTTTCTTTTTTTTCAATTTTTTTCCTTGCTTTTTAGAGGGCAATTGGAAATGAGTGACTTGCCCAAGGTCACACTGCTAGTGAACGTTAAGTGTCTGAGGCCATATTTGAACTCAGGTCCTCTTGACTTTAGGGTCGTTGCTCTATTCACTGTACTACCTAGCTGCCCCCAAACAGTACTTTCAATAAGTATTTATTAAGTGCTTACTATGTGTTAAGCACTGGGGACATAAATACATATAAGCAAGACAATCCTTGCCCTCAAGGAACTTACATTCTAATGAAGGAAGATTACAATTAAAATAAGAATTAGAAAGAAGTGGCCTAAAGATTATATTATTTTAATTTCTCTGAGGTGGGAAATCTACCAATAAGGTTCTGTGAGTGGAACCAAATGTGTTCACATCATTCTAGAGTTGCTAGGTTCTAGAGCCTGACCATGGGAAGCAAGTCTCATTTTGAGGAGGTCCCTACAGGGATGTTAGAGGGAGTCATAAAGAAGGAATGGGAGCTGAGGAGTCCAGGAAAGGAAAGAGGGTCAAGCACAGCCTACCATAACCTACGTCTTGGTCTATAGGTCAATCAGTTCCTGGGTGTTCTGACTGGAAGGACATGGGAGCAAAGACAAGTATGGCATTTCAGGGTTTGTGAGAGGAACACAAAACAATAGGCTATAAATTTTGTGTTTATAAATATAAAAACAAAATATAAATATAATATACATTATTAAATAAAATAAATACAAAAACTTTAAAAATAATTAAAAGATGGTTCTCTTTTATTCTTACTATGAAAAATGGACTTTTGGATTGTCTGCAACATCTAGACCCACGTTTAGGGACCCCTGACCAAGAACCTGTACTATACAGGCACCAGAGTGTCCACGTTGACATTGATGTTCCCCTAAGCATACTTTTTATTGTTTCCTAGAAGACATCGACATCAAAGAGGAAGGAAGATGAATTTGTAGATGGATTCAGAGGACTCTAGCCTGTTAGCATTGTACCCAGCTCTAGCTCTGACTAACTGCACAATTTTTGGCAACTTGCTTAGAAAGGTCTCTTCAAGCATTCTCTTCTGAACAGAAAGCAAAACCTTGCTCTTCAGTCCTCCCTTTTCTTCTCTCCTTAGACTGATTCTCACATTAAAATTTCCTATCCAGACATCTGCCCTCTCTCCAGGTCATAAGCAGCACAGACATCTTGCCATCATAATAGCTAACATTTATAAAGCAGCTATGTCTATGGAAGACAGCCAGGCTGAAGTCGAAGATGAAAACTGCTCCTACTATGATAACACCATTGGTCAATGGGCAAAGACAGCTACATTTTCTTAATGGATCCTGCCTACCCCTAGGTTGTGATCAGTGGCAATCAATGGCAATCAGTTTTTCACTTTATAAAGCTAACTGATCAACCTGGAGAGTAAATCTACCATCTGAGGGAAGGGCGGGGGGAGAGAGAGAGGGAGAGAGAGAGAGAGAGAGAGAGAGAGAGAGAGAGAGAGAGAGAGAGAGAGAGAGAGAGAAGGAAAGAAAGAAGATAAAAAGAAAAATTATATTGGTTCCCTATTATCTCAGCCCCAAATACAGAACAAACTTTTTTGCTTGTTATCCAAGATCCCCCAATCTGATGCCAGCTTACCTTTCCATCTTCCTCTGCTATTACTAACCACCACAGTGGTACATGCACTGTATTTCCTGTCTAATTCAGACTATCCCCTGAATGTACTAAGAACCTTCCCACCTCTACCCTTTTGCCCAGGCCATTTCCTATGTTTGAAATGCCCTCCATCCCTGTCTTTGTCCATTGAATTCCTTCCATCTTTTTTGTTTGTTTGTTTGTTTTTTCTTTTTGGAGGGCAAGTGGGGTTAAGTGACTTGCCCAGGGTCACACGGCTACTTTTTGTGTCAAGTGTCTAAGGCCAGATTTGAACTCAGGTCCTCCTGACTCCAGGGCCAGTGCTCTATTCACTATGCCACCTAGCTGCCCCTCCTCCCATCTTTTGAAACCCTACTCAAATGCCACATCCTTTATGCAACCTCCCCTGAACCAGGCCAGTCAATGATGACCTCTATCCATTGTATCCCACATAGCACCTTATATAGTACTAGCACACTTATCAGGTAATGTTTTCATCTTATAGTTATTAGTGTTCTTTGTTATTTTACTTATATGACAGCTCTCACACTCTTCCAAGACTGCAAGTTTATTGGGGGAGACAGAGAATGTTCTGGTTAAACTTCCTGTCTCCTCCAGTGACTCTCATAGTGTTCTGCACAAAGTAGGTGTTTAATAATTCCTTGTTGACTGTTGTCCAATGAATTCTCTGCCAAACTTTCTGGGAACTCTAACTTATTAGTTCCTTTTGCTTCTATCTAAACTCCGAATTAAAGTTCTCTTTCCTAAACTCCTCTAATCACTGAAAATTAGGATTTCCCTGTCGTGCTCCATCTATTGCCCTCATGTTTATACCAAAATCAATCCCCCAAAAACCTCCCCTCCCTGTGGCCCATCAGGTCAACATCTAACAGGCAGCACTCTTCAGATCTCAGCCAATGGGTCCAGTGCTAGCTAATGTCAGCTGTTGCATTGATAACAGCTGTGACCATTGCCATAACTAGAAGACATCTAGTTCAATCTCCCTTCCAATCTTTTCTATGACACTCCTGATAAATAGTCATTCACCCTCTGCTTGAATATTTCTTGGAACAAGTGACTGACTGCTTTGTGAGTCAGCCCATTCCCTTGTTAGACAGATCTGTTAGAAAATTCTTTCTTGAATTGAATTCTCATTTTCTGTTGTCTATTGGTCCATCCATGTGGACTATTACATGTGTGCGCACACACACCCCCCTCTATTTTTTTCTTATACACACTAATTTTTTTTTCTAACAGCCCTTCTAGAATTTGAAAACTGCTATCACAGCTTTCCTAAGCCTTTTCTTGTTCAGTATTTGAAAACATCTATCATGGCCTCTCAGGATCTTCTTTTTTTCAGGTAAAAAGTGAGATATCTGACCATCTCTAGGCTTCTTGTTCCTTCCCTGTTTTTCATGATTTCTCAGAGTCATTTTATGAGCACCTTCACAAAAACTTTGGGTATTCTGGACTGTAATTCAACTACACCTAAAAGAGCACTGGATTGGAGTTCTGAAGACCTGTGTCCTCTGACTCTAAGTTCAAATTCTTGTCCTTCTACTGACTATCTGTGTGACCTTGGACAAATCACTTTATTACTCGGGATTTCAGTGTTCTTATTTGTGAACTGAAGAGGTTCTTATCTAAGTCCTAAAACTATGACTATGATTTAAGGCTGTTAGGCACTATTTTTTCCTTTCTTATCACCCATGACTTAATAACACATAAAGACACCATTTTATTTACATAGAGGTTGACATGGTATGAACATAATATCCAAGAACATGATATACATAGATGTATGTATATTTGATATATCTATCTAGCTATATCTATATGTCTATGTCTCTATATGTATATATATGTATGTATGTGTGTATGTATGTATGCATGTATAACAAGGGCTTTTCTTATCATTATTCATGGAAAGTATCTTGGCATAAAAACATTTTTAAGATAGACCATGGAGCATCCAGTAAATGTATGTTTATCGGGGCGGCTAGGTGGCGCAGTGAATAGAGCGCCGGCCCTGGAATCAGAAGGACCTGAGTTCGGAGCCGGCCTCCGACACCTAATCCGCACAAACAAAAACCTAGCCGTGTAACCTTGGGCAAGTTACTTAACCCCAATTGCCCTAAAGGGGCGGCTAGGTGGCGCAGTGAGTAAGAGCGCCGGCCTCGGAGTTGGGATGACCCGAGATCAGATCCGGCCTCAGAAAATGAGCACCCACGAATAAATAATGACTAGCCATGTAACCTTGAGCAAGTTACTTAACCCCAATTGCTTAAAAAAAAAAAATGTATGTTTATTGAGCAGTCTAAGTAAAGTCATGAGAGTGAACACAGGTATAAAGGGGACAATAAGGAGACCAGTATGACTAAAATGAAGATATCATGATAAGGAATGGTGATTGACAAGGACAATGAGGAACTGACTTAACATCGGTCTTTGAATTCCGGGGTAAGGAGTTTGTATTTGACATAGTGAGCAATAGGCAGATATTAAAGGTTTTTGAATGGGAAAGTGTTGGATTTGTTTTTGTTTTTGATTTTTGGAAGGTTAATTTAGGTCAGGCAAGAAGCTGTTGCAATAAGCTAAATTGAGGTAATAAAAACTTAGGGTTGTGGCAGCAAGAATAGAAAGGAAATGGCAACTTTGAAAAATTAACATAATTTAACATGTCTTATCTTGTTCTACCTTATAGCTTGCAGCCCAGGCTTTCCAAAGTCAATACCTTTCATTTCACTGTTTTTATGACTTACTAAGATTAAGATGTAAAGCAATCTTTACTAAACAGGACATGGGTTTCCATGGTCAAATAATTCATCACCAAGTGGCCAGTCTACTAGCAATGAACAATTCCATCCTTAGCTTGGCTGGTCCTCAAAAAACAGACACAGTCCACGAGTGAAACTTGTGTTTGAAATCTTTCCATTGTGGTTGGTTGTTGTCCTTCATTCTCAAAGAGGACCAAAACAACATCATTATATTAGAGTCAAGTTATAGTGTGTCTCACTGTGGCTGATCAGACCAATACAAGCTCGGAATGCTCTAGCACAAGTCGGGTGCAAATAATTCATATGAACATGTGGTGTGCATCCTCTAACTTTGTGCTTCCTGGGTTTCCTTTGAACTGTCTCAATTCTGCTTTGCTCATAGAGCACAGAACCTTCTCTGATGTGGGCATGCCATGCTGAGCCGTCCTGGGCCAGGGTCTCCCATGTCTCACAGTCAATTCCAAAGGTCTTAAGAGAGACCTTGAGAGTGTCCTTGTATCACTTCTGGCCAACTCTCTTGACATAGCCTTCAGGAACCCAAGCTTTCTTCTACACTCCAATGAGGCATCAGATAAAGATTCCTGTGCAGTATGCCCATCTCCCAAATCAATACGATTTCACTGGCTGTCCCATATCTGGAATGCTTTCCCTTCTCACCTTTGCTTCCTTGTTTTCTTTAAAGCTCAGCTCAAGTTCCTCTTTCTGAAAGGGGCCTTTCCCAGTTCCCTCCCCAGTAAGCACACACTGCTGAGGTCTTTCTGATAGTACCTTTCATTTACACTGTATATATCTTGCATGTGTATAAATGCTGTATCTCAATTAGAATGCAAGCTCCCAGAGAGCAGAGGTGGTAATTTTTTACTATCTTTGTATCCTCAGTATTTAGCATAGTGTCTAGCATGTAGTAAGCTCTTAAAGAATGCTAGTTGATAGACTAAATGACTGATTATCCCCTCCCCAAAAGAATGTTTCTTTGATGATTCAGAGACATTATTACAAATACTAATTTTCATTCTCTCAAAATACCATATTCAACTGAACTGTTTACACAAGAAAAACCAAGAGGTCAAAGAATGCCAGTCTTCCAGGGTATGATATAGATAGAGAGAGAGATAGATACAGATATAGATTATGTATGTGTATGTATATGTGTATGTACATATGTATATACATATATGTACAGTATGTGTATACATATATGTATATATGTATCTGCATTTAAATATAATTGGTTTCCTTTATAATTATGTATATTTTGTTTTACACATTTAAAAGCAATATTCTGAGAAGGGGTCCACAGGTTTCATCAAAGCCCACGGAAGTGGTCCATGAAACAAAAAAGGTTAGGAATCCCTGATCTACATAATCACTTTCACTATAGTTACCCAAATAGAAGGAATGATTACAAAGCAACAAAATTTCTTGTGCTTAAAAAAAATAAGTATGCCTATACTTACAAATCATATTGGCAAAGCAATAAGCTTTTATCATACAGCAACATTGTCTAACACTGTGTAAGCACTGGGGATATAAATACTAAGCAAAAACAGTTCCTGCCCTCAAGGGCTTACATTGTAATGATAGAAAACAATAGACAGAGGGGTGCTGAGTCTGGGACAGGGAACAAAGGTACCTGCTTGGGGGCATGGTGTAAGATTCCAGAATGTTGGAGCATAACTCTGCGAATAATGAAGGTTGGATCCCCTGAACCTCACCCTAAAATGAAAGAGAAAAGCTGATCAGTAGGTGGAGGGATATTCTAGAGTGAGAAGGTCTCAGGGAAGGAGGAGGGTTCTAGGGTGAGGAAGCCCCAGGTAGTAAGACTGTAGCTAACACATGGTGCTGAAGCCTGGGAAAGTCAGAAATGCTAGATTTGAATTCTGACCCTGGGTTCAAATCCTGATCTGTGAATGAAGGGTGACCAGCCCAAGATCCTCCCTAAAATAAAAGCAATATTTTGGCTTCAAAGACTGCTCTGTTTGCCACCTCCCTAGTAAAGGCCCTTTACTGCTGCAATAGCTTCCAAATCATCTTTCACACTGCTCCCAGGCTAATCTTCATTATGCACAGACCTAAGCATATTGGTCCTCATAACTTTCACTGACTCTAGTGCTAAATGAATCAAGATGAAACTCTTTTGTCAGGCATACAAGGCCCTCCACAATCTGCTTTCACTTTCATTTTCTAATCTTGTCTCATGCTACCCCCTTCTAAATTCCAGCCAAACATGATTTGCTCATGCTGTTTGTTCCATGTTCTTGGAATATCTTCCCTCAACTTGCTCTAATTGAATTTTTACCCATTCACCTAAAGCCCAACTTAAATGTCCCACCTTGTTCAAGAAGCCTTCCCAAATAATTCCAGTCACATATCACTTTGTTTCTCTCTCTCATACACATATATCACAAGTCGTTTGGGATTATAGTCATCTATTTTAGAGGAAAGTTAAGGAGTCACCAAACCCTGAGCTTAGATCATTGGATTCTGGGTTCAACATGATAAGGAAGCATACCACCATAGTACTTCCCACTATCATCATTTTATAGTCTTAACAGAGTTAGAGGTAAGGCTTGGGATTCCCGAGTGTAGTACAAGAAAACAGTCAGAAGAGATACAGTAAAACAAAGCAAGCCCCTTTACTGGGGGGAACAAGTCTGTTGTGGGAGCCATGTGGAATGGGTGTGCCAAATGCATGGAGGGCTCTCAGAGGGCTCTTGTCTGGGCCAAACAGGACCAGGCCCCTTGAAGGGAGGAAGCAGGAATCCTGGACTTGATGTGTGTTTGCTTCTTTTTCTTTTCCATTTCCTTCCCCAGCATAGGTCTCACTGTTCTGAGCAATGTTTATTATATCCACAATGATTTGGTCTAGTCCTTAGAGTTTCTTATGATCATATTCAGCCTTTTGGAAATATCACACCATCCATGCAGAGAGGCTCTTCAAAAGCTGTCCTAGGATGACAGACAGAAACAGAGAGAGAGACAGAGACAGAGACAGAGAGAAAGAGAGAGGGAGGGAGGGAGGAAGAGAGACAGAGAGAGGACACAGAGACACACATACACACAGAAATAGAGAGACAGAGAGAGACACAGAGAGAGAGAGAGAGACAGAGACAGAGAGGGAGGGAGGGAGGAAGAGAGAGACAGAGAGAGACACAGAGAGAGACACACACACACAGAGAAAGAGACAGAGAGACAGAGAGGGAGGAAGAGAGAGACAGAGAGAGACACAGAGAGAGAGACAGAGAGAGAGAGAGAGAGAGAGAGAGAGAGAGAGAGAGACAGAGACAGAGACAGAGACAGAGACAGAGAGAGGGAGAGAGAGAGAGAGACAGAGACAGAGACAGAGACAGAGAGAGAGAGAGAGAGAGAGAGAGCTGGCCTGGAGGAATCGCTGGGGTCATGAATTAGTTCCCTGAGGTATCAGAGTCTTCAATTTGACTGAAGAGCCTAGTTTTACATTTTTTAATGTTCTTTCCCCCCCCCACTAAGTAGGGATGCTGTCTGAGTGCATGGTTCTTGCTCTCCAATTAGTGAGGGTTGCTACCTTTTGACTGAATTGGCAGATTATTTTATGATAGGTTCTTATTGATATGTTCTGGTAAGAGTTTTAGTTACATAGGGATGGAGATGGGGTAGGGTTGGGGTGAGGAAGTCTGTGATGGTCTTGCTGAGCTCAGCTTCTGTTTGGGACCTTTGGAAGGTATAAGAAGTGGCCATTGGGGCGGAGCCAAGATGGTGGAGTAGAAACAGCTCACCCAAGCCACTCTGCCCCCAGATTCCCCCCAAACTATGTAAAAGGGGACTCTGAACAACTTCTGGAGCCCCAGCACCCACAGAACGACACAGAGAAGCCAACCTCCTGCTGAGGACAGCCCAGCAGCCCTGCAGGAAGGACCAGTGCAGTGGTCTGGGACCTGGCAGCGTGCAGCTCGCAGAGCGCAGGGAGCCCAGCCGAGCCCAGGTCCGCGTGAGCCGAGGTTTTAGCCCCAGGGTGGCAGGGCCAGCAGCTGGCTGGAGGAACCCCAGAACACCAGGAGCTGTGGTGACTCCAGAATTATCAACATAGACATGCCTAGGACAAAGTAAGAGGTTAGTGTCCTATGGACTTTGGGACTGGTATTTAGGGAATGCGTCGGCTCCCTCCCCTGGGGCCTAGAAGCCACTGAGGAGACACGCCATTTGGTAGTTTTCAGAGGCATTTCCAGCTCCCAGCCTGCAAATCATAGGGAGATCCAGCGATCAGTCTTGGGGGGTAATCGCTCTTGCTTTAACCTCCCTGGATCTGGATTGTGATCTAGGGTGGAAATCGTGGGTGGGTTTACAGCTTGCCAGAAACAGAAGTTGCCCCCCACACATTCGGGACGAAAATTCCTCTATCTGGCCTTAAAGCCATAGTGTGCCAACAAGCCCAAAAGTCAAGTAATTAAGTGGCAACATGCCAAGGCAAAGGAAACAGAAAAATGCAACCCTAGACTCCTATTTTGGGGGCATAGAGCGGGAAAAGGACTGTGAGGTCAGAAGTCCTGCTCCAAAAGCCCCAGGGGAAAACATGAGCGGGTTGCAGGCCATAGAGGACCTTAAGAAGGACTTTAAAAATCAAATAAGAGAAGTGGAAGAAAAATTTGTTGCCAGAAACAGAAGTTGCCCCCCACACGTTCGGGATGAAAATTCCTCTATCTGGCCTTAAAGCCATAGTGTGGCAACAAGCCCAAAGGTCAAGTAATTAAGTGGCAACATGCCAAGGCAAAGGAAACAGAAAAATGCAACCCTAGACTCCTATTTTGGGGGCATAGAGCGGGAAAAGGACTGTGAGGTCAGAAGTCCTGCTCCAAAAGCCCCAGGGGAAAACATGAGCGGGTTGCAGGCCATAGAGGACCTTAAGAAGGACTTTAAAAATCAAATAAGAGAAGTGGAGGAAAAATTGGAAAGAGAAATGAGAAGGATGCAGGAAAAGTATGAAATGAGGGTCAACAGCCTGACTGAGGAAAACAACACCTTAAAAAATAGACTAACTCAAATGGCAAAGGAGGCCTAAAAGGGCAATGAGGAGAAGAATGCCTTAAAAAGTCGAATTTGCCAGATGGAAAAAGAATCTCAAAAGTTCACTGAGGAGATTCATTCCTTCAGAGTTAGACTGGAGCAAATGGAAGCTAGTGACTTTATGAGAAATTAAGATGCTGTGAAGCAAATCCAAACAAATGAAAGATTAGAAGGCAATGTGAAATATCTCATGGGAAAAACCACTGACCTGGAAAATAGATCCAGGAGAGACAATTTAAAAATTATTGGACTACCTGAAAGCCATGCTCAAAGAAAGAACCTAGAAATCACCCTTCAAGAATTTCTCAAGGAAAACTGCCCTGATGTTTTAGATCCAGAGGGCAAAATAGAGGTTGAAAGAATCCACCGATCACCTCCTGAAAAAGATCCCAAAAAGAAAACTCCTAGGAATATTATAGCCAGGTTCCAGAATCCCCAGATCAAGGAGAAAATACTACAAGCAGCCAGGAAGAAACAATTTCAATATTGTGGAAACACAATCAGAATAGCCAGGACCTGGCAGCTTCTACACTGAGGGATCGAAGGGCATGGAATATGATATTCCAGAGGGCAAAAGAACTGGGAATGAACCCAAGGGTCACCTACCCAGCAAAACTGAGTATTTGTTTCAGGGGAAAATATGGTCATTCAGTGGAATAGAGGACTTTCAAGCATTCTTGAGGAAAAAACCAGAATTGAATAGAAAATTTGACATCCAGACACAAGAAGGAAGAGATGCCTGAGAAGGTAATCAGGGAAAAGAAATCAAAAGGAACTTATCAAACTTGAACTATTTACATTCCTATATGGAAAAGCAATAACTGTGACTGATAATATCTTTCTCACTATGAAAATAATGGAAGAAGGGGGTGTGGTCATATGAATACATATGTGAATGTGTGTGTATAAGGTTACAGTTATATATGGATAGAGGGCATAGGTTGAATTTGTTGGGAAGGGAGAATACTCAAGGGATGAAATTATGAGGTGAGAGAGGAAAGTGGCAAGAGGAGATGGGGAGAGACAGGGTAGGGTAAACTATCCCATGTAGAAGAAGCAAGGGGAAGTGGTTGCAAGGGAGGGGGAGAATAAGAAGGCTAAAAAGGCAAAACCACATTCACATTGAATTTGGTTCAGGGAGAGAATGACATACATACTAAATGGGATATCTCAACCTGCAGCAGAATAGGGGGAAGGGGGATGAGAGGAGGGATGATGGATGGGAGGGCACCCTTGGGGTGAGGGGAGGTTGGAAGTACCCACTATAGAAGAGGGACAGGATCATGTAGGGAATGGACCAGGTGGGGGGTGGGATGAGTGGGAGGGAATTATAAGCAGCCTTGTACAATATATCTACTATGATAATGTTTTGCATAGCTAGACATGTACAACATATACTGAATTACTTATCTACCAAGAGGGAATGGGTGACAAGGGAGGAAGGAAATGGATCCGAAATTCGAGGTCGTAACATTAAATGTTTCAAATATATATAAATGCTATTATTAATACTCTTTTGCTTGTAATAGGGAGATAAGATGTGCAGTCATTGTGGCACAGAGATCCATCTTGCTCTAATGGAAAAGTCGATGGGGGTATGGAAAAAGGTATGGGAGAGAGAAGATTGGATGAGGGGATATCTTGTAGGACTGCTATTTTGGGGAGGTGGGTAGGGGAAAAATGGGGGAAATTGTAACTCAAAATCTGGCAGAAATGAATGATGTAAAACAGAAGTTAATAAAGCATTTGTTTAAAATTAAAAAAAAAGAAGAAGTGGCCATTGATCAACCCATTATTGATGATTGGTCCATTGGTCTATGAATTGTTATCAGAAACTGAAATGTAGATTTTCTCACCACATTGAAATATTAATAATGGATTATTTGGGCCCATTTTGTCTGTGGGTTTATAAAAGAGGAGTCACTTGTTGGGCAGGCTCTTTTGTAATGGATTCAGAGACAAGCATTGTTTAGCAAGAACTTTGTGCATGGATGGGCCTGGGGAAATCTTAAGCATGCACCTCTCTCCATGACTGCCTTAGAACATAGACACTTTGCAGTTTCATGTGCTTTTACCTATTAGGAAGAGGAAAGTTCTTGTTCCTGTACCCCAAGTGGTGTGTGTGTGTGTGTGTGTGTGTGTGTGTGTGTGTGTGTGTGTGTGTGTCCCAACCAACAGATTATCGATGGGGTGATTTCTAGGGCAATGTCAAGCATCTTGGAGAGTGGTGGAATCTCAGCCTCCAGAGCAGGGAGGGGCAGATTCCTAAAATTCACCAACTTCGGGATTATCTATTGAAATCTCAAGATCAAGTGTTTGAGGACTTTCTAGTGAAAGCGGAGAGTAAGTTTGCACCCCCATTCCTGTAGCTGCCACCCCAACCAGGGATTCATTGTTTCTGTCCTGGACCATATCCTGATTTAAGTCTCTACCTCCCCTCACACATCCTCTACATACCTGCCGAATTGATTTTCCTAAAGTATATGTCTAATTATATCACCCCCATGTTCAGCAGACCCTAGTTTCTCCCTATTATCTTTGGAGTCAAGTTCAAACTCTTTTGTTTGTCACCTAAAACCCTAGATGGGGTTCATCCCATCTTTCTGGTCTCATACATTACTCCCCTTCACGCGCTCTATAATCCAGTCAAACTGACTTTCTTTTTCTTCCTCACACACAACACTCCATCTCCCATCTCCATGGCCTTTTCTTTAATTGTCCTCTGTGTCTGAAATGCACTCTTTCCTCAGTTCTGTCTCTTGGACTCCCTTGGTTTTTTTTTAAACTCAGCTCAAATGCTATTTCCCTTCATGATACCCCCACCTACTAGGGTCTCCCTTCCCACTTGCCTTTTATTTATTTTGCATACATTCTGCACATTCTTATACACGTAAATGTTGTCTGATGGAATGAATATAAGTTAATCTCTGGCACCTTCCTAGGAAAGTACCTAGTCATTCAGTAGGCACTTAATATATGCTGGCTACAATGTATGGATTTATTTCATTTGACTGTTTTTATTTTTACAGAGGCTTGTGTTTTTCTTTTTCTACCATGGAGGGATGGATTTGGTGGAGAAAAAGGAGCTAGCAATAAATAATCTTGCCCAAGAAGAAAGGAAACATTTTATTGTTGTTCAGTTATTTTTTAGTCATGACTGAATCTTTGTGACCCCATTTGGGGTTTTCTTGACAAAGGTTCTGTCGAGGTTTTCCATTTCCTTCTCCAGTTTATCTTACAGGTAAGGAAACCAAGACAAACAGGGTTAAGTGACTTGCTTAGGGTCAAACATCTGGTAAGTGTCTGAGGCCAGATTTGTACTCTGAAAGATGAATCTTCCTGATTCCAGGCCTGGCACTTGATCCACTTTGGTACCTAGCTGTCCCTCTAAAGCATTTAAGGAAATACAAAGAAAAAAGTTTAGGAGGAAACACAGAGAAAGTAGGATAGCTTTGAAAGTATTATGTTGAATTTAGCACATACTTAGTTAAAAAAAAACCAACCTAATTCATTCATAATAGAGACTCACAGATTCACATATAATCATTTTCTCTTTTACTTTATATATAGAAAGCTCTCTTTGTGGGATTCCTTATGTTCAGCATTTAAAAAAAATGTTTTGTTTCTTTGGTTGATTCTTGGTCAGTACCATTCTCTTGGGAAGAAGAGGACCCCAGATTCTAGCATTCTTTTGAGTGAAGGGATATTTCTCAAGTGGTACCAACCTCTTGGGGTTCTTAACCACATGACTCTGATGACTGGAAGGGCAATAATGAACTAAGTTATACCTTAATAGATCAAAGTCTTGGACTTTGCTCCCTGATGTCACCAAAAGTGGCAGGTGCTCAGATGGTTCAGACACAAAGAGGAGAAAATCTCCTCTCTAAGGAACCCCAACTTGCTTTCCTTCTGAGGTTAGAGTATAAATCTTAAGGGAAGTGCCAGAAGGTTAGTTGTCTGTCTGCAAACTGGGATGAAAGTGACTCACCCCAATATCAAGGGGCTGTCAATAGAGGACATTTAAGTTTGTTTCTCTTTCCAAGGGGAGTCTAAACCATGTCTCCAGCACTATCTAAGGCCCTTGAGAAGGTTCACTAAACAGAGAGAAGGGTATTTATTGTTTACAGCTAATTTGAGTCCTTTATGCATTTTCTGTTGAGAGAAAAGCTGTCCCCTGCTCAATAAGCACTAGTACCTTGAGTGCTTGAATGAGATATGCTGACCCTTTTGTTCCCATCCATAGAGAACTAGAAGAGGTATGCTGGGGCCGGCTCTAACTAGAGCCATTGTTCAGTGTTCAGTGTGAGCGTGTACACACCTTGGTGAACACTAAGTGGGCTCATCCTTCTATTCTCACTATACTCAGAAATCACCAAAAGCTACCTACCAATCAAGGCTTGTTTCATTATCTAGACTCAGGAAAGTGGTGAAGAAAATGTTAATAATGCCCATTAAATACTTCAAAGTATGTCACAGCTACACTTTTTTTTATTCCAGAGAGAATCAGTTGTTAAACATTTACCAGCATAAAGCTTATCTAAATGTGAGTTATATTCAATCTATAGTCTAATATTTCCCAGTGGGATCTCAGGCTAAGGGCAAAACCAACCAGAGGGATCTAATTAGAGCAGCTGCTCCCAAGAATCAGCCAAGTCATGGAAGCCCAAACTTTGGGGCACTGAGCAGTATATTGAATATATATTGAGAGGTTACAGTAGTAGTATGTTGCAATACAATCCTTCAATGAACTAACCCTTCCAGAATATATCTCTGCCTACCTAATTATAAAGATATGGTCTTTTCGTGATACCCACACCTCCTACACTACAGTTATATTAGTTATTTTCAAAATGCACTGCTAGCTATTGGGTTAGGATGACCTGGCCAGTTCTCTGGGTGTAAGGCTTATTGTTATTACTTCTTTTTCCTTATAAACAAAACCAACCAAACAAACAAAAACCCCAACTCCTTGTCCACTTTCAAAAATTTTTCACAATTGTAAATGGTAAAATCTTTTTGCAATTGTACCAGATTTTTAAACTGAAATATAGATTCTAGTGCCCTATTAAAATATTAAGAATGGGTGCTTCTCAGGTACAGTGAAAGCTACTGTTTCAGCAAATGGTCTCACAGCAACTAACCAGTCACCACTCCACTAGTAGGAAATGGCTGAAATAAATTAATCCAAGGCAACATATTTGCATCCTTTGTCAGGGAAGCCTGGCTTGGATTGAGAAAGGGCTCGAGATCGTGTTTTCCTTAGGTCTTCCCAATAACTCTGACTCTTCTTTGAACTTTCAGAGGAGAATAATTCAATTGTGCCACCTGGGAAGGGCCCCTAGAGGCACAAAAAAATACGCGTGTCTTTGTGGGTTGGGGAGAAGGCAGAATCTCAGGCCTACAGACAGGATTCCTAAACCTGGGGTTCATGAACTTATTTTTGTTTTAGTTTTTAATATATTATGATAGCTAAGTTTAATATAACTCATTTACTTTGTAAGCCCACATCTTTTATTTCATAGGTTTAAAAATGAGGCTTCCTCAGACTTCCAAAGAGCCTGTGACACAAGGACCCTTCCCTCAAGAGGAGCTCTTTCCTTTCTCCTTGGTGATTGAGGCAGTGGTAAGGTAAGGCCTGCCTTCTGGCTTCTCTAATATTTGCTTTATGTTTCCTGTTTGTGTTGTTCCCATTCTTTTGAAAATACTGTTCCTGGATTTTATATATTGTTCCTGTCCACTTTATATCAGGGCCACTGTGTATAAATAAACTGAAGGAGTGTTGAATGCCTCACTTTTAAAATTTTTTTAGCTATTCAGTCACAGGACTAGCAAATTAGTGGGATTTAGCTGATCTCAAATTCAAATACCTAATGCACCTGGGAGCTGGATAGGCCTGGTTTTAGCTGCCAAATCTGGGTAATAAAAGAGGAACTAATTGAGCTCAGGTAGAATCAGTGATGCAGGAGCTGAAACCTGGGCTGCCTTATGCTAATGCAGTCACTTCAAAATCAATGCTGCAGAGTTGGGGGGGAAGGAACCCAGCCAAGTAACAAATACAGATCTCAAGGCTGGAGTTCCTACCAGGAGTTCCCTCCCCTGTTGACTTGGAAAACTCAGAGAGGTTCTTATTTTATTTCCTCATGGCTAAAGCAGGAGGAGGAGAAGGAAATGGGTGGAGGGGACACTTTGAACCAACAACAACAAAGATTAAGTAGCAGGAGGGGGGAGTGAGGAGCTTCTCATCCCACAGGGAGGGAATGGGGAGTCAGCCACAAGGAGGCTGGTCTATGTTCCCTGGGACATTCGCCACCTGGTTTAGAATGATAATGCTGCTCTGAATAGGCTAGCTAGAGGTGGAAGAGATCCTATAGGACATCTAAGCTAATCTCTACATTTATGGGATAAAGAAACCCAGACAAAGGGAGGACAAGTCACTTGTCCAAGGTCATAGAGAATGGTCGGGCCATGGATCTAGAGCTGGAAAGGACTTTATCCACAATCCAGTTCAGTTTTTTCAACTTACAGATAAGGAAACTGAGGCCCAGCAAATTGAAATTGTGAATTAAAATTCCAAAATACGGATTGTAGCTGACAAAGGCGGGATTTGAATCCAGACCTTTTGATTGCAGCTTCTATTTCCTATACTATAATATGGGTAGCTACAATGGAACTCCAGGGCCTGGAGTAAGGACGACTCATCTCTGAGTTCAAATCTGACTTCAGACATATTCTGTATGACCCTGGGCAAGTTACTTAACTCTGTTTCAGTTTCCTCATCTGTAAAATGAGCTAGAGAAGGAAACAGAAAACCACTTCAGTATCTTTGACAAGAAAATCCCAGATGGGGACATGAAGAGTTGAACATGACTGAACAACAACAAAATTCTATAATACTCCTGGAATATTCTTCAAACTGATTATTAGGGTGACATCTTCTCTGTGTCCAGAACATCAAATGCTGGGACCTAGGACCAGGACCTCTGACTGCAGAATCAGTACTCTCTTCCCTACACCTCTACTTGGCATTTTGAAAATAAAGATGTCTCTGGAGTGGTTTTTAAGTCTCCTTGGCCATTTCCTGTACCTGGTTACCATAGTGAAATATGAGTCAGAGGCAGAGGAAGCAGAGGGAGGGAGTTTTCTTGCTGGAGCTGATAATGTACTCGGGACCAGAGGAAGCAAACAGCCAGACCTACACGATTCATATGATGAGCGAGTGATTTGTGGCAGAGTCGTGACCAGAATAAAATTCATCACAGTTGGGAAAATGTTCTGCTCTTATTCTTGGTGTAAAATAACCAGGAAAAGACTCATCATGAAATGGGGTGCCTTGCACATAGGCACTTGATATGATATCTGTGGTATGAATGAATGAGGGACTTTATCTAACCTGTTATGAATTTTTTTTTTGGCAGCTAAGATCCATTGTTTAGGGATTCTCTCAAATTTATTGGTTTATACTCAAGATAACATATAAAGGGGATGACTTTTTAAAAATTTTGTCTTCATTTTTCTGAATAAATTCACCAAACAGAAGTTCCCACTGAATGCACCAAGAATGGGTGTAGAGAACCTTTCTGAAGGTTGATCTTCCTGTCCAAATCTAACAGGCTTCATCTTGAGGAAGAAATCTCGGCCTTTTAATAAACAATTTGGTTTTGCTAGATGCATGCATAACTTTCCAGAGAGGACTTTGGAATTGAGGAAACCCTGAAGCAGGTTGGAGAAACCTTTGTTCTCTGAGGTGTTAACTCTAGGAAGGAGGGAATTGGTGGAAGTCTCCAGGTGAGGGATGGGGATACTGACAGAAAGGAAATGCCAAATTAAAAAAAATTGTTCTAGGGTAGAGACAGCTCTTAGTAAAGAAGTGAGAACAGGATGCATGGCCATCTATGAAGAGTGCAAGTTGCCTAAACAAAAGATATTCAGCTGAGGTGAGAAATTGAATCCATAGAGATGGAAACCAGGGCTCAGCTAATTTCCGGGAGTGATATTAGCTAGGAGGTCAACCTGGAGAGGAAGTCAGAATTCCACTAGGAAGGCTTTTCTTTCTTTTTTTTAAAGACCAGAAAGAAAGCTCTATATAAATTTAGGAAAGCTGATCAACTTTAGGTTGGGGGGTGTGTGTGGAGAGACAATAGAAAACTCATTAAGTAAGATAGGCAAAAGGTCTCATTCTAGAAGAATAAAAAAAATCCAGCTGAGGGAAAGAGAAATGAGAGACAGCCAAGTAAGTATTCACATATTTTAATATTTCCTTGTCAAGAGGAAATTTTTAAATTTTATGTCTCCAAAATTGTCTGTGAGGTTTGTCTTATCTCTGACACATACTGATTGTGTGACCCTGGCAAGGTGCCTGCCCCATCCCCCTACAATTGTCTAAGATTATAAGTTGTGTAATAATTGCTTATCTGCTTTGGTAGCTATATCCCAAAATGACAGTGATATGAAAACAAAAACCATTAATAAAACTCATTAAATTTATCATTTAGTGACTGTTTCAATTAAGATGAAACAGGAAATAATAACAGCTGACATTTATTGAAGTTTTCACGTATGCAAAACATTCTCAGCACATCACCTAAGTTCATCTGGAGGGTCAGAGATAGTAGGCTTACCCAACATCACACAGCTAGTAAGTATCAGAAGCAGGATTTGACCCACTTTTCACCTGACTCATGGGTACTCCATGGTACTACCATCAGTGGCCTTCATGTCTAGGAAAAAGAAATCCCACCTCCCCCACACACACTTTACCTTACTCTTTTTGTGTCTTCCATAGGCAGATAACAATTAGTTAGCATTCTCCCCTGAAAACCCTTTTTACAAATGACCTTTTAATCTTTTTTTTGTCTGAGAAGTTCTATCTTAATGGTTAAATTCAGTTCAACTTAACAAATATGTGTTAGGACCTACTGTATCCAAGAGTTTCCACAGTATGAAGGTGATTCTGGGTTCTAGAAACCCATGCCAACACAGCAGAATTCCTGGAAGTATGGATCAGCTGATGGGCCATGTCTGATGACCAGTGGAACCAAATTTGAGAAAACTTGCACCAAATTGGAAATAGGTGGAGAACTTCTGGCCACAGCACTTCTCAAAATCCATTTTCTAAGCCAAAGGTGAATCTTAATCTTCAATAGTGGAAAAGGAAAACCCACATGGACAATGTCATAGATCGATGAAGTGCTGATGTCCAAGGCATGCACTAGGGGTTGGGAATATGAAGACAAACACAGGCTGACTCTGAAGGAGCTCAAAATCTAGGAGAGGTGGGAAGAGGGAAGGATGTATACGAATGGCACAAGGCAGAATGTGGTACATGTGAGGGAAAAGTCCAGACAAAGTGCTGGGAGAGGTGTGAGGAGAAAAGAAAGGCAGAAAAGAGATATAGCAAAGAAACAGAGAGAGAGAGAGAGAGAGAGAGAGAGAGAGAGAGAGAGAGAGAGAGAGAGAAAGAGACAATGAGACAGAGAGAGATAGATAAAAAGAGAAAGAAAGAGACGGAGATAGTAAGACAGACACAGATACAGAGTAAGGGAAACAGACACAGAGAGACAATTCAAGGCAGAGATAGATACAGAGAGACACAAAGAGAGACAGAAAGAGGCAGAGATAGAAAGACAGACAGAAGAAGCACCCAGGTCAGAGGAGGCTTCGTAAAGAGGATAACTGGAGCTGTTTGTCTTTCATCCTCAAAGAAGACCACGACAGCAGGAAGGTGATGCCATGACTTGCGATTGGATTTGATTTAAGTGAGGGAGGTTCTGTGCCAAGTCTCCAGCCTCACTTCCTCCTCCAGAACCATCTGGGTCCAGTGGTCAGATATGGGTCAGGGCTGGAGATGGAGCAGGATGATAACTGAATTGGCTTTAAAAGAAGAGAGAGTCTGGGGTGGCTGGGTGGCTCAGTGAATAGAGCAGCAGCCCCAGAGTCAGGAGGACCTGAGGTCAAAAACCGCCTCCAACACTAACACTTTGCACATATTGACCTTAAGATGATAGTGAGATACCCCAGGAGAGTTATATTGGGGATAACTGAAGCTATTGGACAAGGCTTTGCTGGAACCAGCTCTAACCAGCTTTCAGAAAGATACCTTCCCCGCCCCCCCCCCTGGCCAGAAAGCTGCTTTTTAAACATTTACCAGCACAGCCCTGCTTTGGGATCAGTTTGAGGAGAGGGAATCATATGCATAGAAATAATTGAAAATATGCACTCAATTGGCAAAAGATAACAAAAGATGAAAAGGACAGTTTTTGGAGGAAATAACTAAGGAGAACACTAACACACTGTTGGTGGAACTATGACTTGATGCAGCTATTCTGGAAAACAAGCAAGTATCAAGGATGGAACGGTTAGTGGAAGAAAATGCTGTAGAGAGGCCAAGGAAGATTAGATGGGGGTGGGAGTGGGGGGTGAAGCTAATTGAATTTGGCAGTAAAATGATCCATTTTATTTTTTTTTTCAAATTTATTTATTTATTTTTAGTTTTCAACTTTCATTTCCACAAGATTTTGAGTTACAATTTTCTCCCTGTCTTTCCCCTACCCCACCCCAAAATAGCAAGCCTACTAAATACCCCTTCCCCAAGTCTGTTCTCTCTTATATCCTCCCCCTTCGCCCTCCTAACTTTCTAGTAGAGCAAGATGGGTTTCTATACCCCAGTGCCTGTATATCTTATTTCCCAGTTGTGTGTAAAAAATAATTTCTTAACATTTGTTTTTAAAACTTTGATTTCCAGATTCTTCCCCTTCTTCCCTCCTCACCCCCCCCCCCACTGGGAAGGAAAGCAATTCAATATAGGTTGTATATGTGTAGTGGCAGTAACATGATCGTGAGTGACTTTGCAGAGAGATTGTTAGCATAGTGCCTGGCATATAGTAGGTATTTAATATATATTGATTGATGTTTCAGTAGAATGGTAGGAATGGAAGCAAGACAGAAACTAGCAATGAAGGGGGGGGGGTGGGGGGAGAGGGGGAAGAGAAACAGACAGAGACAGAGACAGAGATAGAGACAGAGAGAGAATTGAATCACAAAAATGGTTTTTATGCCTCTCCATGTTTACAGTCTGAGATTAAACCAGTTCAAGAGTAACTAGTAAAGAAAGAAAATGAATATTCATAAGACAGAGGGGATGATTGATGGGCAAGGTCAGGAGGGGATGGGAATGGCAAGTGAAAAGAGAAGCTCCTTGAGGGCAGGGATTGTGTCTTCCATTTTTGCATATATACACAAAAAGGAGAATTGCACACAGGGTTTTGTGCCTAATTATAACAGTAATAATAGTAAATGCCATGGAAAGAGTGCTTTAAGATGTACTAAATACTGGATGTCCACTTTCTCATTTAATCCTCATTACAACCTAAGAGACTGAGCCCCAGAAAGTTGAAACATCTTGTACATGGTCATGCATGTAGCTAATAAATGCTAGAGATTAAAGAAGGCTAAACGTGAGCCTACTTGTCTCAGGATTGCAAGACCAGTGCTGTTTCCATCATTTTGTCCCACTGCTAGAGGAAGTTAGTGGCACAGTGGATAGAATGTTGGGTCAGGAGTCAGGAAGAATGGAGTGCAAATCTGACTTCAGACACTTACTAGCTGTGTGACACTGGGTAAGTCCCTCACCTTGTGTTTGTCTCCATTTCATCAACTGAAAAATGGGGGAAATAACAGCACAGTGTTCCTGTAAAGGAACACATGTGTGTAAAAGCATTTATCATAGTACCCAGCACCTAGTAGGCTGTATAAATGCTTATGCCCTCCCTTTCATTGATGCTCAGTCTAATGGCTAAATCAGCCACCAATTTACCAAGTGCACTGATAATTCTGTTATTAAGTGTCTCTCAGACTCTCCTAATGCAGCCTGGTTTGACATTCATTATTCTTAATTTTCAGGAGTTTTTCCTAAATGTCTAACCAAATCTCCTTTAGAGTTTCTAATCCCATTTCTTTTAGTTCTGAACTGTAGGGAGAGCATCGCAGTCATTATCTAGTTCAGAATCAGAAAATTATGGCCTAGGGGGACCAATTGAAAACATAAAAAACCATTCTTAGTTTGTGAGCCACACAAAAATAGGCAGTGGCTAGATTTGAACCATAGGCAGTAGTTTTGCTAAGCCCTCTGCAAAGAATAATCTTGTCTACAACATTCTTGATGTGTGATCATCCTGGCTGTCTGCTTGAAGACTTCTATGATCCTTTAAAGCTCTACCATTCTGTGTTCTGTGTTCTTAGCTTTGTTCTTAACTAGAAGCTGGAAAAGGTGGTTGAACTTCTAGAAAAATCCCCAAAGAGAAGACTCCCCCAGCCCAATTCCCACTATTACTTCTCTTGAGTAGCTTTCCACTGTCAACCATCTGGCTATTAAAAAAAAGAGTTCTCATCCAAAGATGATTTCTCTGGGATCATGACCTTTCCCCAATTTCACCCCTTCCTTACTATGCGCATCTGTCTCTGGACTCTACTCCTGATTCTTCAGATTTTCTCCAACATATTATAGCAGCCTCCTCATGCTTAAAGTTGACTCTGTCCCTGTGGTCCCTTCCACAGGTTGATTGTTTACTTCCAGAACCTCTATTTTAAGTAAGGTGCTCAGCCCAGCTCTGTCTTCTTTCCACTACGGCCTGAAAGTCTGGACTTTCTGAATTTTCTCTATCATACCTCTAAAGTGGATATCTTCTCTCTCTTTTTGCCCCATTTTTAGCTTTCTATTATATTTTCCTTCACCCTTTCTGTTTATTCTATTCTCTCCTTTGACATGTCCCTCCCCAAAAGTGTTTGCTTCTGATTACCTCCTCCCCCAATCTGCCATACTTTCTATCATCCCCATTCTATTATCCCCTTCCCTCCTACTTTCCTGTATGGTAAGATAGATTTCCATACCCAATTGAGTATGTATGTTATTCTCTCCTTAAACCAAATCAGATGAGAATAAGGTTCATTCATTCTCTTTCACCTGTCCCCTCTTACTCTCCATTGCAAATGCCCCTTCTTGCCTCTTTTATGTGAGATAATTTACCCCATTCTATCTCTCCCTTTCTCCTTTCCCAATATATTCCTCTCTCACCTCTTATTTTTCTTTTTTAGATATCATCCCTTCATATTCAAGTCACCCTGTGTGCTCTGTCTATATATGTCTATATATGTATGTGTGTATGTATGTACATATGACGTATTCCTTTCAACTATCCTAATACTGAGAAATATCTCATGAATTACAAATATTATCTTTCCATGTAGGAATGTAAACAGTTCAACTTTAATAAGTTCCTTATGATTTCTCTTTCCTGTTTACCTTCTTGTGCTTCTCTTGAGTCTTACATTTGAAAGTCAAATTTTCTATTTTCAGCCCTGGTCTTTTCATCAAGAATGCTTGAAAGTCCTCTATTTCATTGAATATCCATATTTTCCCCTGAATTATTAAACCGTTTTGCTGGGTAGGTGATTCTTGGTTTTAATCCTAGCTCCTTTGACTTTTGGAATACCATATTCCAAGTCCTCTTCCTTAATGCAGAAGCTGCTAAATCTTGTGTTATCCTTATTGTATTTCCACAATTCTTGAATTGTTTCTTCCTGACTGCCTACAATATTTTCTCCTTTGCCTAGGAACTCTGGAATTTGGCTACAATATTCCTAGAAGTTTTCCTTTTAGGATGTTTTTCAGGAGATGATTAGTGGATTCTTTCAATTTGTATTTTGCCCTAGGTTCTAGAATATCAGCGCAGTTTTCCTTGATAATTTCTTGAAAGATGATATCCAGGCTCTCTCTCTTTTTTTTTTTTAACAAATGCTTTATTTACTTCTAGTTTTCATCATTCATTTCCGCCGGATTTTGAGTTACAATTTTTCCCCCATTTTCTCCCTACCCACCACCCCAGAATAGCAGTCCCACAAGATATCCCCTCATCCAATCTGCTCTCTCCTATATCTTCTCCCATACCCCCTTCGACTTTGCCATTAAGGCAAGGTGAATCTCTGTGCCCCAATGCCTGCACATCTTATCTCCCAATTACATGCAAAATAGTATTAATAATAGCATATATATGTATATGTATATATATATATATATATATATGAAACATTTAATTTTAAAACTTCGAATTTCAGATCCATTCCCTTCCTCCCTTGTCACCCACTCTCTCTGGGAAGATAAGCAATTCAGTATGTGTTGTACATGTATAGCTATGCAAAACATTACCATAGTAGATATATTGTAAAAGACTGCTTATATTTCCCTCCCACCCATCCCACCCTCACCCTGGTCCATTTCCTATTTTGATCCTGTCCCTCTTTGAAAGTGGGTACTTCCAACCTCCCCTCCCCCCAGGATGCCCTCCCCTCCATCATCCTCCCTCTCATCCCCCTTCCCCCTACTCTCCTGCAGGGTGAGATATCCCATTTAGTATGTATGTCATTCTCTCCCTGAGCCAAATTCAATGAGAATATGATTTTCAGGCTCTTTTTTTGATCATGGCTTTCAGGTGTCCAATAATTTTTAAATTATCTCTCCTGGATCTATTTTCCAGGACAGTGGTTTTTCCAATGAGATATTTCACATTGTTTTACCTTTTTCGTTCTTTTAGTTTTGTTTTATAATTTCTTGGTTTCTCATAAAGTCATTAGCTTCCATTTGCTCCATTATAATTTTTAAGGAATTATTTTCTTCAATGAGCTTTGGACCTCCTTTTCCATTTGGTCAATTCTGCTTTTTAAAGCATTCTTCTCCTCATTGGCTTTTTGGACCTCTTTTGTCATTTGGGTTAGTCTATTTTTAAGGTGTTATTTTCTTCAGCATTTTTGGGTCTCCTTTAGCAAGCTGTGGACTCTCTGACCCTAAAAGACAAAAGAGATTGAAAATAAAAAAATTTATTTCAATAGGTAGAAGCTAAGGGCAGTGGAACACTAACAACTATGGAGTGAAGAAAGGTCTCTTTTAGGAGGTGGTATCTGAACTGAGGCTTGGAGGGAGCTAGGGATTCCAGGAAGTGAAGCTGAGGAGAGAGTATTCCAGACAATGGAGGGGAGCTTGTGCATGAGGAAATACCATGTGCTATGTTTTGCATGATTGCCCATGAATAACATATATCAAATTGCTTGCTGTCTCAGGGAGGGGGTAGTAAGGGGAGAGAGGAAGAAAATTCAGAACTCAAAATTTTTAAAAAGGAATGTTAAAAAAATTTACATGTAATTGAGAAAAATAGAATGTTATTTGGAATGTCATGTACTAGGAAGAACAAACATGAAATATGACAAGAACATAAAATTTATGAGGTATACATAATCAGTCTAGAAAGATGGTTGGAGTCAGATTGTGAAAAACTTTAAATGCCAAAAGAGGCATTTCCATTTTTTTCCCTAATAGTAATAGGGAGCCGCTGAAACTTCTTGAACAGGGGAGTGACATGGTCAGACCTATTCTTGAAAGAAGTCAATTCTACAGCTGTGTGGAGGATAAATTTGAGAGGTGGGGGGGGGGGGGGCTGGATAAAGTGGACTTTTAGAAACAAAACATTTCTTAAGTACCCACCATGTGCCAGGTGGAGGCAGCTAGGTGACTCAGTAGAGAAAGTGCTGGGATTGGAGTCAGGAAGACCTGAGTTCAAATTCAGCCTCAGACTCATCTTGCTGAGTTCAAATCTGGCCTCAGACACTTAATAGCTGTGCAGCCCTGGGCAAGTCATTTAACCTCTGTTTGCCTTAATCTGATGGAGAAGGAGGCAAACCACTCCAGTATCTTTGCCAATAAAATGCCATGGGGTCACAAAGTTGGACATGACCGAACAACAACAATGTGCCAGGTTCTGGGGATTTCATTAATATATTTTTTTAAAATTTCCATTTCCCCCTCTATTAAAAAAAAGAAATCTAATTTCTCTTACCCATCACTCCACTGGGGGAAGAAAGAAAAATAAATTTCTTTTAACAAGTATACATCATCACACAAAACAAATTCCCTCAATGGTTGTATACAAAAATACATGTGTCTTATTCTGCACTTTAAATCTGTGACCTCTCTGTAATGGATGTTTCATTATCAATCTTCTAGAATCATTGATAGTCATTATATTGATCACAGTCTCACAGCTTTTAAATTCTTTGTGTTTTTTATAGGGTTGTTATTGTAGAAATTGTTCTGGTTCTGCTCATTTCATTCTCTTTCAGTTTATAAAAGTCCTAAAATTGTTCATTTTTATTATATTAATATTATATAGTATAAATTGTTTTTCTGATTCTGCTCACTTCTCTGGCATCAGTTCATATAAGTCTTTCCAAAATCATGTATTTCCTCATTTCCTACAACACTATCGTACTCTGTGACATGTATGTCCCATAATGCATTCTGCCATGCCTCAAGTATGGGACATTTTCTTAGTCTCCAGTTTGACTCCACTGTGGATACAATCTTTAATAAAAATGTTAAATAGAACAAGCCTAAGTACAGAGTTTAGCCCTCTCAGTGGGGAGTGCTGAAAATGACGGATATCAAGAGGTTTCTGAATATCCACATCCCTACTTGAAAGGTTACAAATGCAAGGAGGGAAAGAAACAGCAATGTTGGCATCTTAACATAAGTCCTTAGGATCTTCTCTAATTGTGGAAATCTTTTGCACCTGCTCTCCTGCATCTTGAAGAGGAGGCTTAGGGGAGCCTTAGTCACAGAAGAAAGCAGATTATTCTAGTCTTCAAATTAGCAAGTGTGTGGAGAAAATATGTTCAACTCTCAAGGTTACGGCACCACAAATTGTTCCTGTGCCTGCTACAGAATGCAGGGCTTTTTCTCTGGGCAGTGTTTCATGGCATTCTAGTAAATGATCTGTGGAATAGCTTGTAAAAATACCCAAGATTTGGTACAATAATGGGTGTTATCTTTGGCATCTTCTTCCTTATCCTCTCCAGTTACCACCTCCTACATCCAGGCTGTCTCCTAATCCTGCCAGTATTTCCTTTAAACGTGTCTTTAAATTCCACTCTTTCCTTTCTCTTCTCCTTAAGGAAAATCTGTTGGATTGCAGTGGATGCTAGAATGGATGACCACCCAAAGTAAGGTATGGCTTCTCCTTGCTGGAGCTCTAAAGAAGTGACCAAGAAGATGAGGTAGAGTTCCGTCACAGGGGATGGAAGGACTCATTGTCTGACGGAGGGGAATCCTGGCTGAGTGATTCAATACTCCATCCTTTGTTACCCTGCTGGCCATAAGCAATCATTAAGCATTCTTCTATAAAGTTGTTTCTTATTCTACTTCCTCAATGACTTTTCTCTCTCACCCCAGTTCCATTTCTGTTCCTACAAATCTGACCTAAGCTTTTTGTCTTTTCTTTTTTTTTTTTGATCCAAAATGCAAATTACTTTATTTTTATTTTCAGTTTTATCTTATATTCAGTTCCAAATTCTCTCTCCTCCCTTTACCCTGCCCATTGAGAAGATAAGAAGAAAAAAACTATTTCAAATATATAATTTACAAAACAAATTCCTGCATTTGTCATATGTGTCCAAAAAAACAAAAACAAAAGGAAGAGAAGAAAATATATTTTAATCTACATTCTGAGTCCATCTATTCTATATCTGGAGGTGGATTTCATCATGAGTCTTAGAACTGTGGTTGGTCATTGTGTTGATCAGAATTCTTTTATCTTTTAAATTTGATTATCTTACAATGTTGTTGTTATCATATAAATTGTTCTCTGATTCTGCTCCCTCTTCCCTTTGCATCAGTTCTCAGGTTTTTCTGAAACCATCTCCTTCATTATATCTTTTAGCACAATAGTATATAATCACATTCATATATCATAATTTGTTCAGCCATTCCCCAATCAATGGGCTTCCCCTTAGTGTCCAATTCTTTGACACCATAAAAAGAACTGTTATAGGTATTTTTTGTACTTGAGTTCTTTTTTTTTTTTTTAATCTCTTTAGGTTATAGATACAGTAGTATCAATGCTGGCTGTGAAGAGGGAAGGGTGATAAGGAGGGGGGAGGGTAAGTGGTTCTGCCAGGGATACCTCCCTGGCATCCAGTCTGGAAGGAATTCACCAGGCTCAAGCAAACTTTGAAGCCGAAATTGTAAAGTTTATTGTTACGCTGTAGAGAACAGCGGGCTAGATTCTTATGGAACCTGCAAACTCGAAGAGGCGGCAGGCATAGTTTTAAGGGGTCAATTATGCTAACTAGGTGAGTAAGGGTGGGATCAGGGAGGAGTTAAGGAATGGTCAGTGCTCAAATGACCATACACTTTTAATATCAACTGCGCAGGTGTATTGCCCATGATTCACTGGGAAATAGCTCTAGCGGGGCTAGCTGGAGGTGTGGTTTTAGGCCTGACACTTCACTAAAGAGTGCCCAGTCTGCCTCCCACCAAGGTCATCAGAGACAGTGTGGGTATATAATTGACTAAGGAGTTACCCTATAGATAAGGTATTGAAGAATTTATGGTGGGGCTGGCCACTCTAACTAAGGGAGATAACATTTACATAACTTATTGTTTCAAGCAGAGATAAACAGGTCATGAGTTGTTGCTGGGCAGAGTGCTGGAAGGGGGGGTGGAAATGTGATCTTACAGACTGCTTTTACAAATTGATTTTACAGACATAAATCCCAAAGCACCCCATTTACAAACTGATGTTACAGATTGATACTACAGACATATATACATCACAAGGACCCCATCATTCCCCCCTTAAACAGATGGCACCCAAAATCATTTGGGGACAAGGGGTGATGGTCTCAGCTTCCCGAACTGCTTCTCCTGGGAAGGGGCGTAGAACTGTCCCTGCCTCACAGGGTTCCATCGTTCAAGGGGTGGGATCCATGGCCAATGTCTGGAATCTGGCCGATGCTAGATCCAAGGGGTGATGAGTAGCAGGTTCGGGCAACAGTTGGTACTCAGTCTGAGCAATCATCTACAGATGGAAAGCACTGAGCCTAGAAGAGATAAACCTAGCAAGGAGGTTAAGCAGGCAAGAGCCAAAAATAAGTAAGAGAAAATTGACCAGAAATGGGGTGAGGATGGGCTAGCATAAGCCATCACTCAGACTATTTCACTTTCCTTCATATTTCTACATACTACATATTCTTTTACCAACGTAACTGTACTGCCTTTAACAAAGGAGGTTCCTAACTAGGTTACTTAAGCTGAAATTACAGTGATGTAGACTGAAACTCCAATGATTGGTCAGTGTACACTTGAATTTCCCACTGGTGGGAAACCCTAGGCTGGGTCTCCCACCCACAGATTAATCAAGGGTAAGCAAGGGGTAGGGGTTCTGCCTGTTTACAGATTAAGCAAGGTGGAGTTCTCTGTTTTACAAATCAATTAAGGGAAGGTTGGGCTGCCTGTTTTACAAATCAAGGAAAGGGTGAGTGGATTTGTGTCTGACATTCAGGAAGGGCAAAGTGACAAATCAAAGAGGGAAGGGTAGAGTGGAGCTGGGGAATGATGGGGATTGTGGGGGGCCGCGCAAGGAGGTAAAAGGGGAATATGGGAGAGGATCGGATAGTCTTAGCTTTAGGGGGTGCTCGTGGACTTCTGTTTTTCATTCTGAGGTGACAGCAGGCTTCACTCTGGTGTAATGTTGTCATGTGGGGATCATGACATGTGGTCCCTTCCACCTCTGCTCCAGACCATGAATTTCTTTTTACCAGCACAGAATCCCCAGGTTGAAACAGGTAAGCTGAGGCAGAACTTGGGATCGGGATCAGGAGAGCTGAGGGAAGCAGTTTTTTTCTGAATCACCTGCAGACCCTGAAGGAACTTGATAAGGGAAGAGTTAGTGATTTCAGCTTTTAGGTCTTCCCGGATTAGAGGAAGAATGGGTGGTGGTCTTCCAAATGTATGTTAGGGAATGGTCTGGACTTTCTCAGCCTTGAGTTCTGAGCTCTGAGAAAATTTCAGATGCTGGCTGCTGAGAATCCGAGGACCTGATCATCTCCCCGTTAAACAGTTGGGACCCAAAA
Source organism: Gymnobelideus leadbeateri (assembly GCA_011680675.1). NCBI lineage: Eukaryota > Metazoa > Chordata > Mammalia > Diprotodontia > Petauridae > Gymnobelideus > Gymnobelideus leadbeateri. The sequence goes on from WOXC01009938.1 coordinate 761,874, forward strand.
TCATTTGGGTAGATCTATGTTTCATAGGAAGCTGGGTACACAGATTATATATATAACAGTATACAGATTCACTCAGGAAGAAAGAGATAATTCAGAAATTGAATCCTTAACATACATTCAGTTACAAATGTTAACTTTTGCTTAGAGCATGAAACAACTACAAATTCAGATCAAAATAGCCAGATCTCTTCTGTTTTCACAACTCATTACATTAGTTTAGCAATAAATTTATCTTACAAATGAAAGTTTTAATAGGCCTCTTAAAATTACACTAGAGATTTGAAAATTTCTTCTGAAAGTATTTTCCCTTCTTTTAAAACAGTTTCAAGATTTATAATTGATCACTAAACTTTTATGAAGAAAGTTAGTTGAAAACTTTTAAAATGATCTTAAGCAATTTGCATACTTTCTGCACATGTTCCAATTTCAAATGAAAAATAATATTAGATTTTCCAGTAAGCTTACACGAAAGAACCCATATCTGTTACTGACTACGTGCTCTGATCATGGAAACTTGCTATAGAAGGAAAAAAGCAGGGACATGTGACATTCCAAATATGACAGGATAAAACATCCTTGACTCTGTTTAAATTCAGGTAAAGTCACAGATATCCAACCATGCAGTATCTGTTCCATCTTATAGCTAGACTCAGGAATAGGTGGGAAACATTCCTTTTCAAAGGAATCCCATGGGTAAACTGAGCCAGGAGGGATCCCATCCCAGACAGAGGCTAAGATTGTCCCTTTGGCCTTTACCAAATGTAGACTTCCACCTATCAGCAGTACAGGATCACATTCCCTCTGAGTAGCTTGTGGCATTTTCTCCGAGATACTGATTTAATGCAGACAACTATACCCAAATTCAAACTCAAAATAAAATTTAGTTATGGTCCCGAGTGCCTTTTACCTTAAACAACAAGCCTCACCGATCACAGCTTAGAGCTAGTTAGTTATTTTTGTTTTCATGGAGCTGCACTAAGCAATGATGATTCATCAGGTCTCACAAATGTAAAGAATTCCATTTACCATCTTTCCTTCTGAAATCTAAAAGCCAATTGATAGAAATCCTTCTAATCTTTGCAACTTCTTAGCAAGTTAGGTTCATTTAAAACTACACTTAAATAAGTTCCTTTCACAGGCTGAATGACCTTGCCTAATAGAGAGAGTTTCTAGGGGATTTGGCAGTTTTACAACATAAGGGAAATTTTTATGAATTCTAAGGAGGAGAGACTGGGTGAAGGGCTAATAATGATGCCCCTGCTTAGCCAATTCTCATACATGCAGGAGGACTGTTCTGAATGGGCAGAACTAGTCATAATAAAGTTTTCATCCAGTCTCCTCCTTTCCACATACAGTAATCAATTAACAATTTTAGGTTTTAACGTTAAAACAGTAGCCAAAATAACTTAGTTAACAGTCTTACAAGTTTTAAACAGTCTTAACTGAAACTTCCTTTTAAACAAAGACAGACTTGGAAGCTTATGATTTCCCAAATTACAATACTCTGAGACTTTAAGAAAAGCTACTTCTTATACAGCATAGATAATACAACTTTTTACCAGTAACAATATCATAAACAATTATCATGTTCTTAAATTTGAACTTTGAAATAAAAACAAATGAATTACCAATCTGGTGACCTTAAAAATCAAGTTTTTGAAGTTACACAGAACTAAAATTTTCTTGATGCCACACACCCAATCAACTTATCACTAGAAATCAATTACATTCTGGAATCTCACATAGATGGTGAATGTGGTGATCCATAAACCTTCAAATTAACATAAATACATCCTTAGATGAAGCAAGCTTGAAAACCACATCCCTATATTTCCTTTCCTTTTTTCCCAAGTTTCTCATTTGCTCAATAAGAGTTCTACAAAATGCCTTTCCAATTCACTGTGCACAATTATTCATTTCATCATTAGTAATGTGGAAACTATAACTTTAAGTCACTGCATATTTCCAGAATAGCCAAAGAGTTAAATGAACAACCAGCTATCACAATAAATATCAGCAGCATTATTACTACCTGTTTGTATCCCAAATATAACAGCTTTAAATTGTCAGATCTTATAACATAAAAAATCCAATTCACATGAAATAAACATAAGACAGAATTAGCAGAACTGATAAAGTACCATAGCTGGTTTTACAAAACTTTTCTCCATCTTTTAGTTTCAATAAAATTCAGATTGAAAATTGCTTTATCTAACAATGTTTCTGGCTCACAATGGTCACTCAAACTTTTACAGTATAAGAGGATTTTACAATTTAGGGATACTATTATAACACAATGACATTATGACATTAATTGCATTTCCAATTCATCACATACAAAAATTATTGGTAGAAAAATTGGGCTTACCAGGTACAGAGGCTTTTCTTCTCTCCCCACAGCTGCAGAGCCTGGTCATGGACCCAGGCATTTGAAAGGAGAGAGGGTCATCCGCATGCCTGGAGGTGTGGAATTCGGGGTACCCTGGGATATTGACAGGCCCCTCAATATAGCTGCAGCTCCCCCTTCTTTTTCAAGTGGGGGAGCTTAACTCAAATTTCCTATTCTTTAGCATGCTCTATTTTTCTTCTAGAATGAGAGACTTTAATAAATTTTTATAAAATGTTTTCAGCAGATTTAACTTTTACTCCAATAAACTTTAATTTATGTGTCCACTCCTTATAAAACCTTTGAAAGTGATATCTTTGACCTCTCCAGCAGGTGATATTAAAGGGGGGCGCCTTCCCCCTTTCTCACTACTAGAGAACCCAAAAGAAAATTCACTTTTTCTTATCAAATCTTAGAAAATATTCCAATTTGCCTAAATGCCAAATAGTAAAATGAATTCTGACTTATCTTTAGCATCAAATTAGGAGTGACACTTTTTTACTTCTCACATGAATTCAATTGACTTATAGTTTTATTCTAATACACAGATTTTTCCTCTTTTAGGTAGAGGCAGGAAATAGTTAAATTTTCGTCTGCCTGCCTCTTCGATTTGAGGGGAGAAGATTCCCTCATTATTTCTTATTGCCTTCTCCTCACTCCACTTGGCCAGAGTGGAATGAAGAGGAGGAGATTTTCAAACTTTTAAAGATCTTAAAACTTCTGTTCACACTTCTCAATACCAAATACCATCTCTATCTTAACTTCCTACCCATGCTTCTTCCTTTGCTACATGCTTAAACTTTCTTGCTTTATAAAACCTAAACAAGACAATATTTACCTCTCTTTCTCTTCTTCTCCAGCCTGCATTCAGCATCAGTGAAGGGAGGAGGGAGAGAGAGCTAAGAGCATTCCAAAGGAAGGTCCGGCAGTCCAGCTGCAGTTTAAACCTCACATGATGTTAGATTACACACTCACTCATTCACACAGACACACAAAAAAACAGAACAGAGAGAGAAACTGACAGGAACGTTCCAAAAGCTCACAGAGGATTGTTAGAAATCCCCAGGCACAAATCATGTTTGCTTGGCTTCCAGATAGATGCTAATGGAGGCCAGGTACAAATCATATTTGCTTGGCTTCCAGATAGGTGCTAATGGAGGCCAGGTAAGACTTGCTTTAAGATAACCTAGGCTCAGATCCCCGAACGTAGGGGGAAACACTGGCCCATCCTTCCTTCTTGGGGTTGTGAAGACCGAGTTTTTTCCAACTGCTCAAGAGACATCCCGGGGGGGCGTCTCGGGGTATGGAGAGAGACTGACCGATCGATCCTTTTCCTGCCCTAACACCAAAATCCCTGTAGTCCAGCTTCAGCCCTGCATCCAGGGAGAAGCTCTAGCCTACTTTTACAAAGTAGACGAATACCCAAAGCTTCCCGGGGATGAGAGCGTCCTCTGTCCTGAATCGGGAGCGAACCCAGGGTCTTACAGACCCACACCAGCCTGGCCCAGACCGAAGCGTCCCCACAAACCTTCTTAGGGCTTGTGGAGGTGAACCCAACTACAGGGAGAGGGGGAAGTTTAAAGGATAAAAGCTTGAGACCTCAGACTTTGTCCCTGGTGGTTGCCATCTGAAGAGGGAAGGGTGATAAGGAGGGGGGGAAGGATAAGTGGTTCTGCCAGGGATGCCTCCCTGGCATCCAGTCTGGAAGGAATTCACCAGGCTCGAGCAAACTTTGAAGCCAAAATTGTAAAGTTTATTGTTACGCTGTAGAGAACAGCGGGATAGATTCTTATGGAACTGCCTGTCTTTTCTTTTATAATCATCATTCTTTCAACTGCCATCACTCCTCTGCCTCCCTCCATCATTGCCCTTTTCCTTCTTTCTTCCTTTCATCCGAAGTCTGTCTTCAGATGAGTCCCTGGGATCCTTTCTGCCATCCATGTTTTTGGTGGTTTTCTTGGCCTTCCCTCTGCAGCAAAACCAGCTTTCTCCTTCTTATCATTGCTCTCCTGGCTTTTTTATTTCAGGTTCCTCTTTAAAACCTAGAGCTTTGCTGAGGCTTTTAGAAAAGCTTTTGGGTAAAGATCAAAAGTCAGAATGATGAAAGGGAATAGAAGCACAAAGCCAGTAATTTTGGAATTCATTCCGTTTTTTTTTTCTAGTGCCTTATGTAATTTGCCTCTGGTTAATGTATGCCTACTAAGTCCATCAACAAACATTTATTAAATACTATGTGCCAGATACTGTGCTAAGTAGTAGGCATAAAAAGAAAGACAAAAATGAGTTCTTGCCCCCAAGGAGCTCACAGTCTTGAATGAAGTGTTAGTACCAAACTCAGGTGTCAATCCTGATCAGAGAGGACTGGTGATCTTTTCCCACTGTCACCTGGGGATCCTAAATCTCAAGCTGGATGAAACTTCAGAGGTCACATAGTCTAATAATCCCCTCATTTTGTAATTGCAGAAGCTGATGCCCAGAGAGGCTAAGTGACTTGGCCATGGTCACAGGATGCCATGTTAATGAATGAGTCAAAGTCATGGACCTGACTATATAGAGATGAGTTGGCTCCTCTTGGTTCTCACAGGTACACACTGTGCTCCCAGCTGATCAGAAGGGAAACTGGGGTGAGAGACTAGATGACCAAACAAATCCATCACTGTTATTGAAAAATGATCCTCAACTCCCTCCCATGTTGATGGTAGGTCAGTAATATTATCCTCCTCCATAAAGGACAGCATTACTATTGTGTATTGTTATAGCTTGATGATTTATTCTTATGATGGCATCTCAGCAGCACCAAGAGCTGTTAAGATTTGCATGAAACATGGAATGATACCATCAGAAGTTTTTTCATACTTTAATAGAACCCCAACTAAAGAGAGTCTACCAGGGCTTTAAACTAGCACGCCAGGGGCATTTAATAGCCTACCCCTATGGAGAAAGGGTAGATTCTTCACCAAGGGAGTGTGTAGAGATCACTGTCCATAACTGTTCTCTACCCCAGTCCTATGTCTTCTCTGAACCCCATCTCTGGGGTCCAGTCAACACGCCATACTTCTCCAAAGGTACTGGCTTCCCTCCCAATCCTCAAAGAATATGGGGGACTGACTTATGGTCGGCTTCTTCTCCCAGCACAGCTGTCCCCATAAGAGCTTCTATATATCTGCTCTCCCCCTCTGTCATCTATATGAGGACTGCCTGGGCACCAACACCAACTATGCTCTGTACTATCACTGTCCCTCACAACTGTCCCCTCAGGTTCCCTCCACACCCCTTGGGGAAGGAATTCTGATTCTGTATTCCAAGTACTGTTGCTGGAGAACTCAATCTAGTGGTCTGCTAGAACCGGCTTTTATAGTCTCATGAAAACAGAATACTCCATTTTCAGTATGAGCATTTACTCCTCAGAAATTGATGGATACTACAAATGGGGGCTCAATTTGTTGTTTGGTTGATTGTCTAGACATAAAAAATGATGGAGAAAATGTTAATGATGCAGATTAAAATTAAAAGTGTATCAAACAGGAGGTAGCTATGTGGTGCAGTGGATAGAGCACTGGCCCTGGAGTCAGGAGGACCCGAGTTCAAATCTGGCCTCAGACACTTACAGCTGTGTGACCCTGGGCAAGTCATTTATCCCCAATTGTCTATATATGCACACACAAAATCTATCATGCATACATTTTTTGGGGGAACTACTTCTTAAACATTTATCAATCTTCTTAGATCCTGAGGTAGTCTTTGTCATGCCATACTTGACTGTATGACCTTGAGCAAGTGCTTTTCACCTCTCAGGCTAAATTTCCTTATCTATAAAATGAGGGACTTGATGATGTCTAAGACCCTTTCTACCTTAAAAATTGCAAGTGTTTCCACCCCGGTACATCCATAGTAGCTTATCTGACCAGTCAAGATTGCCTTTCTGAATTTAATTTCACAACTGCCAAGCACCTTAGTATACCAATCACGAATAGCAGCAGGAGCTTAGAGCAGAAACCTGGTTTTGAAAAATGCAACTAAAGTTTTCTCTTCCACTTCATCCACTTGAACACTGAGGGCAATTCTATTGGGAGGATACAAACCAGCGCAAGGTAAAATTTCCCTTTCAATCTGAGCAGTAAAATGAACTGAAACTGAGGGTGTTGGGGAGTTCATGGGACTTAATGGAAGCATTAGAATCTATAACAGCACCTTTTGGAGACTTTCTGGAAGGCAAAGGAGGCCAACAATAAAGGTACAACAAAGAAGGAAACCCCAGGACTGGTTAATCAGATGAAATATAGTTTAGTGTGGCCATCTTTGTTGTTATACATGTGAGCACACACACATATGCATATATATGTGTGTGTGTGTATGTGTGTGTGTGTGTATACATATATTCTTCACATATATACCCATGCATATACATATACATATATATGTGTGTGTACATATGCATATATTCTTCACATATACACCCACACATATATACACATATATTCTTCACATACACACATCTAATGAAACTCAAGCATTCAAAATTGGCTCCAACTAAGATTTTAGTTTCGAGGCATTAAAATCATCAAAAATCCACAAATGCAGAATTGCTAGCATTCTGAATAGGAGGAGAATTCCTAGGATCATGGAATTTAGAGCTAGAAAAACACTTGGACATCCTCTCACCTAACCCCTGCATTTTACAGTTCAGGAAACTGAGGCCCAAAAAAGTTAGACAATTTGCCAAGTGCTTCAGCAAAAGCTTTCCCAAGTACCCTACAGGCCCTGTGCTGGGTTCTACTAGAAATATAAAGACAGCTATAATATATGGTTGGTGGTGAATATATTTATTATATATGTAAGAAATATAGCTTTCAAAGACCCTGCTTTCAAAAAGATCACAATCTAATGAAATATTGAAAAAAATCATACTAGAAATGTATGTTCTTGGGGCCCTATGAGGCCATAGATAGAATTTCTATGCCCCAGAGTCTGTCTGAGCCAGTCCCTAATTTTTCACGGACTAGGAAATTGAAAAACCACCAAAGGATAGTATCATAGTAACAAAAAGAAGAGATTATTAAGGAAAGGGGAGGAGGAGGGGGGGAAGAGGAGGAGGAAGAAGAAGGGGAGGAGGAGGAGGATGAAGGGGAGGAGAAGGAGGAGGAGGAGGGGGAGGAGGAAGAAGAGGAAGAGGAGGGGGAAGAGGAGGGGGAGGGGGAAGAAGATGACCACGTCAAAAGCAGCAGTGAGGTCAAGGAAGATGAAGTCTGAGAAAAGGCCATTGGATTTGGTCATATAAAAGTTTCACTTGTAATTTATTTTGAGGTAATCAGAGTTAAGTGGTTGGTTCAGGGTCACACAGCCAGTAAGTATCTGAAGCCACATTTGAACTCAGATCCTCCCAACTCCAGGGCTGGTGTTCTATCCAGTGTACCACCTAGCTGCCCCTTGCTAGGAGCTTTTCAGAGAATAGTTTCAAGAATAGAGGGGTGTGATGAAAAGCCAGAGTACAAGGAGTTGAAGAATGTGTGGGTAATGAAAAAATAGAGGCAAGCCATGTAGGGGCTCTAGGGGCCTGAGGAATCCTGAGCATGTTTGCAGGTAGCAGTGAAGGAAGCTGTGGCTAGAGATTGAAAATGAGAAGGAAAAGGGGAACAATTAATACAGTGAGCTCTGCTGTGTTCATAGGACCATATGGATCTAGAGTTCTGTCCTGGAAGGGGCCTCAGAGGCCATCTAGTCCACCCCCCCTACATTTTACAGATAGGGAAACTGAGACTTAGATTGAGGGACTTGCCCAATGTCATAGAGGTAATAAGTGACAGTGTTAGTAGAATTCTAACCTCCACTCTTTCTACTGTGCTGTATTTATCTTGGGTCTACTGATTGTCCTTATGGTCATTGTCTAGTTCCATTAGGCCCATAACATAGGGTTAACAAGATTATTAGGCAGGTAGGTAGCACAGTGGATAGATGGCTTGGCCTGGAGTTCGGAAGATTCATCTTCCTGAGTTCAAATCTGGCTAACCTGTGTGACCACGGGCAAGTCACTTAACTCTGCCTCAGTTTCCTCATCTGCAAAATGAACTGGAGAAAGAAATGGCAAACCACTCCAGTATCTTTGCCAAGAAAACCCTGAATGGGATCACAAAGACTTGGACATGACTGAAACAACCCAACAAACAAGCTTACTAAACCCCACTCAAGACATTTTGCTTCCGCTTTGTGGACCACATAATCATAGGATTTAGTGTTGGAAAGGACATCTATTGCTCTGTAGAACCTGAGCACAACCCACCTGGTATAATTGCTGGTCATTCCCCTTGACTTCTGGGAAAATCCAAAGCTCAAGGTACCTATTTTGAGTTTCAGTTTGAAGATTAATCTTAGTCACTGACTTAGTCACATTAAGCAGAACCAGAAACCAGATCTCTTTCTGCAAAAAGCATTTCTGATACAAAAGAGAAAGAAAGAAAGATGCACACCCAGCAGTATGTGAGGAGTAGTATCCAAGCAGTCTTCTCCTAGACTCAGTGAGCCTGACCTTCCCCTTCCCCATCAAAAGGATGCTTTTGGAAAGAGAGGCTTTTGCTCTGAGGTGCACATTGCTAACCCCACCCATCACCAAGGAAGGACTCTGTCTGAGTTCAGCCAAGGAGTGAGCTTTCAGTTGTGGGAGTTCCAGGAACATATCTTCCATCAGGCTTTCAGTTTACAGGAATCTTCCAAGTTATTTTAATGTGTCAAGGTATTTAATTTCATTTATCTCGTGGAAATGAAATGGAATTTTTAAAAAGTTAAACCATCTAAGGTTCTTCTGAATTAATGTGAGATGAGGGAGCATGAAAGAGAGAGACACCTTGTACTACAGTTCTCTTCTGGCATCCTATCAGTGCAATGGAAGTTGGTTTAATATCAACAGGACGGTTGTGGTTCTGTTGAAATGAATTATTGACTCTCTTCAGGTTAGAGATAAAAGACTATGAAATATGCAGAAGCCACTTTTCTAAGCAAAAATAACTCAGTTTGCAAGTTTTCTTAAAATGTAATCTATTTTTTGCAGAACAAATGCCTTCCGGATTCAGAAGTACCTGGACACCTGACTGAGGAGATGAACCTTTGATCTTTAGCTCTACCTAGTAAACAAGTAGGCATGGGGATCATCTGTGGAATTAGTAGATTTTCATTATACTAATCTCATGTAATATGTTAAAGAGACCCAACCAAAGTCTCAAGAGTTAAAAAGAAAGCCATTTTATTTAGACAGACCTCAACACTCTCTTTCCCCGATCTTTTGCCTTCTTTCCTTTCCTCCTCCTACTTCTCTCTTGCCCGATTTCTCTTATGACCATTGGCACTCATGGATGAGATGGCTGAGCCCAGAGTTAAGAGATAGAATTCACCAAAGGAAGAAGGAGGAGGAGGAGAAGAAGAAGAAGATGAAGAAGAAAAAGAAAGAGAGGGAGAGAAAGAAAGAAAGAGAAAGAAAGAAAGGAAGGAAGGAAGGAAGAAGGGAAATTAGAATTGAGAGGAAAACATCAAAAAATGAACAAAAGAAAGCCAAACAATGACTTTATAAGCCAATATCCAAATATCAAAAGCAATGTTACAATACCAGGAACGACGGCCAGCAATTAATTCTCTTTGACCTCCAGCCTAGCACTTCAGTTCCCATTTCAGGGACCTAGGCTCCTGACTGGTGAGAATTCTCCATCTCCAGCTCAAGCCATACTAAGTGCACCATTCTCTTGTCATTTTCATGTCATGTCTTGTCATCATACCTGTCTGCTCCTGTCCTCTTCCCCCACTTTTCACCTTTAGCTCTGGGAACAATAATCAAATCAATACTAAAATTCTGGGAAAGAAATTAATTACCTTATGACTCCACTCAGCATTCCTGTGATTTCTCAGAACAAAATACCCCTCTTTGGCCACCTCCCCCCTATGTGTGTTGTCTTCCCTTACTAGAATTGACAAGACTTTGCAAGAGATTGCATGTAGGAGGCATGTTAGAGGGAAGAATCCAGGCTGACCCTGTGATTATGCTCCTTGAGGATAGGGACTGTCTTATTATTTTGTGTCTTTAATCTGTATCACAGTGCCTGACACATTCTAAGGGCTTAATAAATACTTTTTCATACATTCCCCTGAGCAGCAAGTATAAGGAAATGCACTAAACTTTAGCGATTGACTTGTAAGCTAAACAGAAAATTGTGACTTGTACAAAGTCCCTCTCTGGAGGTCTTGTGGAAGGAGGTAGTTCTATCTGTGTGAGAAGGTTTCCATCAATAATGCTCTCCCTTGGGGGCGGCTAGGTGGCACAGTGAATAGAGCATTGGCCCTGGAGTCAGAAGGATCTGAGTTCGCATCTGGCCTCAGACACTTAATGCACACACAAACAAAAACCTAGTCGTGTGACCTTGCGCAAGTTGCTTAACCCCAATTGTCCTCCAAAAGGCAAAAAATTTAAAAAAATAAAAAAAATAATAATGCTCTCCCTTGATGCCTTATCTGGGCTCCTAAAGATTTTGACCATGGAACAAAGACTTTGACCAGTTCTACCAAGCCAGGCCTTGTGCCAGCCTGCATGTGTGTCTATGGTCTGAAGACAAACTAGTCAAAGTTCTGACATGCTCATCACCAGCTGAGTATCAGAGCACACATTTTTCAGCCACAGCAACTATATCCTAAGATTGCCTAGTACATCATTGATGGGCTTGTGGCACCTGAGTCAGTGGAAACACAATGGACTCCAATGAAATCTTGGATCCTTGGAGTATTGAGCTGTGCAAGAAGACTTAGCTCTGGCCAATCCTGAAAGCAGTCAGATGGACTAGCTCAGTCATGAAAATAAAATATTAACTTTCATGTCTAATTCTTTAAAGAATCTAGGAAGGGAGGATGGCTAATGTGCAGACAAAACAGGTAAAAACAACATCAGGTGAGAACCAACCCTTGGGATTTTGTTAAGATACAGACTTTCAATTTCCAAGGTGGCATAGCTTAAGAGAACTGAGGACCTAGGCCAAGAGTTACTCAATAAAGATGAAACTAAGATTAAATGCTAAGGAAAGAAAGAAAGAGCAATAATCTCCCGGGGCTCCCTCTGACTCAAACTATGCTCCCTACTTTTCTTCAAAATCTTCAATGTAGCCAGAAAAGGGTAATAACATGGTGCTATTTTAAGTACAATATGCGTAGAAACCTAGTCAATCAGCATCGAGAAGCTGGACATAAATAAGGCAGCGATGGGAATCATGGCCCCCTGCTGAGGGGATGTGTGTTTACCAAGGGCAGACAGATGTGCTTGGGAGGATGTTACCCTTTATCTAAATGTGACCCCTAGTGTTCAACTTCAGTGGTAGTGGCTGAGTGTGTTAGAATAAAGAGCTCCCCAGTGATCTGATATGGGATAGCTCAGGCATAGCCATAAAAAGCTAGAACTTGGAGAAACTTTAGAGATTAACTGGTCAGACTGTCATTTTAGGAAACTTATGCTCAACGAGGAGACAGTCAGACTGCCTTCTGCTGCTGTCCTCTACTCCACCATGATCCTTCCACCCACTTCCCACAGACCAATGAGCTGATCTTTGCCCCTTCTCTACCAGTCAGAATTCCTTAGACTAGTGGTCTCAAACTTAAACTTTACATCTGTGTCAAATGTGTAGTGCCCATCTTTGGGCCTTATCAACTAGAAAGCTATTTTCATTCTTCAATTCATTCACATAATCCTCAGAACAAAAGCACAGAAGCTTGTGCCACATGCCCTAGGAAGGAGAACAAAAACTCCCTATCAAATGTTAGCTATTTGAGGGCAAGCAATATTTTGCTTTAATATTTGGGTTATCTACATCTCGCATGATGGCCGACACATTTTTAAGTTGGTGCTTAGTTTGACTAGTTTGCTTGATTGACTGAGGGATGGAGGAAGGTTCTGTCAGATTCTCTGTGCAGCCTGCCTCGTAGTCAGTGCTGTGGAGTTGCTCCATTTAGCTGTTCCACTAAAGTGAATTTTCAGATAATTAAAGTTACCTTCTTCTTTTAGCTTCTCTCTTTCTTTTTAATTAAAATTTTATTTTTATTTTCAGTTCTACATTGTCTCCCTCCATCCTCTCCTCTACCCATTAATAAGCCAAGAAATATGATTTTATATATATATATATATATATATCCCTGCCTTCAAGTAACTCTCATTCTAATGGAGACAACACACAAACATCTACGTACATGCAAAAAATATATAGAGTAGATAGGAAGCAATCTCAGTCAGAAGGCCCTAGCAAAGGGGATTTTGATGTGGGGTTCATGAACTTATTTAAAAAAAAGTTTTAAGAACCATTGCTGTCGTTCAGGCATTTCTGATTTTTCATGACCCCATTTGGGGTTTTCCTAGCAAAGATACTGGAGTGGTTTGCCATTTCCTTCTCCAGTTCATTTTACAGATGAGAAGCTAAGGCAAACAGGATTAAGTGACTTGCCCAGGGTCACACAGATAATAAGTGTCTGAGGTAAAATTTGAATTCATGTCTTTTTGACTCCAGGACAGGCACCCTATTCACTCTGCCACCTAGCTGCCCTTTGAGAACGATATTTCAATATACTTGGTTTCCTTTTGTCATCTTATGTATTTGAAAATGTGCATTTAAAAACATGATTCTGAGATGAGTCCATAGATGATGATGTTGATGAGTCCATAGATGTCACCAGATTCCCAGAGCGGTCCAGGACATTAGAAAGGCAATAATAGCCTGCAGAGCAGCTGGGAGGAGAAAGAGAGGCCTGCTGCAGAAGGTAGAATTTGGGCTGAGACCTAAAGGAAGTCTGGGATACTTAGAGGCAGAGGTGGGAGAGTAGAGTATCACAGGAATGGGGGATAGCCAGTGTAGACATGGGGCACAGAGGGTTCTGGTGAACCTGGACTGGGGTGGTGGTAGCCCAAGCCTCTGTGGTTCATTATCAGGTTTTGATGTCTTAGAATGACTGTAAACAGCAGTTGTTTTCTCTTCTGGCCAGAGCCTCTGAAGTCTTTCCCTCCCAGATGGGTACCTTTGTGATGGTAAATTGGGCCATCTTTTGTCTCAATTCTTACCTAGCCCTTAGTGATTGAGTAGGCCTCGCTTCAGACAAACGGAGACCTGGGAAAGACCTTAGAAAGGCCAAGGTCACCCACTGCATCCTGGGGCAGTCTTCCTGACCTTCGTTTTGCCCCTGGACTTGCATGACTCTGGATGAGAGAGTGAGGGTGATGTCATTGTTCTTCTTCAAGAACAAAGGATGAGCAACGACAGAAGAAACAACAGAGAAAGAGTGTAGAGAAGTTTTGCTGGAGAAGTAGAAACAAGGTTTGTCAAGGACTGGACTCATGAGGTGAGTGAGCGTGAAGAAGTAAGGACAATACCACAGTTGATTTCTACCATTTGAAAAAGATCTTCCTAAAAAATGTATGGTAGGGGTGGCTAGGTAGTGCAGTGAATAGAGCACTGGCCCTGGAGTGAGGAGGACCTGAGTTCAAATCTAACTTTGAACACTTGACATGTACTAGCTGTTTGACCTTGGGCAAGTCACTTAACCCCAACTGCCTTGCCTTTCCCCTCCAAAAAGCAAAAAAAAAAAAAGTATGGTGCATATATTTGCTTTCTTCAGCATGGTATATTGAATATTACTTAATCTTTTTCTTGCTGTTTTAGCATCAACACTATATAAAACTATGTGGGACCAAAACATAGAACCAAACAGTGACTCTTAGAGATCTTGTGTCTGCTTTTTATAATTTTTCTATCAGCAATCATTTCTTGTTTCTGTCTGATCTCATCCTTTCTTATCCTCCTTTACCCTTTTATAATGTACTCCTATCTCCTGACCTCCAGAATGGCTAAAGAGATCTGTGGGTGGGTGTTGGCTTGTGGAGAAAACCCAAGACAGGAATATCTCACGGGAGCAGCGTGACAGGGTCACATATGAGCACTCCTGCCATCAGAGGGCAGCGAGAAGATGCTAGATCAAGGAAGCACATCCTTGCCAATAGAGGACAGTTCAGTAGATATTAGGGCCCTTCCCCTTGGAACCATCAATAATTTGAGGGACCTTCAAAGGGTGACAAGGGACAGAAAAAATTAACTACCATTACTGCCAATATACAGAAATACTGTCTGTCTGCTTTTAAAAAAGCTTACTGTTGTAGAAAGACAAGGATTTCTACCAGGAAAAGTAAATATGGTGTGGCAATTGGATTCAGTTCAACAAATATTTATTAAGTGCCTGCTATGCTAAGAAAACTAAGAAAAGGGATAGCTAGGTGGAGCAGTGAATAGAGCACTGGCCCTGGAGTCACGATGACTGTAGTTCAAATCCGACCTCAGACACTTAACACAAAAACTAGCTATGTGACCTTGGGCAAGTCACTGAACCCCAATTGCCCTCCAAAAAAGAAAGGAAGAAAAAAAAACTAAGGGAAAAAAAGATAAAACATGCTCTGTCCTCAAGAAGGTTACATTCTACTGAAGAGAGATATGTTCACAAATAATGACATAATAAGGTCATCTGGTGCTTGAAGGGATCTCGGGTCAAGTCCAATCCCTTCATTTTGCAGGTAAGTAAACTGAGGCACAGAGAGTAATGTAACTAACTGCTAGTTAGTGTCTAAGGCAGAATTTTAACTCATATCTTCCTGATTCCAAATCTAGAGCTTTGCCCACTATAACACATAGTTGCCTAGGGAATATTTTAGGGAGAAAGGCAATTGTGAGGAGGGAGAGAAGACACTAAAATCTGGGCAGATCAGGAAAGGTTCCATGGAGGACATGGCATCTGAGGTGAGCCTGGAAGGGAGATGAGGATTCCAAGAGGCAGTGTGTGGGCATGAGCTTTCTGGATACATGACACGAGACAGAATGTCAAGCTCAGGAAGCAGAAAGGGGTCCAGTTTGTCTGAAATATAGAGTATATAATGTAAATGAGCCTGAAAAGGTTGGGCCAAGGAGTTTGCATTTTATCCAAAGGAAATGGATATTCACTGAAGGGCTGTGAGAAGTCACACAGCCAGCCCTGTAGCTTAGGGAGATTGTTCTGGTGGGAGCCCAATGTCCTATAAATAGTTGTACCTCGATCACCTAGCCAAGGAATTACTCCAAAAGGATAGCAAGAATTTTCTCTTCACCAAAGCAGGTTGCAACCCCTGTATGACTTAGTCATGGTCTTTGGTGGGGAGGGCGGGGAATCATTTCTTTCTGGTAAATCTGATGCTGTCTTCTCAGACTCCACTGGGCCTGTTCTCGCACAGCAGCCCAGCAGACCATCACTCAACCCAGACTGGAAGCCTTTGCTGCCTGATGGGACCTGCCAAGTCTTGTGGTCCACTGGCAGAGTCTTCAAGGAGCCAGGGTCACCTCCATGCCACTATGAGTCATTGAAGAAGGACTGTAGGAATCTTTTTTCATCAGCAGATTACTGCTGCTTGAGATGAGACAAGAATGAGCTAATGTCTGTGTAGCTGGCCAAGGGAGAGGGGCAGGATCCTCAGGGAAATTAGCTTAGTTCCCCTGAGGGCAGATATTGAGGGCCTGGCAGAAGCTGGCACTCTGCCTTATCTGCATTGGACCATAACTAGGCTAATATGAGGTATGAGAAAGCAATTAGTGTTGCTCAAAGCTGACCATCCATCTGGACCAGGAGAAAACCATTCTAATGCCCCCTAAATGAGGGTGGGGTGGAGGATGTACAAAAGCCGACGGAGGCCTGTGCTTAGGGTGTCCACTGCAAACTGCTATTTCCTTGAGCTGCTGGCCTAGAGACCAGCATTAGCAAGAGCAAGACTTTGGAACTGGTGCATGTAGACAGCCTGTCTTTGGAAAAAGATGGGGAAAGCACAACATTTAAGTTACCTACCATTAATTAAGTTAGTGTGCTAGGTGTTGGGGATACATAGACACAAATGAAGCAGTCCTTATTCAAGAAGCTTACATTCTACTAAGGACACTACACTTAAACAGAAAGCAAATGCAAGGTAACATGAGGAGGGAGAGAGTTAACAAGAGAAAGGAGAGAGATAAGGACTTCCCTTAGGACACATCTCCTGAACAAAACCTTGAAAGAAGCTAAAAGATTCTGAGAGCTGGAGGCAGAAAAGGACTGAATTCCAGGTATGGAAGATAGCCTCTAAAAATGTACAAGATGCACTAAAAATAAATAATTTAATGATAATTTTAAAAAGAATGTATGGGGAGATGGCTTGTCATGTTCTACTTCCAGCTAAAATGGTGGTTTGAATGAGGAAAACAGCCCAGCTTCTACCAGTCATTTCTCAAACAAAACCCCAAATTTAAAATATCTAGGAATGTCATCCTCAAAACCCCCAAATCTACACACACACACACACACACACACACACACACAAACACACACTCCTGTAAGCAACCAGAAAGAATTCATGTTCCAAGAAACCACTTTTTGCAATATATAAGCCCTGGTAGCTTTAACTATTTAAAAGGGAAGATATTGAAATGCAGTTTTCCCAAACGCAAGAGACATAAATTTGAATCTGAGAATAACTTACCCTGAGAAGCTGAAGATAATCCTAAAGGGGGAAAATTGATATTTAATGGAAGAGAGACTCACAAGCATTCCTGATGAAAAGAGTGGGACTGAGAAAGAATCTATATCAAAGCCTGCCTTCTGAGCAAACACAAGAGTCAAGAGAAATCTAGAAGGTAAATTTATTTGAATGATTGAAGGGGACTTTAAGGTGATGAAGAGCTAACATTTGAATAGAGGGAGAAAGATCAAGTGTCCTTTTAGGGCATGAGTGTCTCTGAAGGTCAGTACGGGAGTTAAATACAACAAATATTGACCTGGGGATGAAATGGTTCTGTTCTAAGGGTCTAAAGAGGGGAAAGAGAAGAGAGGTCAAAAGCTGAAAACACTAGTGGAGGGAGGAGGAGGAAGAGGAGGCTTTTGTTGTCATTTGGTCATTTTGGTCGTGTCTGACTCTTTGTGATGCCATCTGGGGTTTTCTTTGCCAAGATACTGAACTGCTCTTATTATTAAAGAATAGTTCCTTCTACGACTAAATCTGCCTCTGCCATTTCTACTCATTCTTTTTTTTTTTTTTGAAGCAATGGAGGTTAAGTGACTTGCCCAGAATCACACAGCTAGTGAGTGTCTGAAGAAGTCAGATTTGAACTCAGATCCTCCTTACTCCTGGGCCAGTGTTCTTTCCAGCATGTCATCTAGTTGCTCCGTTTCTACTCCCTCCTGCTCATTTCTGTTCCCTGGGTTCAAGCAGAGTCATCTGAATCCCTCTTCTATATGGCAGACCTTCCAATATTTGCAGCAGCTATCATATTCCTCACCCCTTTCCCCCACCCTCCCTACACCAAAGTCTTCTCCAGGTTAAAGAGCCCCACTTGCTTCAGCCAGTCCTTATGTGGCACCACCCTAACTGTTCCTTCTGTGTCCTCTCTATAGTTTATCCATGGCAGTCTTAAAATATAAGGTTATAATATTGTAGATGTGCTCTGACTAGGAAGATTGAAGGTTATTACCTCATTCATCTGTCAAACTGATTTTCCTAAAGGGCAAGTTTGGCCATACCAGCCCCTATTCAATAAACTTCACGGATTCCCTGTTACCAACAGGATAAAATCCTCTGTTGGCTTTTAGAGGCCTTCATAACCCAACCCCTTCCTACATTCCCAGTCTTCTCAGACATTTACAACCTACTATATACTCTTCTTAAACTTTGCACCCCACCAAGTACTCTGCAACCCCATGACAAGGATCCTTATAGTCCCTCACATATAACCTTCCATCTATGGGCTTTAGGCATTTTCACTGGCTGTCTCCTATGCCTAGAGCTCTCCCCCTCCTCATATGTACCTCCATCCTGGCTTAGGGAAGAAAAAAAAGGGGTGGGAAAAGAAATTTACATGATAATTTTATTATATATTTAAAAGGAATAGCAAGTTATACATAATAGATCTCCAGTTTCATGTGAAACGATCTTTTTTTATTCTACTGTTATGGAAATGCTTGTTTTATTCCACATATTAAAAATAAAATAAATAGGGGTGGCTAGGTGGTGCAGTGAGTAGAGCACTGGCCCTGGAGTCAGGAGGACCTGGGTTCAGATCTGGCCTCAGACACGTAACACAAAAAAATAGCCATGTGACCTTGGGTAAGTCACTTAACCCCAATTGCTCTCCAAAAAGCAAACACACAAACAAACAAATAAGAGGGAAAGCCCGGCGTCTGTAAGAAGCTCTTCCCAGCCCCCTTTAATGTCTTCATGCTAGTGCCTGCCCTCTGACACCACCCCCAATTTATCCTATAGGTGTCTTGTTTGTACATGTTGTTTGCTTCTCCTTCATTTGACTATGAGCTGCTGAAGAACAGGGACTATCACTTTGCCTTTCTTTGCATCCCCAATGTTTAGTGCATCCCTGGCGTTTAGTGTCTGGTACATAGTAGGCACTTAATAAGTCCTTGTTGAATTGAACTCACTCATTCAATTCTCTATTCCTCTCAAAGCACCTGAATTGAATCAACCATTCCAACTACTATATCATACATATCATACAGCCCTACCTTTTTTACATGACCTGCCATCTAACCATGCCTTATTATCAAGTGAAGTTGATTTTTGGAGCCAAACGAATGACTTTACATTTCTCTCAATTATACATCTTATTAGATTTGGTCCAATATTCTACCCCTTGGGGATCTTGACTTGTCATCCAGAATGTTAGATGTCCCTCTCAGCATTGTATCATCTGTAGATTTAAAAGGCAGGGCATTTATATCTTTTTCTAAGTTATCAATAAAAGTGTTAAACATTAAAGAGCAAAATATAGGTCACTGAAATACTCCATAAAATTTTTTTCCCACATCAACATTGACCTATTAATGACTACTCTTTGGAACTGGTTACCTAATCAGTTTCAAATCCACCTGTTTATCTCACTTCTCTCTATCTCCAGAAGAATATCATGATAGATGTTGACAGATGTTTAAAGAGATCTAGGTGTAGTAGAGAGACTGGCCAGTGAAGGCCCAGTCCCTTAGGTATACACAAATATTGTCTACCCGCCATTGACCCATGTGGAATTTTGGGTAACTGATTCCCAGCCTTGACTACTCAAAGATGGTACTGTAGAGTAATAAAAGGTGTCCTAATTGGCTTCAGAGATGAAAGAACTTAGGAGTCTGGAGTGACTGAGCCAGAACCAAGTACATATACAAAAAAGGTGATTTTTTTCAGTGCTTTGGGATACAGCTCATTGGGACTGGCAACTTGAACTCATCAAGGACAGCCGTGAGTTCTTTTACTATTTCTTTATTAGGGGCATCAACTCCCTTTTACCCATTTTTTGTTCTTTCTTTTCTAGTTAAAAATTCATTCTCTTTGGCATAAAAAATAGAGATTGTACAAGTACTGGGCAGATCAACCTTCACTCTGTTATCTGTGGTCATCATTTCATCCCCTCCAAGCAGGTACTATCTTTTGTTTGATCCTTTGTTTTTTTTTCATAAAACTAAAAACAAGACAGAACAAAAACCGAGAACAAACCAAAAAGTCCTCTTTTTATTGTCGTTAACTTTCCTCAACAGTTTCTGTGTATTGTGCCACTATCTTTAAAGAAAAAGCAACACTTTCATCCTAATACAAAATTTTAGAAATCCATACTGGCTGATGAGTTCCCCATGCATCCCCCCCTGACTCTTTTTATACCCCCACTCCTTTTTTTTTTTTTTTGCTTCCTGTTGGAATTGGTTTTATTGGCATTTTCAGAATTTTATTCATGAGAGCTTCCCATCCCTCCTGGACTTACTTCTCCAATAGAATTTTAGTCCACAGAATCTAAACTAAACTATTTTTCTCAGCCCTTTGAAATCTGCTCTCCCAAAATCTAAGGTCTATCTTTTTTTTTTCCCATCTGACTAAATTATAACATGAATGCTCACTTACCCCCAAGGTTCCCACAGCTTCCACATCAGGTCCTTCTTGTTGGTTAGAATCAGGTCCAAGAGGGCAGCTCTACTTACTACACCTTTTGGAAGACAAAACCACTTAGGCATGTCAGAGATCATTAGCTGCTCCACTTTTGTCTGAACTGGAATCAGGAAGACCTGTGTTCAAATCTGGTCTCAGATACTTACTGTGTATGACCCTAGGCAAGTCTCTTAACCCTGTTTGTAGGTTCCTTGTCTGTACAACGAGCTGGAGAAGGAAATTGCAATCCCCCAGAATGTTTGCCAAGAAAACCCCAAATAGGGTCACGAAGAGTGGTACACAACTGAAACAATTCAACAACAACTTTTGTCAGAGAGCTCTAACAGATTGAAATACCCTTCAATTATCCATAACACATGACTGAAAGTAGCTCTGGATTCACATAGACCTGAGTGTGTTTACACACATATATAAATGTACATATAAACATATGTGTATAATTAATATATGTCTATGTACACATGTACATGTGTATATGTGCACATGTGTATTTCTGTATGTATGTGTGTATGAATGTATTTCAGATTTCTTAATAGTTATGGAGGCAGCAGAGCATAGTAGATAGAAAGAATGTCAGTCGGGAAGATCTGAGTTCAAGTCTTTCTGACATACACTGGCTGTGTTATCCTGGGCAAATCATTTGATGCCTCTAGGCAACTATAAGGCCAAGAAGCTTGGAGAAAAGATGCCAACCTGCATTGGTAGAGGGAATTTCCTCATCAGAAATTCTCTATTTAGATAAAATCACAGGTTCAATCTTTATCTCTTTCCTCAATAATCTTTGGTTCATGCCCTCAGTCAAGGTTTCTCCTGGCAATATCTGAGTTAAGTTCATTTTAAATTTTCCCTTACGGGTATTATTCATTTTCCCTCTGTTACCAACTAAAGCTACCAAGGCTTTTGATAACTTAAGATAACTTTATCACAAAGCATAAAAGGAACAGTAAAAAGAAGCCCCCTAAGCCCTCTAGCACTCTGATCTCCAGGCCTGGTTCCTGTAAAAACTCACATTGCTCTTGTGAGTCATGGGACCAAGGCAGGTGAGCTGCCTTTATCACAGTAACTATGGCTTGCTGCTATTTGCATGGTCCCTCTAGATCATAAACCTAGAACACTGGTGCTGCCCCTATCATCACCTGTGTCATTTTTTTTGGCTCTATTTTTAATTTAATTTTTAAAATATATTTTAAATTAATTTTAAAAATTATTTTAAATTTAATTTTTAAATTAATTTTTAAAAGTTTTAAACATTTTAATTTAATTTTTAAAATCAACAAATATTTGTTTTTTTTTCCTCTCCCATCCCACTTTGAAAAGAGAAAAGGGAAGCCTTTATAATACATATGCATAGCAAAGCAAAAGAAATTCCCACATTGGGCATGTAAAAATATATGTTGCTTTCTGTGTCTCAAGTCTATCACCTCTTACAGGAAGTAGGTAACTTTCTTCCTTCATCATCCATCCAACAATCTTCTAGAATCGTGGGCAGTCATTTTGTCTTTGCAATGTTGTTGTTATTGTATACATTGTTCTATTTATTTTACTCTGTATCACTGCATATAAATCATTCCAAGTTTCTCTGAAACTTATCTTCTTCATGATTTCTTATGGCTCAATGATTTCCCATTGCAATCAAGTACCATAATTTGTCCAACCATTCCCCAATTGATGGACACCCCCTCAGTTTCCATTTATTTGCCATAACAAAATGAGGTATTATAAATATCTTTGTACATATAGATCTTTTTTTATCTTTCATTGATCTTCTTAAGGTATAGGCCTACTAACTGTATTACTGTTTCAAAGATATACATATGACTTTTTGTATTGTTTTCATCTGTTTGCTTTCTCAAGGGTTGGGGGAAGAGCAGGAAGGAGGGAGAGAATTTGGAACTTTAGATTTCAAAAAATGAATGTTGAAAAAAAATTTACATCTAATTGGAAAATGCACACAAACACACACATTCATCATTTAAAAGATATGCATAGTTTAGTAACTTTGATGGGAGCATTCCAAGTTGCTTTCCAAAATGGCTGGACCAATTGGTGTAGCATTGGTAGTACATTAATGCTGTTCTGTGTAGCCCCTTCAACATTTCTCATTTTCCAATTTTGTCAAGTATGCCAATCTAGGGGCATAAAGTAGAACCTCAGAGTTCTTTTCATTTGTATTTCTCTAACTATTAGTGACTTAGAGCTTTTTTTTTCATATACTAATTGGTAGCTTAGATTTCTTCCTTTGAAAACTGCCAGTTCATATCCTTTGACCATTTATCATTTGGGGAATGGGTTTTATTCTTAGAAGTTTAAATCAGTTTCTAATTTATCTTAAAAATTTATCTTTAACAGAGACTTACTGCAAATATATATATATATGTGTGTGTGTGTGTGTGTGTGTGTGTGTATTCCCAGTTAATGATTTCCCTTCTAATATTAGCTGCATTCAATATACACATTCTTCTTTAAAAATTTTTATTTTTTTCTGATTGAACAGAATCCACCTTCTCCCCTTCCTTCCTCTTACTCCTCCATCCCACAACACACTGAAAAGGAAAGAAAGACAGAGGCCTTATGACAAATATGTGAACTTAAGCAAAACCAATTCCTACATTGGCTAGGTCTGAAACAAAACTTTGGTCTGCGCATTGAGTTCATTACTTCTTTGTCAAGAGGTATAGCAGACCTTATCCTGAACACTGGGTTGTTCAGAATCAGGCTGATCACTGAGTTGATCAGAATTTCCCACCCCCCTCTCCATAAAGACAAGGTTAGTAAAGAGAAGTGCCCTCAGCACCAGTGCGGAAGGTTTGATACAAAATGCCCCTCAGCACAGGTTTTTTCTACCTCTCAGTGATCCACCCTCCATAGCTAACACTTGTGTACACTCCTTCCCTACATCTACCCAGCCTTATTATTTTCCCCTCTTCTTTATCCCTTTGCCCTCCCATTTCCCCGTGTGTGTTTATGAGTGTGTGTGCACATTCTTCCCTCCTTTCAACAGTTCTGATGAAACTGGGATTCAAGTGTTGCCCACTCCCCCTCCCCACCCTGCTTTCTTCCTTGTTGGTATAGGCTCTTACCTGAGCATCACAGTTAAGTGAGATGATTTCTCCCACCCTATTCCTTTCCTCTGCCTTTTCCTTTTTTCTTTTAAGATCATTGAAACAAAGACAAAAAACAAGTCCACTCCTAGGCCCTCTGTCTTAATAGACTCCCCGTGTGACCCTGGATGATAAATAGAGTTCAGAAGGGGACACATATCACATCACCCCATATATAGTTTACTCACATTTATCTTCTTGTTTCTCTTGACTCTTGTGTTTGCATTTCAAAGTTTCTACACAGCTCTGTTGTTTTCACTATGAATGTTTGTAAGTCTTCTATTTCATTAAAATCCATTTTTTTCTATGTAAGATTATACTCAGTTTTGCTGGGTAAGTTTTTCTTGGTTGTAAACACCTGTATCTTCTGCCTTCTGGAATATCATATTCCAGTAAGAGAACTGATGAAAAGTCCCAGAGC
Source organism: Gymnobelideus leadbeateri (assembly GCA_011680675.1). Taxonomy (NCBI): domain Eukaryota; kingdom Metazoa; phylum Chordata; class Mammalia; order Diprotodontia; family Petauridae; genus Gymnobelideus; species Gymnobelideus leadbeateri. Next base: position 785,768 of record WOXC01009938.1, read on the forward strand.
GAACTGCCTCTCTCTCCCCTTTGTTTGTGCCAAGATATGTATTCCTCATCTTTTCAGGGATTACAGAGGGATTTCTGGAGAAGTCTGGTGTAGTGGAAAGGGGGCAGGAGGAGTTATGAAAAGACCCGAATGTGTAACTTTTCTATGTCATTTTTATCACATTGTGCTTTGTATTAAACCAGATGAGGTGATCTTTGTGAAGCACTTGGCACAGGCCTGGCACACAGTAGGTGCTTAATAAATGCCTGTTCCCTTCCTTTCCCTTGTTCCCCTTGTGTTGTCCTTGTGCACACAGCACATCTTCATTTTTTGAATTCACAAGTAGGGATTATGTCTTATTCCTCATTCAGTAGCTCTTCAGGGTACTTTACATTCAGTACTGGTTTATAGTTATGCAGCATTTGAACACCAATTTTTAGTCAAAGGACTTGAATTTTAATCTACTTATATGACCTTGGGCAAATCACTTGACCTTCCTGGGCCTCAGTTTTCTCATCTGTAAAATGTAAAGATCAGACTAGATGGCTTCTGAGTCCTTTTCGGGACTTTTGGATCTATGACTCCATTATCATGATAATTCTGGGAGGTCAGTAGTTCCAGTGTCATCATTCCCATTTTAGAAATAGTAAAACTGAGCCGCAGGAAGTTAAAGCATCTATTCCCATATGGAAATGTGAAGTGAGGGTAACAGGGCTAATAGCTTCCCTCCCTCCAATCCCCACGTGACCAGCGATTAGGCTCTTGTGACCCTGTGATATTTCGCCTGGAGAAGGTGCTGTCTCTACAAATAACCAAAATATTTTCTCTTTGTAGATGACAGCTTCAAAGCAACAAAAGCCTATGGTATTAAAACAACAGCCTTAATCAATTGCACAGTGTATCGTCATTATCCTCTGCATTGGGGTTTCTAAACCAAGGGTCAACAGACTCCCAAAATTTCAGCTGATCCTCACTCTTGGTAAAAAAATAATCGCATCTTTACTTTCACTAACATCAAACTGGAATTAAGTATGCCCTTCAGTTATTTAAAAGCATTCTCCTAAGGAGTTCATAGGCTCCACCAGACCATTAAGCACATCTGTGATACAAAGAAGGGGAAGAAGCCCTGCCCTGAATGTAATATGTAGTGTCTTTGTTCTTTGGGACTTCTTATTTGTGCTATAGGGGAGGCACCTGGGTGGTACGATGGATGGAGGGCAGCTAGGTGGGTGTAGTGGATAGGCACAGGACCTGAGTCAAGAAGCCTTTAGTCTAAATCTTGCCTTAGACACTTACTAGTTGTGTGACCCTGGCCAAGTCACTGAACCATTGCCTGCCTTAGTTTCCTCATCTGTAAAATGGGGATAATAATAGCACCTCCCTCCAAGCATTGTTATAAGGATAAAATGAAGTAATATTTGTGAGGCATTTTACAAACTTTCAGTCACTGTTACAAATACCAGCTATTATCATTCTATTTTTGTTGTTGTTCAGTCATTTCGTTGTTTGACCGTGTGGACTATATCACACCAATATATCCATGAGGTTTTCATGCCAAAAATACTAGATTCGCCATTTCCTTCTCCAGTGGATTAAGGCAAACAGCCCTTAAGTGACTTACCCAGGGTCACATAGGTAGTAACCATCTGAGGCTGGATTTGAACTCAGGTCTTCCTGATTCCAGATCCAGCACTCTACTCAGCCAAGTAGCTGACTCCAGTCATTATTCTACAGTGTCAAGATTAGTCTCTCTCCCTCTCTGTCTGTCTCTTTCTGTCTCTCTCTCTCTCTCTCTCCTCTTCCCCTTTCTCTCTGCCTCTCTCTTTGTCTCTCTCTCTGTGTCTCTCCTCTCCTTCTTTCTCTCTTTTTCTCTTTTCCTCTTTCCCTTTCCCTTTCTTTCCCCCCCCCCACCCCTTTCTCTTCTGCTCCAGTTGGTTGGATACTTCTTTGTTTTTAATTGAGAAAAATTAGAAAATTTCAATTTCTTTCCATAGAAAATGAATGAGAATCTGGCAATTGAATTTGAGGTAGTTGTGAATCCCTACTTTATTTCTGTCTAATTGAGAAAGACTTTCTGAAATATATGGAGTCTGACCTGAGCCCTGGGACAACTGACATCTTCCCAAAGAGTTGCCAAAGAAGGTCATTCTCTCTGTGTCACCTAGATGCTCTAGGTGACACAGTAGATAGAATACTTAAGCCTGGGATCAGGAAGACCTGAGTTTAAATTCAGCCTCAGACTTGGCAAGTCACTTAACCCTGTTTGCCTTAGTTTCCTCATCTGTAAAATGAACTGGAAAAGAAAATGGCAAACTGCTCCAGTATCTTTGCCAAGAAAACCCCAAATGGGGTCACAATGAGTCTGAAACAACTGAATAACAACAAAATTTGCCCTGGAACAATCTCAGTTGAAACAATGTTTTTATTCTTGACCCAGGTTAGATTTATCTTCTCTGCCCTTTGGCCCTGCAGAGAACTATATAAATAATAACCAAAAGATTTTTTCATTGTCAACAGTGGTCAGGTCAAGAGAGCAGCAAGATGGTGGACTAGATATTTTTTCTGATCCTTATTATCAAAAGTAGGCCAGAGGCCTGTTATGCTGTTTCTCCATTCCAACAATGTCCAACCAACCAGTTTCCTGTGAAAATGCCCTTGGAGTATAGAATGCCAGAAATGAAAGAGGTCTTGAGGGTCTTCCATTCCATCCTCTTGCCTTTGGTAGAATGGCCCCTAAAATGTCACCACGGTAATGCTGGGGACCACAGGCCTCAGAATGTGGAATAGAGTGTAGTCTCCAGCTCACAAAGGGTTGTCTTGGAGCAGATGCCTTGGGAATGCCTTTACAACCTGCCTGTTTTCTACTCAGCAGCAAAGGTGATTATTTTTCTTAATTAGCATTGCTCCGCATCTTGTTACATGAGCTGTCAGCATCTTAATTTAGTTGATGGCCTTTCCACAATCATTTCAGATTTATTTGGTACCTAATTTACTTAGTGCAGCCTTTGCTGTGAAATGTTAATCAGAGGCCCAAAAACCCTTAATAAGCTCAATATTTTGCTGTGAACACCACCGTTAGGAATGCTCCTGCAAAATGACGCTGGAACTAAAGCTGGAGCTTCCAGAATCAATAATGTAATGGCAAATGAATTAGGAAGGTCTGAAATTTACACTCCAAACATGCCAATGCAGAGGCATGTGAAGGCAAAGATGCATTCCCATTAATCTAACTTCTCTGCACAGGGAACGTTCTATGCTCTTACAAAGAATGAAAATCGAACCTACAGGGCTTGATAATTGAATGATCTTCCCCCACGATTAAACATGGTGGAAGGAGCTGAGATTTCTTTAGCATAGGAACTCCTGGTATTGAGAGCCCATTCACTAGCATATAGCCATCCATCATGCTTCAGCAGTTGCCTTCAGCACACAGAGCTTACATGACTAATCCAGGGTCTGTTAGTTGGTAGAGTCCGGAAGTGACATTTGAACACAGATCTTCCTGACTCTAAACCCAGCACTATGTTCCTTATGCCGCATTGTCTCCCCTTTGACCATAATGAAATAAATATATTCTAAACTGAATTCCTTTGACCTAGAAATTTTCATTTTGAGAACAAACTGTTTTCATGTTCCTATTATCCCTTGATTTTTATATCAGTAGAAACAATATTTATATCAATAAAGAGAATATTTGTAAAGTGTTTAGCACTGCCCCACACATAGTAGGTACTTGCTAAATATGTGTTCCTTTTCCCCTTCTCTAATTGATTAATCAATTAGCATTTATTAATTTATTAATCCAGGCAATCTGCTTGGATCTGGGGATATAAGAAGAAACATGAAATAGTCCCTGCCTTCAAAGAACTTATGTTCTACCAATTAAAAGAAGCTTTTTGTGTATTTATATATATATACATACACACATACATGCATATATATATATATGTATATCTCATATATATGTTCATTTTCTGTGCTATACAGGCAGGTTAAACAGGCACAGTCCTTATCCTTGAGAATCTCACAATAGAAGAAACGCTAAAATGGAGCCCCAGCTTAATAGAAAGGATGCTCGTTTTGGAGTCAAAGCACCAGAGTTCAAATTCTATCCCTGTTCCTTATGACACGGGTAACCTCGGGAAAACCATGCCCTTTATCTGAGCCTCAGTTTCCTCCTCTACAGGATGGATAAGGAAACTGAGGCAAACAGGGTGAAGTGACTTGCCCAGGATCATACAGCTGATAAATGTCTGAGATCAGATTTAACTCCAGCCCTGGTGCTCTATCCACTGTACCATCTAGCTGCCCCAGAGAGGCTAGGGTCCTGGGCTAAAAACACAGTGATAGGAATTAAGAGGAAAGGACAAATTCAGATTCTCTGAAACAATAAGCAATAATATTGGGTGAGCAGAGCAAAAGACAGCAGTGAGCCAGAAACTGGGGTTTTATTTTTTCACTTGGAAGAGAAATGACATAGTAGTTTAGCTCTCTGTGATGTTGAAGCTAAGTAAGGTAGGGTTATAGCCCTTGAATGTAAAATAAATTGCCCTGGTCTAATTTAAGAGATTTTCAAAAGTTCTTTTAAAAGCCCAGTAATCTCTTACATTTGTATAAGGCTTTGTATTTTGCAAATCATTTTCATATACATAATTTCCCTCCTCAAAGAAAGAAAAAGAAAGGAAGGAAAGAGGGGGAGAGAGAGAGAGAGAGAGAGAGAGAGAGAGAGAGAGAGAGAGAGAGGAAGAAAGAAAGGAAGGAAGAAAGAAACAGAAGCCAGGGACTCCCACTGCATCTGGGGCTACTGCCAATCATCTTGACCTACGTGTTGCCACTAAACTCCAATGACGCTAGAGGAGAGAGTGAGGCTGGTGACTTTGCACAGCCCTACCTCACTTAAATCCAGCTCACCTGCAAATCAAGATATCACCTTCCTGAAGTCATTGGTCCTCTTTGAGAATGAAGGACAAGTAACAATCTATGAGTAGCAGTAACTGCCCCCCGAGGACCCAACTGGTCAGTTCCAGTTGAACAGTGCTGCTATTTCCTCCCTCCTCCTCTTCTTCCTCTGTCTACATAGTAAGTCATATTCTCACATTTGGGTGCTCTGCCTAAAGGAATATAAATTGTGATCACTTGTACTTCACAAGATATCTTGGGATTTGCGGGCTAGAATTTTTCTTCGCCATTTATTTATTCTATCATTGTGGGTCCCCTCCTCCAACTGGAATAATTAATTCTTTTGTTTCATGTGGTTTTCATTATGATGTCTTAAAATATAACTCTGGAAAATCAGGCTTGATAAAGTCCACTGGGATTCAAATGGAGCTACTAGACTCTGCCTTTAAACCCAATCACTCTGGTTGTCACTGATTAGCCACTCACAGGTCCCCGCCCAAGCTTCTCTTGTTCATTGTTTGGGTTTTGACTGTTCAGCAATCAAAGTGAATGTAAATAGCAATTGTTTCTGTTCTGATCAGCAACTCTGAGGGTCTTCCCCTACCAGACTGATTGTTTTGTGAAGTCAGACTAGGCAATCTTTTGCCTTAATTCTTACCTAGTCTTTAATCATTAAGTAGGCATTGCCTCAGCCAAACTGAGACCTGGGAAAGACCTTAATTTACACCAGTCATCCTGACCTGTCTTGTCACTGAACTCTGATGACCCTGAAAGAAAGAGTGAGGCTGATGACTTTTCTCAGCCCTGCTTCACTTAAATCCCACTCACTTGCAAGTGAAGATATCACCCTCATTGGTCTTCTTTGAGAACAACAACAACATTATCCCATTTTATACCCATCACAACCCTGTGAGAGGTTGTGATTTGCCCATGGTCACACAACTGGTTATCCACAGAGTCAGAGGACTATAATCCAGGTTCTCTTAATTCCTAATCTGGCATTGCTAGATTGCATCAGTGTCTGCTTGTGAATAAATCAAATACTAAGATTTAAATATGATAAAGCCTCTGTCTTGTGATTGAAGCCTACCAAAGGTGAATGGGAGAGTTGAGCAACATTTGGCAGGATTCCAGTCTTCCCTGAATGTCTTACCTAAGTATAATTCACACAAGAAATATAATGGGAATTATATTTTCTCTAAACTGTTTTTCTGAAGGACAGTATGGCTTCAATTCTCTTTCCCCTTTCCTTTTCCTCTTGCTTTTTCCTTTTTCCTTCTTTCTTTTTTCTTTTTTTCCTTCCTTCCTCCTTTTTTGCCTTTCTGTCTTTGTTTTTTCCTTTCTTACAATCAAAATAATCCATTTTACTTTCTGTGATCCTGTCTCTTATTTAATCATAAATTCTTCCCTTATCCAAAGATCTGACAGGTCAATTTTTCCAAGCTCCCCTAATTTACTTTTGATACCACTCTTTATGTCTAAATCATTTATCCATTTTGACCTTATTTTAGTATATGGATGAGATTTTGGTCTATATAGCCTATCACTTCTTAATGAACTGGTTATACTAAAGAATAGAATAATTAGCCTTGCGCAAGACTGAAGCTTGTGGTCTCTTCAGTTTAAAATGTTATCATTTTTGAATAGATATTTATCCCTAAAGAGCAGAAATCACTTGACTTGAGTTGGTATGTTAAGGAGATAAGAATTTGTTTTGTTTTTTTCCCCAGCTCCTTCTTTTTGATCTATTTTTGATTGGGCCTGAATTATGTTCCTTTGATTGTGAGCGATGGCCCATTTTTGGTTCCAAAGGGCTAATCCAATTATAGTCTTTCTCCATGACATTTTCCTGCCTCCTGAAGAACAGGTACAATGATTACACAATAAAATCAGGAGTTGTGTGAAGCAAGCACTCAAACGAATAAAGTCTTGTTCTCATAGAGGTGACCTCAGCCCTCCTCCAACATTGAAAGCAGTTAGTATAATGGCCTCGACAACTTTTTAATATAAACTTATTATCAGAGCCAAATACACAGCACATACATATAATCCCATCACAAACATATATGTCTGTACACTGACTGTATAAGCTGTGCTATACATCATTTGTTATATGAACCACACACTTTACTTATTAATTATCTATCATCTGACATTATTCCAATTATTTTCATCTAAATATCATCTTAGCTCCCCAGTTGGATTGTAAACACCCTGAGCTCAGAGATCATGGGAGGCAGAGCAGGACGGTGAAAAGATCATTGCTTCTGGAATCACAGTACCTGGGTCGGTCCAAATCCTGCCTCTGAGGGGTGATTAGGTGGTGCAGTGAGTAAGGGCACCGGCCCTGGAGTCAGGAGGACCCAAGATCAGTTTCAGCCTCAGTTACTTAGCACCCATACATAAATAACTAGCCGTGTAACCTTGAGCAAGTTACTTAACCCCAATTGCTTTAAAAAAAAATCCTGCCTCTGATCCATAACTACCTGTTTTACTCTGGGCAATTCACTTAGCCTCTCTAGGCCTCAGTTTCTTCATCTGTAAAATAAGGGGGCTAGGGTTAGATGGCCTCTGAGGCTCCTTTTACCTCTAGATTTATCATCTGTCTTTTTGTTTTCTGAATCTCTCTCTCTCTCTCTCTCTCTCTCTCTCTCTCTCTCTCTCTCTCTCTCTCTCTCCCCTCCCCCAATCTTCTTCCCTCCATGAATTACATAATCTATTTGGTTTATCCATAAGTAACCTGGTATAGTAGAAAGAAGTCAAAAGGTATCAGAAAGTCTGAGCTCCAGCTGGAGTTCTGCCAGTTACTAGCTATATGACCTCAGGCACACTACTTAGCCCTTGTGTGCCTCAGTTTCCTTGTATAGTAACTTCACCAGTTATCATTGTTGTTCAATCATTTCAGTCTCATGAGTCTCTCTGTGACCCTATTTGGGGTTTTCTTGGCAAAAATACTGGAGTGGTTTTGCTATTTCCTTCTCCAGCTCATTTTACACATGAGGAAACTGAGGCAAACAGGGTTATGTGACTTGTCCAGGGTCACACAAATAATAAGTGTGAGGCTAGATTTGAACTCAGGTCTTTCTAACTTCAGGTCCCTACTCTATACACTGTAACATTTAACTGCCCTAACTTAACTACTATAGTAACAAATGTAAAATGGGGTTAGTATGGTATTAAGTTGAATCCATCAGGGAATGGCTACCCCAAGTTAAAGGTACTCTGTCTGCATCCCTAAAACTATAACTCATGGGTACTTACTGATTTGTTCACCAGTAATAGTTACCCAGAGGATATTAGTAGTTCAAAGCAAAGGTTTTGAAGAGCCATAGTAAGAACAATAACAGAAAGATATGTCCCCTAGAACCTGAGGCACATTCTCCCAGAAATAGAGGAAGCATCAGTGGTGAGAGTGGGTACATATAGAAGGAGCCCACACATAGAGAGGCAAACATTTAGAGAATGCGTACCTCAAGCTTGGCCAATGAGAAAATGGAAACCCAGAGACCTTAAGTAACTTATCCAGGATGACTTAGTTTCTATCATACCTAGGGCCAGTGGGTAAAATTTACCAGGGGCCATATTTTGGTCAAACATAAGAAAGTGCATCCTAACAGAGCTATTGGAAAATGGAGTGCATTGCCTTAGGTGGTAGCAGGGGTCTTCAAGGCAAAATGGGGCAACCACTCAATTATGACATGATAGAAATGATTCTCCTTCAGACAGAAAGTTGATATAGAGGATTTCCAAGATTCCATCCAGTTCTAATATCTTATGATCTTAGAACCTAGATCTGACCCCAAGCCATGGATCTTTCCACAAGAGGTCAGATGGTGCCCCACCAACTTCACAGCACTATTAAAAATCATTCTAATAATTCCTTAATAATAATTCTAATTCTAATTAATATAATTCTAAGAAATCATTCTAATGATTCCTTAATAATGATCATTCTAATTAATAATAATTCTTTTTTTTTGCTTTTTATTTGGAGGGAAATTGGGATTAAGTGACTTGCCCAAGGTCACTAGGCTAGTTTTTGTGTTAAGTGTCTGAGGCGGGATTTGAACTCATGTCCTCCTGACTCCAGGGCCTGTGCTCTATTCACTGTGTTACCTAGCTGCCCCTATTAATAATAATTCTAAGAAATAATTCTAATAATTCCTTAATAATGATCATTCTAATTAATAATAATTATAAGAAATAATTCTAGTAATCAATACCAACAATTCTGACAAGCCAAACAGAATATATTTTAAGCTGTCCAAGCAGGAATTGATTCAGCTACCTTTTTTCTTCCTCAAAGTTCTTAAAGCCCACGTGTCTCACAGGTACCCCTCTGGGTTCATCCTGGTACTATCTCTAATCTGAACTAATAGTAATAGCTAACATTTATGTAGCATTTTAAGGTTTGTAAGGTATTTTATATGTATTATGCCATTTCACCTATGAGATAGATATTATTATCCCCATTTAATAAATGAGGAAATCAAGTCTGAAAGAAGATAAGCAACTTGCCCAGGGTCACACAGCTAATAAATATCTGTGGCAGAATTTGAATTCAGGTCTTTCTTCCTCCAGATCCAGGACTCTATCCCTTGAACTACCTAGATAACCAAAATGAGCTAGTCAATGGAATGACATTGTAACTTTCAAAATAGATGTGTGTGGGGTTGGTTTTGAGATCAGCTGCCAATCTGGAGTTGAGGGCATCTAGAAGAGCAAAGACTTAAGGAGCATTTGCAACCTCATCTAGCACCATCCTGGGTATGCCAGTGTGGCTGCTGCTGCATTTATCCACTGTACCACCTACCTGCCCTTGGGAAGGACTGCTGCTCTGTTATTCCAGTGCATTCCATTCTTTTCATGTGCTTGGGAGCAAAGAATAAAGAGAGATGGAAAGGTGACAGTGCAGCTGGTGGCCACCATTTGCCACTGTGATATGACCAGGGTTCCTCATTTTCCCACAACAAGGAATAGCTTTCCCTAAAAGGCAATAAGACTGTCCCTAGGACTGGATTTGCCCCTGCCCCTCTGAATACAGCTTCCCAGGTGGTCATGTCAGGCCACCCCCATGGAGTCAGGACCCCTCCAACTTGGTGGTTATCCAAAGACCACCGTGAGTCACTGTACTAGGGACCATATGGAGACAAGGAGGTTAAAATGTCACTGCTTCTTTGTTGCACATCCTTGTTGCACTGGGGCAAAGTAACCCCTCTTCTGTTAACTCTTTAGCCCCTTGCAGGTGCCTCATTCTGGCCCAGCATCAAGCTTTTACTAACAGAGTGCTTGGCGCTTGGCCTGCCTTCTAACAGCTACTTGCTACTCTTGTTCCCAGGCTGCTGCTACTGCATCCCAAGAGGGGAATGCAAAGGCTGAAGAGCTGCCATGGTAGAGGTAAAGATTCTAAGGTAGAGACCCTGGGGCAGGCACAAGATCAAGGCTTGTCTGAGGCCAGAGAAATGCCCAAGAAGAGACAGAAGCCACTGGATCAAGACTGGAGGCACCTGCTGTTAAAACTCAGAAGCTACTGAGATCAGGCCAAGAGGCTGATCCCAACCCCCAGCACTTTACCCCAGTTGTTTGTAAAGCTAATCCCAGCAGGTTCCAAACCTATAATACATTTGCCCTTCATCTTTTCCCAAGTCCTTGCCAGCGTGGGAAGAGATCTGGGTGGGTGCTTGAGTGAAGCATTCCACCAGAGGGGAGCATTTGGCAAGCAGTCGGGCAAATTGACTTTATTATTTTAAACAACTATATGACTCCAGAAGAATCAAATACCTATATCTTATACATGAAGCTGGTGGACAAAGACGAGAGGTTTCCCAGAAATGGCATGGTGGTGGGTCAATCAAGATTTCCATAATTTTAATATATCAGAATGACATTCCATTTTTCTTAGATCTATATTGAATCAAGGCCAGTGCCCTAAGCTCCATGAGCGCTAGGAGTTCCAGGAAGTGGAAAGCAGCCAGTGTTTATAGGCTGATGGGTATCGGTGAAATCGTAACCTTTGAGGAGGTTTGTATAGGAGTGGTAGTTTATACCCTGATGAGCTACCACACGTCTTGTATGTAGAAGCACTCTGCCTTTCTGATTAATCAAGTAGCTAATTGATTAAAGAAACCAGCTATTTCTTTGTAGACTTGCAAGAAACAGGTCATACATGAGTTACATAAGCTACTAATGCCATTGCATTAGTGAATGAATGAGTGAGTGAGTGAACGAGTGAATGAATGAACATGTATTTGATAAGCAGTTATTTGCTAAGCACTGGGGTGACAAATAGAAAAGTCTAGATAATCTTGGTCCTTAAGGAACTCACATTCTGTGAAAGAAAACACATACAAGAGATTTCTACTATAGGGGGAGTGGAGAGGTTCAGAACTCCCAAGGGCACAGCAGTGGTTCAGATGACAGAGTCCAGGATCCTTAGAGTCATTGGCAGGTCAGGTAACTGTGACTGGGGGTCTGGAGGGTAGAAAACAGGGAAGAGGGTAAGTGCTGGGATAGCTCCATTTTATTGGAGGATTTTAGTTGAAGACTCACTGATTATCCAGCAATATCCTTTCCTGAAGCTCCTCTCATGTTTCCTTCTAACCTAAGGGTAGCCCTGCCAAATTGGGCAAGAGAAGGCTGAATCAAGGGCTGCAGTGTGAAGGCTGTCTGGTGTTTCTCTTACTTGGGTTATAGCAGATGCATATTCTTACAGCCCACCACCATTGGAAAAGGAGAGAAGGTCTGACGGTCCAAGGGGAATGAGGATTCTGGGTTCCTGGCATTGGCAACAAGGGAGAAGCTCAGTGTCCATCTAGGAGGGAAGAAGGAAGAGGAAAAAATGATGGGAAGATTGAAGGGGAAGAGTACCCCAGAGCACTTGCTCTGTTGGGCTGTCCAATGCCCCGATGCAGTCTGGGAGACCTGGGGAGAGGAAGGAGCAAGGCTTGTTTTTTTTTTCCCCAGGTCATCTGGCGCAGATGAGCAAAGGACAGCCTAAATCAAGGAAGGCAGGGAAGAGTAGGAGGCCTGCACTATTGGACAGTCCTCCTGTAACTGCAGCACCTCGAGTGATGCCTGCCTAGGACACGTTGCTGCCTAAATGTGTTGTGTGTCCTCCACTAGCCTATTTCCCTAGACCTCTTGAGAACAAGGAGCTTGTATAAAATAGGTTAGTAAGGACCATGCCTTACTCCTGATACTGTCTAGCACAGTGGTCCCTGCATAATACCAGGCTGTGGCACTGAATTGAATTGAATTAGCTCTGAAAGAGAGTTATGTTACTCCCTTCTCTAACCCCCAAATTGTAGTGCCCTTTGAGGCAGGTACTATTTAATTATTGCCTCTGTATCCCCAGCCTAGCAAGGTATTTTACATACAGCAAACATTCAGGGGTCCAGGTTTGACTGGAGTCAGCTCGAATCTGCTTGGTATTGGAGCTCAGTATGAGCATTTCTACCTCAGAAATCAGCAAACTACAAATCAGGGCTTGAGGCATCATTTTGTTGATTGTCTAGACTCAAGAAAATTGAGAAAGGGTTATAATACAAGTTAAATTGAAAAGTGTGTCAAGCATATCGTTGTTTTTTTTTTCTCCTGGAGAGCCAGTTGTTAAACATTTTACCAACACACTCATGCGCATAAAATGGAAAAGATTGCCCATTGACTGAGAAAACACCACTTGCCCTCATCCCCCAAGCCCAGTGACAGCTTGGGGATTTCTCAGCAGTCGGCTCTCCAAGCCTCTCTCTGCCCTCCCTCCGATCTCTCTCCTTTTCCATGGATGGATGGCACTGTGGGGCTTCTACATTTTCAAAGCAGTTTCTTAGAGCAGATGTTCCCTTCCCTCCTCCCCTGTGCCCTTTCTGCACAAACAGCAGATTGCCTCACTTCTGTCATTTCAATCTAGCAAGGAGGGGAAACATGCTAATCATGTTATTTTTCTTTTCCTTCTGCCTGGCAATTAGTGTGAGTGGAAAGCCTTCTTTCCTCTGTCATGCTCTCCCCAGCACCAGGAGTCCCTGGAAGTGTTTTCTTTGGGCCATTCTTACCCAGACCTGTTTTTCTCTCCCTAAAGTTTCTTTTATAAACTGAAATCTTGCTTTCTATAGAAGCTCTGCCTTTCTCAACTTTCTGGGAACCTACAGAAAATCCCCAAGTTTTCTCCTTTTCTGCGTTAAGAAAGGACTGCTTTCCAACCTATTAAATAGGTAAACCCTTGTTCTTAAGGAAGCTAGGAAATGGAATATTTATCTAAAGTTAGCACAGTGACTCTCCACGCTCACATGGGACCAAGTAATGACTGATTTAAGTATGGAATACAAAATTCACTGGGGATGTATAGCGAGGAGAAAGATGTCTTAAGACATCTTTAAGGAGAATGATGGTATATCACGAAGACACTGAAAGCCAAACTAGAATACTTGGAAATTGAAATTTAAGCAAATTAAATATAATGGAGAACTTCCTGACATTGGAGGTTGCTAAATATTGGTATAATTTGTATAGTTGGGAGTTCTGTGTCTCTTACTGAAATAGTACATAGCTGAGTGTAACTCTCATTAGCCTCACTCTCATTTTTATTTTATTATTTTTGTGGGAGGCAATCAGGGTTAAATAACTTGCCCAGGGTCACAGAGCTAGTAAGAGTCTGAGACTGGGTTTGAACTCAGGTCCTTCTGATTCCAGGGTCGGTGTTCTATTGACTTCCCCTTAAAATAGTACATGAAAAGAATGCTTTGGTTATAGCTAACTTGAACTTAAGCAAAGTTTTTGAGAAAATATCTCATCCTCTTCTTGTAGAGAAAATGGAGAGATATAGATTAGACAATAATAGAGTCAGGTATATTCAGAATTGGTGGAATGACTGAATTCAAAGAGTATTGTTCATAGTTCAATGTCAATGTGGCAGAAGATCTCCAGAAGTATTGAAGGAATTTATGCTTGACCCTCTGCTGTTTAACACTTTTATTCATGAATAAAGTCATAGATGGTTTGCTCATTGAATTTGCAGATGACACAAAGTTAAGAAAGATAGTGAACTTATCAGATGAACGTCAAGATTCAAAAGCATTCTTATCAGGCTAAAGCTTTGGGCTAAATCTAATATTATGGAATTCAATAGGAAGAAATATCAGCAAAAAACTTGAACAAAAAAATCAACTTCACAAGTATAAGAAAAGGAAGGGGGTGAGGAGCATCGTCTGCCAGCAGTTGTTCTGAAAAAGATCTGGAGGTTTTAGTGGACTGCAAGCTCAATTTGAACCAGCAGTGTGATGTGGAAGCCAAAAAAGCTAATACTATCTTGGGTTACGTTGAGAGGGTAATGGCTCCATGAAAAAGGAAATAATAATTCCATTCTTGCCCTTTAGACCCCATCAGTGGTATTGTGTTCAATTCTAGGCAGCATTAAGAGGAGAGAAACCAGGATGTTAAGTCCACAACATGACAGCCAACTGAAGGAACTGGGGTTGTGTAGTCTAGAGAAAAGAAGACTTGGGAGGAATATGATTTCTTTAAGTGGGAAAAATTCAATTTGGTGGACTGTCACGTGAAGTATGGATTAGACTTAGTTTATTTGGTCCCAGAGAGTAGAACAATAGATGGAAGTTGAAAGAAGCAAATTTAGGTTTGATATAAGGAAAAACTTCCTAACATTTAGAGCTATTCAAACCCCAATAAAAGTGCAGGCCTTAAATATTGGAAATTAAGAGGATACCCATCAGCTGAGGAATGGTTGAACAAGCTGTGGTATATAAATGTAATGGAATACTATTATGCAATAAGAAATGGTGAACAGGAAGATTTCAGAAAAACCTGGAAAGACTTGTACAAACTGATGTAAAGTGAAATGAGCAGAACCAGGAAAACATTGTACACAGTATCAGTAACATTGTGCAATGATTAACTATAAATGACTAATCAGCAACCCAGTGATCCAAGACAAGTACAAAGGATCCATGAAGAAAAATGCTATCCATATTCAGATAAAAAAACTGATGGAAGGAAAATGCTATTCATATCCAGATAAAAAATTGATGGACTCTGAATGCAGAATGAAGCATTTTTCTTCACTTGCCTTATTCTTTCTCATGGCTTTTGTTTTTCTTTTGATCTGTTTCTTCTTTCACAGCTGTGACTAATATCAAAGTATTTTTACCACATAGCATATGTATAAACTACATCAAACTGCCTACCATCGTCAGAAGAGGGAAGAGGAGGGAGGGAGAGAAAAAATTTGGATCTCAAAATCTTGTAAAAATGAATGCAAAAAATTTTCTTGACATGTAACTGGGGAAAAAATTAATTATTAATTTTTTAATGGGCTGCCTTGAGAGAGAAGATTTCCGTCTCCTTAGGGGTCTTCAAACAGAAGCTAGACAACCACTTATTGGGTATGCTATAGTGGGTGTATATATATATATATATATATATATATATATATGTGTGTGTGTGTGTGTGTGTGTGTGTGTGTGTGTGTGTGTGTGTGTGTGTGTGTGTGTGTATGTAATTATGTATGTATGTATATATATATATATATATATATATATATATATAGTGTGTTATATAAGTGGGATTCCTTTTCTGTGTGATTTGGACTAGATCTCTGCTGAAGTATTTTCCAGCTCTCAAATTCTATGATTCTGTGCATGCTGATTTGGATTAGATTTAAGCTTTTTAACTTAAAATTTTGTTAATGTTTTAAAACTTTTAATTTCCCCAAAGCCCCCCATCTCTGACCTTATAAGAACCCATCCTTGCAAGAAAGTATAGTTCAACAAAACAAGACCACATATTAACCATAGTTGACAGCATATGCTCCATTCTATATGGATATAGTCCACCACATCTCTTCCAAAATTTCATCATCAGTCTTCTGCAGTTAAAAATAAATATTGCATTGATTTGAGTTCTAGTGTATTTTAATATCGTTTTCCTTTCCATCTCTGTGTTCATTGGTGTATATTGTTCTCTTGCTCCTGTTTGCTTCATTCTGCATCAGTTCATGTGAGTTTTCCAAATTTCTTTGAATTCCTCAAATTTGTTTCTTGCAGAAATAATGTTTTTTCCAGAATTTATTTATTTATTTTTAGTTTTCAACATTCATTTCCACAAGATTTTGAGTTACAAATTTTCTCCCCATCTCTCCCCTACCACCCACCCCAAGATGGCAAGCATACTGAATACCCCTTCCCCCAGTCTGCCCTCTCTCAATGTCCCTCCAATATTTACTATTTCTATCTCCTATCACCTTGGAAAATTGGATAAATGTTATATAAACCCTCACAGTTGCTATAATTTGAAGTTCTCTTATTATTAGTGTAATGAAGCACAACACTTTATAGTTGTTTATCATTTTGCATTTTTTCTTCTAAAAACTTCCTGTCTTTTGACAATTTTACTAGAAAATAGCTAAGTTTTATATGTTTGTGTCAATTCCTTATGCAACTCCAATATCAGATCCTTATCAGAGGTATTTGATTCAAAGCTTTTTCCCTAGTAAATAATTTCTCTTATTCTAGCTACTTTGCTTTTCTCATATGGAAAAAGCTTTTTAATTTTATAACATCAAAATTATATATTTTGTCTTTCATGGTCTCCTTTATCTTTTGTTTACAAATTTTCCCCCAAACTGTAGATCTGAAAAGTATATCTATTTGGTCTCCCATAGTTTTGTTCTTGTTAACATGGTTTTATAGCATATCCTCTCATATCAAGATCCTTTATCAATTTGGATCTTATTTTATGTTGTATAAGATACTGGTCTAAACTTAATTTCTGCCATACTGCTTTCCAGTTTTTCCAGAAATTATCGTGCAGGTAAAAGTTCTTCCCTTAGTAGATTGCGTTCTTGGGTTTAAGGGACACTGGATTTGTTCTTGCTTTTTGTTTATATGATCTGTCCCATTGATTTACTTTTCCTATATGTTTAATTAGCACCAAATTATCTTGATATTTACTGTTGGTAATACAATACTGATTCCTACTTTTTTCCTGGTTTCCCTTGAGATTCTTGACCTTTTAGTCTTTCAAATGAGTTTTGCTATTGTTTTTCTGGCTCTATGAAACAACCCCTTAATAATTTTCTGCTTCTATAAAACAACCTCTATATAGTTTTATAGCACTAAATATTTAAATTGATTTAATTACTACTGCCATTTAATTCTATTACCCAATTTAACAATGAATAATGTATATCTCTCTAATAGTTTAAATCTTCCTTTATTTTTGTAGAGTGCCTGAAAATTGCATCCATATCAATCCTGAATGTGTCTTTGTAGATTAGCTCCCAGATATTTTAATCATTTTGTAATTATTTCAAATGAAATTTCTCTTTTTCTCTGGGTTTGTTAGTAGTATTTGCATTCAAAACGTGTCCCAGTTCTGTTTGGAGAAGGTAGGCATATTCCTCACTTTTCATTGGCACTTCCTCTACCATCATTACTCAAGCTGTTCTCCTTTGAGGTTTACTCTATTTGTCTACAGATCTTCATTGCTGTAATCTACCAACCTCCACATTAATCTTCCTCCTTTCTCATAGAGTTCAGTCTTGACCTGACCCCTAGTCTTCTTCTCCACTCCAATTAATGCTCCCATACTTAGAGACTTCAGGATATATACATCTATCTATCTATCTATCTATCTATCTATCTATCTATCTATCTATCTGTCTGTCTATCTAATCTTTACATATCTGTATCTAATGTGTGTGTGTTGATGTCCCTTCAAATACCTTGGTCCCCAATACATCAACTTTCTTAAACTCTCTGACCTATATTCTCACTCTATCCCCCAACAATCCACGGGCATTTCTAATAATCACTTTCCTTTCATGATCTAGAACTCTGGAAGTCTTCTTCTGATCATGACTTCCTCTCAATGCTATCTACCTACCTATCTACCTACTTCTCCTTACTTGGTTCCCCTGCTTCTCTCCTTTTAAATCTATCCTTTATTCTCACTTTGGCTGCCAGTCTCTCTACCATGTGGATAGATATAGAAAAGTACATCTCCCAATCCATCACTTTTTCTCTGGTTTCACCTTTATCCCTCTACAGATATGAACATAGTCAGCCGGTTCAACTTTCTACCGTTTTCTCTTTGAAAGGGTGCTCCCTTGTTCTATTAACACCTTCACCTTGCCAAAACTCAGTTCTTCTTTGTCCCTGCTATCTACCTTCCCTGTCCCCACTTCCGTGCTACTTAATACTAAGTCAGTAGGCCAGGCAACAACCATTTGTTAATCTCCTACTATGTGCCAGATGTCACTGGAGAAATCAGAACAATTGTGCCACAACTTGGTCCACTACACATTCAGGTTATCTCATTTCTACTGGCCCCAGGACATATTTGTAGTTCATGAGTTCCTTTCACTGCCCCATTATTGATTCTCTGACACATTCCCTGAAGGTTTTGTTCCACACCTTCTCCTCTCTCCTCAAGACTCCTGTACCATCACCTCCCTACTCCTCATAGCAGATGACCTAACCTCCTACATAGCTGAGAAAACAATGGCTGTTTTGTATAAGCATTCTCTTCTCCCCAAATTCTCACCTCAAAACTACTCTATCCTGGGGCAGCTAGGTGGAGCAGTGAATAGAGCACTGACCCTGGAGTCAGAAGGACCTGAGTTCAAATCCAGCCTCAGACACTTAACACTTACTAGCTGTGTGACCTTGGGCAAGTCATTTAACCTCAATTGCTCTGCCTTCCCCCCTCCAAAATTAAAACCTACTCTATCCCATCCCTCCTCCTTTCTTCCTTTGTTCCTCAGTCTCAGAGGAAGAGGTGGCCCTTCTCCATGACAAGACCAAACCTTCTATTTGTACCCTTTATTCTATCACCTGTCTATTCTTTAAAAGATCTCTATTTGTTCTTTCCTTGTGAACTACAAACATATCCAGGCCTCTGCCATCCTTTAAAAAAAGCCCCTTTATTTGACCCTGACATTCTATATTTTTTCTCCTTTTCAGAGTCAAAGTCCTAGAAAGTCAGCTACTATCTTGGTTCTTCTACTTTCTCATCATTTACTTATTTCTCACCCCTTGCAATCTGACTTCCCACTTAATTAAAAGTGCTCTCTCAAGCATTAGCAATAACTTTGGCTGCTTTTTTATAATCCTCTTTAACCTCTCTGCCAATTCTGACACTGTTAACCACCCTTTCTGCCTCTTTTTCTTCTCTTGCCTTTGATGACGGTGGATCATTACCCATTTCTTTCCTCTTCCTCCTTTCTTCTCTTTCTACACTCCTTCCTTTACATGACTTCTTCCATTCCCATGGTTTCAATGATCACCTCTGTGTACATGACTCCCATATCTATATAATTAGCCCTAATCTCTCTTGTGAATTCCAGTTCCATTTGTTTGTCTACTTGCCAGATGTTGATTTTATCAGCATCGTAAACTCAATACATCCAAAAGGAAACTCATTATCTTTCCCATAAACCTTCTCTTATTCCAATTTCCCTATTTCTGTTAAGAGTACCATCCTTCTATTCATTTAGATTTATGTGACATATAAAAAGTTTAAGATTCATCGTTTCTGGGTGATTAATCATTTTATTAATTATGACTAGAGGGTAATGAATAAAAGGGTCATTTGGCTGTGTCTCTTAAACCAAAGACCCCTCATGGAACCCACTTGGCTCTTATATGCCCTTGGAAGAGTGGGTGTTTCTGAGGGTAGAAATCAACTCTTATTAGTTAATAAGTGATGAAAGAATGAGTATTATAATGAGAGGTGGAGTTATTTTAATGCATGTCTGGGGGATGTGACTCTGATCACTCAGTCTTGGACAGAGACTTACCTATACCAATACCACCCCATCTAGGGTAATCTAGACAAAAGTGGGAATCAACTTCCACCCAGACCCATCTGACTAAACCACAGTGGGTTGGAATCCACCGATACACCTAAACTAGAATTTCTTTACCTTTTGATCAGTGCATCTCACCCAGTCTTTTATCATCAGCCCTGTTCTTCAAAGACTAGCTGGAAAACCTACAGGGGCTGATTCCTAAATGAGGAAATAGGAAGAGGAAAATCCTTGGTCCTAATTCAATAACTGGTTAATGTAAAAGAGAAATTACAATTTCTCCCATTTATAGACTTATAGTCATCCTAGGCTCATCATTGAGTGTCCTTTCCCTCATCCCCTGTCATATGCAATAATTGCCAAGTCTCCTCAACTCTCCTTCCGGGACATCTCTTGTACCTATCCTCTAGTCTCCATTTCCATAGCCACCACACTACTTTACACTCTCAGTTCTTGCGTGGACAATTGCATGATGTCATATTTAGTCTCTCCCTCTCCAGGCCATCTTCCATATAAGTTGCCAAAGTAACCTTCTTAAGATAAAGTTTTGATCATGTCACCTTCTTTCTCAAATGTGTTCAGTAACTCCCTATGTTCTCTAGGATTAAATACAAATTCCTCACCCTGGCATTTAAAGCCCTTCACAATCTGGTTCAAATCTATCTTTCTAGGCTTGTTTCATATTTTTTGATTCCTCAAACATCTAGAATAAAAAGGCTAGACAAAAAATTCAATCCTATTTGTATGCGCATCCCTGTTGACCTAGGATATGGCATCTTAGTGGAACATTGCTAAAGCACAACCTGCTATACTGTAGAACAAGGCTTGATCAGATTTGGGTACCAGGTCTCCATGATACCTAATAACTGCATAGAAATAACTAATATTCTGCCATAATCTTATCTGAAAACAACTGAAGTGCATTTCACTACCACCCCCACCACCATCATCATAGCTGACGTGTATTGTGCTTTCAGGTTTGTAAATATTTGCAACCCAGTACGTAAAGGCTTATTATATCTCCATTTTATAGATCCAATACAAACTAAGAAATATCTATTAAGCTCCAACTATATGCATGGCACTAGGATAACAGGCACAAAAAGAAATAACCGATGAGGAAGCTGAGAGTCAGGGAGGTTACATGACTTGCCTAAAGTCACACAGCAAGTAAACGTTGGGAGCAGACTTTAGTCCTAGGTCTCTCCCAACTCCAAATTCAGTGCCCTCTCCACTATACTGCACGGTTACACATGTTCATGTTTTGTTATTATAAGTTTAAAATTTAGAGAAAAATGCACCAGGCAGAGTTACTTGTGGTCCATAAGAAGCATTCCTTGGTGACCATAGCAACTATCCTCCTTCTCCCTGCCTACTAGACTCTCTGAAGGGAGGAGAGAAACAGAGAGAGGGGCTAAAGAGAGGCCACCTGTCTGCCTACTCTTATGTGTTCTTAGGAGGTACCTTGGCCAGATTTAGTCATTTCTTCCTTGAACGTTTTTGGAGAATACATGGGGCCTTTTGCATAGAACTTAGGTGACCCTGATTTGGATCTGAACATGAACTTGGAAACCAGGCAATCAATATATTGTCCTTCTGGTTGTTTTTTTCTTGAGACTTGTGTGGTTCCTAAATCCGGGAGCCAGAGTCAAAATTCAAAGGAAATATCTTGGCACCTTGGTATAGAGCCCAATGTAGATCAGAGTTAGAACATATTTTAGCAAGCATACGTGAGAGAAGAGGAACCAATCTGGATCCTCTCGTTCAAAGGACACCAACAGACAAAACACACAAACCCAGCATGACATCCTGTGACCCTCCTCCTACTGATGCTCCATAGACTTTTACCTAGAAAGAGTTTCACAGATAATCTAGTCCAACTTCCAAATTTTACAGGTAAGGAAACTGAGACTGGGATAGTTTAAGTGATTTGCCCAGTGTGATATAGCTTGTGTGCGTAGAGGTAATATTTGAACTCAGCTTGTCTTGACTTAGAGACCTAGGCTCTATTTACCGTGCCACCTAGCTACCTACCTAGTTGTCTAGATTTTAATAAAAGCATGAGTAGAACTGGAAAGGGAGGACGGGGAGGAATGGGGTAGTGTTATGGGTAAAAAAAAAATCTATTATGCTAAGCTAACTCAGCTTCATTGAAATGCACACTGCTCTAGTTTCAGGATAGCAAACAAGTCCAGGTCCTGTTGATTTACACAGGGTAATAGATGGAGGAATCAATCAGCCCTATAATAAATTAATGAGTGTCCTTGGTAGTCAGATTGCCTCCAGAATAATAATGAATGGGACCTTTTACACATCATTTTGACTTTGGCTGACACATTGTTCATTATTGTGGAGATGACTCATCTGAGCCTTATGGAACAAGTTGTTCTAAGTTCTAATTCTATTTCCATTCCCATTTTATGTTTTTTAAAGCCTGCACCTATAGAATTTACAGGCATTCAATCAGTGTCAGAATAGGAAAGAGGAAATGAAATGCGTAGGCTAACACAATCAAATCTCCACAATAGATCAATAGACAGAAGACCCCTCCCTGGGCTCTTGGCTTGTAAGCTGACTACTGTGGGAAGATTTTATCACCCTGTCCAGACTGATATCCTCAGTATTTATTGACCTATAGGTCACTCTCCCACTTTGTTCAAATGATGACTTCAGTATTTGGCTCAAAATTTTCCTTCTCATTGCATCCCCCGCTATTATCTTAATGAATGTACTTTTTACATCATGTCCCTTCCAACATCCCCAGTTCTTCAGCCTCTCTAACCACGACAGCGTCTACCCTCTGCCTCAACTACCCAAAGGGTAACTGCACTTGTTACTACAACTTGCCCACCAGCTCCTTCCAAGATCTTGTCATCTGAAATTTTATCTTCTGATCACTGTCTCATCTTGTCCCAAATCTCCCAGGCTTACTCTAGACCACATTTTTTACCTTCATGAAAATGTTAATTCCTCAATCTCCTCCTAGCCTCCCAGTCCAATACCCTTTCCTGGCTTTACTCTCCTCCCTTCATAGCCTTGACCCAATAATGCTGTCTTCTATATCCTTGAATTCTTTGCCTTCTTTTTCCTCCACAATTCCTGCTCTGCTAATCCCTGACCTTGGATCACCTCTATGGCAAGCCATCTCCTCTCCTACTCCTGAGCCTTCTGAAGAAAGTTGCCCAAATATGCTGACTAATTTCACAACAAATTCATATTTTCTGACCTAAAATGGACCCTCACTGATGCACAATGATACTTTTTATTAATCTCCAAATGACTCCCTATCACACTATTCTGTCTCATCCTTTCCATTTCTCCTCCATTCCCCAACTTCACCTCATAACCTCTCACAGATAATGACCTCAACCTTAAAGAGACAGAGGAGATTGAGGCCAGCCTTTGTGTACTCACTTAACATCCCTTCTCCACAATGTGAAACCTCCCTAGGTCCTTACTTTTTCTCTTCTTTCTTTGTTCCAGTGTCAGGAGATGAGGTTGCTGCCTTTCTTCTCACCAAAGAAAATTCTCCTTCCCTCCTCCGTCCCTTTCTCTTGTTCTTATTTCCTTACCCTCCAGAAGCTCCCCTCTCCTCTCCTCTCCCCTCCTCCCCTCTCCTCCCCTCCCCTCTTCTCTTCTCTCCCCTCCTCTCCCCTCTTCCCCTCCTCTCTCCTCTCCCCTCCTCTCCCCTCTTCCCCTCCTCTCTCCTCTCCTCTCCTCTCCTCTCCTCTCCCTCTCCTCTCCTCTCCTCTCCTCTCCTCTCCTCTCTCTCCCTCTCCCTCTCCCTCTCCCCTCCTCCCCTCTCCTCCCCTCCCCTCTTCTCTTCTCTCCCCTCCCTCTCCCCTCTTCCCCTCTCTCTCTCTCCCCTCCTCCTCCCTCTTCCCCTCCTCTCTCCTCTCCCTCTCCTCTCCTCTCCCTCTCCTTTCCTTTCTTCTTTTCTTCCTCCCTCTCTTTGTTTCTGTCTCTCTCTCTCTCTCTCTCTCTCTCTCTCTCTCTCTCTCTCTCTCTCTCTCTCTCTCTCTCTCTCTCTCTCTCCCTTTGTCTGTCTGTCTCTCCCTCCTGGCTCCTTCCTCTCTAATTATAAACATTTTCAGCTTTCCTCAATTCTAATTTTTTAAATTTTCATTGTATCATCCATTCTAGTTGCTGTCCCATATCTCTTTTCCCCTTTACTGTTAAATTCTTAAAAAAAAAAAAATAGGGGCAGCTAGGTGGTGCACTGAGTAGAGAGCCCTGGCCCTGGAGTCAGAAGGACCTGAGTTCGGATTCAGCCTCAGACACTTAACACACAAACAAAATAACCTAGCCATGTGACCTTGGGCAAGTTACTTAACCCCAATTGCCCTCCAAAAAGCAAAAAAAAAAAAAAATAATAACCTATACTTACTGCTTCCTTTTCTTCTAGTGCCTATAGAATATAAGCTCCTTGAGGGCAGGAAATGTTTCATTTTTGTCTTAATACTTGCAGTATCTCTCCTAGAAAAGGTCTTGTAAAGAGTAGGCACTTAATAAATGTGTGTTGTATTGAGTTTATTATTACCCATCTCTCCTCAATGTCTGTGTACCAACCCTACCGCTCTACTGAAACTGTCACCTAAAGGTCACCAGTGATAGAAGCTATCACCAGTTGCTAAATCTAATAACCTTTTCCAAGACCTTCTTCTCCAAGAGTTTTCTAGATCATTGACACTGCTAAAATCTCCGTGCCTTTGCTTGGCCTGCTCCCCAAACATAAAACAGCTTCCTTCTCTTTGCCTATTGAACTCTATTAAGCCCAACTGAAATGCCACACCAGGATATCTTCCCCTGTTGTCCCCAGTGAGAAAAAAACTTTTCCTATGAATGATGAGAGGGATGTAAAAGCATTTATTTCCTACATGTGGGGCTAAGGCTAATACATGCTAAGTACAAGGAATATAGAGATAGAAAAATCAAGACAGTCCCTCACCTAGAGGACCTTATATTATAATAGGGGAAGACAACATATATAAGATAAGGGTGGCCAGGGAATGAAATGTCTAGGAAGTTACAGGATTGATGAATTGGGGGATCAAAGGGATCATAGGCATGTCAACTGACAAACCCCTTCCAAAAGTAATAGAGCAACGGTACCATTAAGTTGATTATTCTGCCCAAAGGGAAGGGAAGGGTACAGAGGCAAGGTGTACAATGTACAAGGCAGCTAGAAGATGTCAAGATGGTCTGGGGGAGCAGCTAGATGAGATTGGAAGGTGAAGCATTGTACGGACTGGGATGTTTTGCCAATGAAATGTAGTGCGGTAGGTAGGTTTTCCCTCAGTCATTCTAAATTCCAAGTTGGGAGCTTGAAAGATCAGTAGATTAGTAGATTCCTATTTATTATATAAGTAGATTTATATGTAGATTCCTATTTATAAGGCCTTACATTCTTTTTCAGCTCTCTAATAATTTATATAATATTATATATAATGATATAACATCATATATTTCCATGATATGGACTATATCTTATCTAAACTTTATATTGCCACCCCCAGTGCCTAGCACAAGGCTCTGAACATAGTGCATAATTTATAAATATGCATATATAAAAACACATATATGTGTGTGCATATATGTAATTATGTTATAATTATATATATATAATTATATTGAACTTCTTGTCCTATAAGAACTATAAGATGTGATTGAACAACTAATCTTTAAAAATCTTTAAAAGACTATTGAGATAGCAAAAATATATGAGATCAAAAGCCAATCTCCAATGGGCAGTCAAAGGATATGAACAAATAATTCTCAAAAGAAGAATTGCAAACTATTGAAGACCATAGAAAGCATTGCTCCAAATCTCTAAAAATAAGAAAAATGCAAGTCAAAAGAGTTTTTAACCTCACCCTCAGGAAACTTGCAAAGATGAAAAAGACGAGAATAATCAATGTGAGAGAGGCTGTGCAGAGTCCAATAATGCACTCTTTGTAGAATTGCTAATTGGGCAAGCAATGTATGCAAAGAAGATAACTAAAATGTCCATAGCCTTGTATCTGTGATCCTACTGCAAGAATATACCCTTAATGAGGTCAAAGAGAAAAAAAGGTTGCACACACAGTAATATATGTATGTAAGCATTTATGATAGCAAAAAAAACCTGAAAACAAAGTAGATGCTCATTAATTAGGGAATGGCTAAATAAATTGGGGTAAATGAAACGTGATGGAATACATTATTGTGCTATAAGAAACAATGAACATAATGAATGCAGAGAAGCATATCTGAATAAATGGAACCAGGAAAGCGATATACACAATAACTACAGTAATGGAAATGGAAATGACAGCAATAAGAAAAATCAAAACAACACTATGTAATTATAATGACCAAGCTTGGCTCTGAAGAAAGCTCTGGAAATATACCTCCCTCTCTTTTAGAAGAGGGCCAGGGCCAGACTATGGACAGACTTGATTCATTTTGCTGAATAGTTTTTTCTCTCTTTTTTTTAAAATTATTTATTAATAAAGAATGGCTGTCTGAATAAGGTCATATTTGGAAATAAAAAATCTGTAAGAGAAAAGATTTTGATTAAAGTTCTTATAAAAAAGATCATGGAGGAGAGGTTAAAAGATGAAACTGTCATTTTTTTAAAGATAGTGTGTGGAGTTTTCTAATAGTAGATTAATACACTTGACAAATTTCTGGCAGAAAATATAGATTTTTTTGAAAAAGTTATGACTCGTAAATCCCTAGAAAAGAAGTCATGATCAAAACAATCTTGTATGGCTTCATTAAGATCAAGTTATGCCAGATTAAGGCCATTTCTTTTTTGAGAAGGTAGAGGTAGTTACCCAAGACTTCATCAAAGCAGTTGAAAAAAAGTCTCTTATGTCATACTCATGGGCAAGATGAGGAGATATAGACTATAAAATAAAAAATGAATTCAGAATTGTCTGAATGGCCAGACCCCAAAAGTAGTTACTTATTGATCAATATCAACTTGGAGGGAGATCTCTACTGAAAGACCTCAGAGATCCATTTTTAACTCCAT
Organism: Gymnobelideus leadbeateri; assembly: GCA_011680675.1. Lineage (NCBI taxonomy): Eukaryota > Metazoa > Chordata > Mammalia > Diprotodontia > Petauridae > Gymnobelideus > Gymnobelideus leadbeateri. The sequence continues at coordinate 812,479 of WOXC01009938.1, forward strand.
ACTTTCAATAGTTTTATAAATTATTCCCATGAATATAATAGATACAATACTTAGCACATTTGCCAATGAAACAAAACTGGGAGGGATAGCTACCCCCACTCCAAGTGACATTGTTTTTTAGTCATTTTTCAGTTGTGTCCAACTCTTCGTGACTCCATTTGGGATTTTCTTGGCAAAGATACTAGAATGGTTTTCTATTTTCTTCTCCAGTTCATTTTACAGATGAGGAAACTGAAGCAAACAGGGTTAAGTGACTTGCCCAGGGTCACATAACTAGTAAGTATCTGAGGTCACATTTGAACTCAGGAGGATGAGTCTTTTTGACTCCAGGCCCCGTACTCTATCCACTGTGCCACCTAAGCTGCCCTAGTAATATGCTACTGGATAACAAATTTAGAAACCAAAAAGATCTTCCCAGGCTAGAATGTCAGGCCATAGCTAGTGCTGCTGTTGAACCCTACTTGGTTTCACAAAATTATGGTACGAGATCTTTTCTTTAAGTGTGTATATACAGCAGTGTGTATGAAAATGGTCCAAGAGTCTTAGAGGAGGAATGATCAGCAAACAGGACCAATCAATGTCAAAGTATGGCCTAAGGACCCCCCTCCACCTTTGGTCTGGGTCTATGGTTTTTAAATTTTAAAATAAAGATTTATTAAATTTTTTAAATGTAAAAACTATTCTTAGCTACCAGACTACAAAAGCAGAAAGCCCTCTGGATTTGACCCTCAGGCTATAGTTTGCCACCCCCTGATTGTGAATCAATGTGAATCAATAGTGGAGCTTGGCAGCCAAAAATGCTAATGCGATCAATGTTAGGCTGTATCAAGAGAAGGACAATGTCTAGAACACCAGATACAGCCAGCTGATGTACCTTGATCAAACCACATCTGATCGTTCAGTCCTAGAAACCGTATTTTAAGAAGGACATTAACAAGCCATGGGAGGATGGTGAGAGGCCTTATGACCACACCATCTGAGGCCTATCAGTGAAAGGAACCAGTGATGTTCAACCTGGAAAAGGCTTAGTGAGGACATGATAGCTGGCATTAGAGTATTTGATGGGTTGTCATGTGAAAGAGGGATTAGATTTGTTCTGCTCAGCCCCAGAGAACAGAACTAGGAATGATAGGTGAGCTTTGCCACAAGACAAATTTAAGTGTGATATGAGGAAAAATAGCAATTAGAGCTATCTCAAAGTAGAATGAGTTCCTTAGGGACACAATTGCCTCCTCCTCAATACTAGAGATATTCAATGAAAGCTAATTGATCCCCTACTGGAGATGTAGTGAAGGGCATTCTTAATACTGCAGGGTATGCCCGTGCCTTGGTCTCTTATAACAGTACTAGTTAACATTCATATAGCTCTTACTATGTACCAGACACTGTGCTGAGTGCCTTACAATTATTATATCATTTGATTCTCATAACAACCCTGGGAGGTGGGTGGCATTATGGTCTCCATTTTACAGATAAGAAAACTGAGGTATATTGAGGTTAAGTGGATTACTCAGGGTCACAGGGTCTGAATTCTTCTCTTCTGGGCCCAACGTGGTGATGATTTGGGGAGACGAAGATTGGTGAAGAGTTTTATGGTGATCATGGTGTGCACAAGGGGAAATGCTTATTCCTACTTGGCAGGCTTCAATGGGCTGGTGAATGGGAGAAAACCATGCAGTAGCTTTAAGGGACATAAGATCTGTAGGTTGACATATAGCCTGCTTCTTTTTCCACATGCCACCCCCATGATTCAGACTTTCTGACAGCCATGATGACCTCTAAGGGAAACAACGGCTGCTGTTGGTGATGGCCTTGCTGATCACCTTGCATGGATCTGTCATTGATCTCAAGGAAAATGGCACAGCTGGAGCTGGGCTCCAGTGGCTGCAGTGTTGGCCGCTGCTGTTGCTACCTCTGGACACTCGGGCAGATGGTGACGGGACTGTAGAGCTGACCCAGATCCTGGAACAGTGGGGAGCAGTGTGTGAGAAGGGTGCCTGGTTGCTATTGAGAACTCCACTGCCTGCTGAGCAGGGACAGAGTAAATGATTGCCCGCATCACTCTTCTCTTGCTTTCCGGTATTCTCTGGGGCTGGGGTCCCAGACATACATCTCCTCCTGTTTGGTATCCATGAGTAGCAGGTCTGTGGCTCATGAATCCCCTTCCACTACAACCAAAGATCTGGCGTAGGGTGATGAGGAAGTTTGAGAGAAGGCTGGAAGTAGATGTCCCTCCTTAGGAGCACTCATTTCCTTTCATTTTTCTCTATGTTCAATAACCATGCAATCCCATCATTTTGAATATCTGTCCCTTACCAACATCATGGGGTCATGGCTGGAGAAAGGAGAATTCAAGTATTAGGTAGAAGACCTAGAAATGTCAGATTATTGGTTTTGTAACTTGTGCTGTTGGCCTGGAAGAGGGGGGGGCAAATTCTATGTCATTCTCTCCAACCCTCTAGAACAGCCACAAGGGTTTGGAATGCTCAGCTGTGCTGCTGCACTACAGATGTGGCAGTAGGGGGAGGAGTCTGAGGATCTATATTCTGAGCACTCTCTAGTGGCTGGAAGAGAAGCTGCAACCGCAAAAAAGGACTGAGATGATGGCTCGAGTAGCACTCCACCCGGTGAGCAGCTCAGATATTGCACCCCTTCACTGGATCGTTAATAACAGTGTCATGCTGTCTTTCTGTGGGCTTCAGGAAGGCACGACACCAGCCAAGTTTGACTACTTTCAGTGCCCTAAATATCATAGTTGTTATGGGAAGGTGTGACTTAGACTAGATGGTCCCTAAATTCCCTTCAGAATCTAGGTTTTTCTTATTCTGGATACTCTTTCCTCCCTTAGATTGGGTTATATTGATCTCCTAATTATCTCTTGCTTCTCTGACTGTTACTTCTTGGTCTCCCATCCTTAGAGCTTTAAGTATTCTGATTTAAGTCTTAAGAATTAAGTCTTTAAGTCTTAGGACTTCTCTCCCTTGAGATTGCCTCTATTTCCATGGTTTCAATTATCACCCTCTATGCAGATGACTTCTAAATCTAAATATCCAGCACCAGTAGTATCCCTCTCCTGACCTCTACTCCTGTGTCTTCATCTTCCTACTAGACATCTTCACCAAGCTGTCCATTACCAGCCAGAAGCCTCCCAATCCCTCAATATTCTCTCTTTGTTGGTGGCACAAGTGTTCTTTCAACCACCCCAGTTCAAAAGATCAGACACTTCTTTGATCTTTCTCTTTCCTTGAGACTTCACATCCAGTTGCCAAGTCCTGTCAATTCTATCTCAATGATGTCTATCAAATTTCCCTTTCTCTTCCCTCCTGTTGCCACCAACCCAGTTCAGATCCTCATCACCTCTGCCTGAACTATTATAATCACCTCCTCATGGGTCTCTATAGTGTTTTCTCTCCAATCAACCTACTCTACTCTTTCACACATCTAACCTCCAGCCCAACTGAAATTCTAGCAACACCCTGTGATTATTTTGATGTCTTCTACCAACATGAATTCCATTCCCCAAGCCTGGAATGTGTTTTCTCCTCATCCAGTACTGAAATTCTTTTCTTCCTTCACCAATCACCTCAGATGCCACCTCTGAGTCATGCCCTGCCCTGCTTGCAACTGAAAATGACTCTCCCACCTCCAATTTTCCTAACATACTTTGTCTCGATCTGTCTTTTGTTCCAATAGTCTATCTACTACACATATTTGCACATATATCTTTTATGCACACACCCTTCACTACTAGACTCTTTTAGAGCAAAACCTTCATCTTCCATTTTTGTACTTCCAATTCCTGTCACATTACCTTACACACAATAGGTATTTAATAGATTATAAATGATGAAATATTAATTAAGAATATTGAATGAAATTATAAAATAATTACAAAATTGAATTGGGCAATTGCTGACCAAGATTTCCATAGTAGGGATAAATTGAAGAGGAAATGTGTAATCTAAATATTATAGGTCATTTAGAAGATTTCAACCACATGGGTTTAAATTATACCACTATAAATCTTTGTTGACCTTTCATCTGTGAACTAATCTAGTCTTTGCTCCAACATAGTAAAATCCATTTCTGATAGCCTTTTGCTTCTTTGTGTTTCTAATTGTGTGTTTTGAATTAGGGCTATACAATAGCCAGAGTTTTTACCCCGTCTTCATTGCTCTAACTTTAAGGCACTAGACTTAATGCAGCAATAATAGGTCCTCATGTCCCTTCACTGTTCTGCTCCTCCCCCAAGTTTGGAAATATCCCAGATTCATTTTCATCATCGCAGTTTTTCATTTAGGTGAAAGATTTCTGCTTGTTAAAAAAATGAAATAAATCCAAAATTCTTCTGCTGTATAAACCTCAGTAGAGGTTACATGAGTCATTTAACCTTTCCAGGCTCCTGTTTCCTCATCTGTAAAATGAGGGGGCTGGAAAAGGAATGGGCTGCCTGGAGAGGTAGTAAGTTCCCCAAAGCAGAGGCTAGATGGCCATTTGTAAGGAAAATCTGAGAGGAGGTTCATGCATCAGGTAGGAGCTAAAATGGCATTTTGGTCTCTTCTAGCTCCGAATGTCTAAAATTCTGCTATCTACCAAACTCTTAGTGAGGGTTTGAGGCGATATAAAGCTCCTTTCCTTAGAACAACCTTCCTGAAATCTGGGAAACCCAGACAGGGCCTTCCAACGTGCCAAGTATGCTGTGATAAACATCAGCTCTGCAAAGGAAAACATTGCCTTTTCTCCTTTCCTTTTCTCTTCTAAACATTATTATCCCCACCCACAGAGGAATGTTTAACTGCAACAAAATAATGACATGATCCAGCAGTTCTTAACCTGGGGTCTATGAACATTTTTGTTGCTTTTAAAAAAAAGTTTTAATAACTGCATTTCAAAATAATTGACTTTTTGTGATCTTATGTATTTTATTTTATGCATTTAAAAGCAGTATTCTGAGAAGGGGTCCATAAGCTTCACCAGATTGCCTGGGAAGTGGGGGAAGGGGGAGCTATAATATAAAAAAAAATTGAGGATCCCTTATCTAAACTAGGTTGAATGCTGGCATTAAGCCATCCCCTTTTCTTGAGAATGACAGAAGGCCAAGTCATTTTTTTTAAGCCAATAAGTGGGTTCAAATTTGATGGATCAATTTTAGAGCCAATCAGTAGACTCAAATCTTCTCCAAGCTCAGCCCAGAGTAACTGGGGATTTAACTGGGATCTGTACTCCTCAGCACATGAGACTGAAGCCCTAGCCAGCTTTGGAGTCAATCCAGCTTCCTGGGAATCCTTGGAATCAGTGACTGACTTGGAAGTAGGCCAGGAGGGCAAGGGTGACTCCAAAATAAAGCAGCCTTCCATGTCCCATCTTGGTAGGGGGCCCTGTCCCTGGGGCTAAAATCAACTGAATTGGCCCATGTGGATGGGAGGGACGGGGGACATACTTTTGGCCATTTTCCTAATTTGTTCACCCCCAGTAACTTCCATGCAATAGCAAGATGGAGTTGTAGAGTAGGAGAAAAGGAATGAGAATTAAGGCTTTTTCTCTCCATATTCCCCGCCCCTTTCCCTTCTCCTGTGTGTGCTGCCTGCCATTTAAATTTAGTCTAGCTGGAAAATCCTTTTACTTACACTCCATGGTGTTTATTTGGAAAGGATCACTGTCTGCACAGCATTCCTCTGTCTTCTGACTGATCCAAGTGCAACTGGAGCTAATAGGCCAGATTCTTATACCCAGCTCCTTTCCCTTCCTCCCTACTTCCCGCATCTCTTTTAAACACAGAATGCCCTTCGGAGCTTCTACTTTGGGACTCTACAGAAAAGTCATGGTTACAGGAGACAGTAAGATTCTGCCTGGATACTCAAGCCTGGTTATAGTGTTCTCTGGTCCCCTCTATTGTCACAGTCATGCTAAAGAAGACACTCGTTCTATGCGTTTTCTGCATCAGCCAAAGAGACAGAAGTCTTGCATATATAATGTCCGTACTCAGTTTCATGCTCTTAGGTCAAACCAGCCAACAGGACCTAGCCTGTCTGATATCATTCCAGTAGTGCGCATGTCCTCTCCTCTATCCATGCAAACACACTTCTCCCCCCTCCAATCATACTGTTTGTGCCTCTGTGCCTCCCCCTGGCAACCATACAAAGGTATAACCATATCTTTGAAAGAAATTGAGAAGCTAAAGTAAGAAGAAAGCAGGTATGAGGAATGATCTGTGTAAAGGAATACCAGAAGAAGACAGGATTTCCTACGTATGGAAAAAAAGGCCAGATTAGCTGGATTAGAGTTTGTGAAGAGGAGGAACATGTTAGTCTGGAAAGGTAGGTTTGAATCAGGTTGTGAATGATTCAAAATGCCAATAGTTGAGCTAAATCACTGAAAAATATTCCTTCTAATCTATGTGACTTCAAACTTAGATAACTCCTCCTATATCTTCTATCTTCCTCAATGTTGGAACTTCTTTTAATTTCCATTATTTCTATCATGCTTACATGAAAGAAGTATATCTGATCAGAAGAAAACTACATTTTCCATGAGGCCTTGGGTCCCAAGACTTTGGCCTAATTGGACAAAGGTAAGACCTTACTTCCTATGGTGTCATCTAGCCAACGTGTGAACAAGGAGAAAAACAGACACTGATGAATGGGAACAACAGTGTATCTATATCAACTATAGAGAGTATGGTGAAGAGAACCAAGAAAGAATGGAAACATCTTACTGTACCTGACATTGTGGAGACCAAAGTCATTCCAACAGGAGGCCCAGACCCTGCATGGATGAAGCGCCCAACCTTTAGTCCATCCACAGACACTTTGCCATACTTTTTCCATTTCAAACCATTTTCAAAGGTGCTTGCCTTAGATGTGATGTTTTCCTAGGATACCTGGGTGAGAAAGATATGAGGTTGTACTGATTTGAGAATAGACTGGTTTTCCATTTTTTACTTTCATTCTGTCCCAATCAAATATTATGTTATTCCAATGATTTTCTTTGCCTAGTCTATTAGCAAGGTCAAAACTGAATTTAGTTTTGTTTTACTTTAAACTCACCTGAATTGAAACTCCCAGTGAAATTGTATAGCAGAAAGCATTAGCCAAGACAAGTGATTTACAAGCTTAATCAACCAATACCCATTTATTAAGAATCTTTTATGTGTCAGGAACCATAATAGATGCTGAGGATACAAAGATAGAAATGAAGCCATCTCTAACTTCAAGAAATTTACATTTTTATCAAGGGATACAATGCATACACATACATTATTGTTGTGTCGTTGTTGCTGTTGTTCAGATGTGTCCAACTCTTTGTGACCCTGTGGACCATACCATGCAAATAACGTCCATGGGGTTTTCTTGGCAAAGATACAGGAGTGGTTTGCCATTTCCTTCTTAAGTAGATTAAGGAAAACAAAAGTTAAATGATTTGACCATGGTCATATTTGAACTCAGGTAGTTTTCCTGACTCCAGGCCCCATCTCTTAAGCTGCCTATCTGCCTCCTATATAGGCATATAGTTTCATTTTAAAATATACTAAATAAATGCAAGGCACTTTTGAGGAAAGGCACTAATTTCTGGGGAGCTGGGGCAGGGTCAGGGGGATGGAGGGGAATATAATGTCAAAGATAATGCATAAGCTGAGCTTTGAAAGAAACTAAGAAGCTAAAGTAAGAAGGGAGCAGGTATGAGGGATGATCTGTGTAAAGGAATACCAGAAGAAGATGGAATTTCCTACATATGGAAAAAAAGAAGGCCAAATTCACTGGATTAAAGTTTGTGAAGAGGAGTAACATGTTAGTCTGGAAAGGTGGGTTTGAATCAGTTTATGGATGATTTGAAATGCCAATAGTTGAGCTAAATCACTGGAAAATATTCCTTCTAATCCATGTGAATTCAAACATAGGTGGTACACAGGTCCCAATGAAATCCTATCTCTTACTTGAAATTTTTTCTGGCCTGTGCATGAGTTGGCAAATCTCTGTGCACCCCTCTCCCTACCTCCCTCTCCCCGACCTCCATTATCTAAATAGTCATCATACACACTTTAGTCTTTGCTGTACTGGTTAACAAGTAGCTTAAATATTTATCCATAATGTAAGTGATTTTATTTTATTTTGAAAACAGCATATCAGCCTATATATGCTTTTGGCTACACCAAATTTGCCTGCTTTAGATGGAAAACTTTTGAAAGTCAGGGTCAATGGGTTTGGTCACTGTAATGGTACAAAGTTCTTTAGGTTCTGTCCCATTGAGAGAAAGAGGTCCTGATTTTCAATCAAGATGGCTGCCTGAATGGAGTCAGATCAACCAGGTCCCACTTTCTAACAAAAACCTGAACTTTTCACCAAAATAAATAATGATCAAGAAATTCAACAAGACCTCTTTCACCCTAGAAGTACACAAAAGTCCAGTCAAGTCAACAAGTATTTGTTAAATATAATACTATATTCCAGGAACTGTGCTAACTACTAGGAATACAAAGAAAGGTTAAAAATGCAAAAGTAAACAAGCAAAAATTCCCTGCTCTTAGAGAGCTCACAATCTAACTGGGGAGACAACAAGCAAACAATACACAAACAAGACATACACAAGATAAATCAGAGATAATCTAAAGGGAAAGTATTAAGATCAAAGAAGACTGATAAAGCCTTCTTGCAGAAGGTGGGAATTTAGCTAGGACTTGAAGGAAGCCAGGAGGTCAATATGAGGAGGAAGAGAATTCTAGGCATGAGAAAATTCTCTGAGTTGGGAGATAAAGTGTGGTTTTTGACAAACAGCAGGAAGAACAGTGTCACTGCATCTTAAAGTATGTGGAGGAGACTAGTATAAGAAGACTAGAAAAGTAGGAAGGTGTCAATTTATGAAGGGCTCTTTGAAAACCAAATAGAAGATCTGATATTGAATCCTGGAGGCAATTGGGAACCAGGAGATGAGGTTATCAACAGAGGACCCAGAGCAAAACCAAGCAGGACAGACCACCCCACCTAAGCAGAGTCTAGACCTGACACAAAGCCCCAGATCAGAAACTAAAGCTGGAGAGATAAGCAAATCAAAGAAGACTCAGCATAAAATAGTACTATATATCTAGGTATCCCCCAAAGACAAAGACGGAGAAAATGATTGTAACAAAAACAAAGTGGAGAAAAATGGATTTTTTCACAAGTACTACATTAGAAGAAAGCTAGTAAGTAAAGAATTGGAAGGAGATTAGTTTAGAAGAGAAAGTGATAAATCGTAACCAAGTACTTGATTCCCTGAAAACTAGAAGAGTAAAAACAGAAACCACTAACTCCAAGAGAAAGCAAGAAATACTAGAACAAACTCAAAAGATTGGGGGTGGGGGAGGAAGAGGAGAAAATATAAGATATCTGATATCAAAGGCAACTGACCTGGACAAACAAGTCAAGAAGAGATAATTTTATAATCAGTGGAGTCACTGTACACCATTATTTAACAAAACAAAAGGCTTGAACACTATATATCACTATATAAGACCTAGCAACTTCTACTAAAAATAAGAGATGTCATAATACAATATTACAAAAGACAAAAGATTTGGGCTTGCAACCAAGAGTAGCTTGCCCTGAAAAGCTTAATATAATCTACAGGGGAAAAATAGATTTTAGTGGAATAAAGCACTTTCAGATATTTCTGGTGAAAAGAGCAGAACTGAAGGGGAATTTTAAAATTAAAAAAAATAGGTGGGGAGGTGGGGTGGGGTCAGAGAAACCTAGAAAAGTAAATGTGGCTGAGCAATTAGAATGAGTTTTGGGGCAGCTAGGTAGTGCAATGGCTAGAGCACAGACGCTGGGGTCAGGAGGACCTGAGTTTGAAATCTGGCCTTAGACACAACACTTACTAACCATATGACCTTGGGCAAGTCACTTAACCCCAATTGCCCTGCCTTCCTCCCTCCAAAAAGCAAAACAAAACAAAACAAAAATAAAATTTAGAATGAGTTGTATGATGATGTAATATGATGGTGGAGTGTATTCTTTTAATGGGGGAGGGGAAACAAATGTCCCTTCATAACTTTAATGTCTTCAAAGTTTATCGAGACAGTTGAACAATAAAAACAGAGGACTTAGTGTGTGTACTGGATCTGTTCTGAGGGTTTGAAGAGGGGAAAGAGAAAGGAAGGTAAAAGGAACAAACTAGCATAGATACAAGACTGAAGGAAGGAAGTAGAACTAGTTATTTCTCTTAATTGGGGTATATGAGACTAAGAACATACAAACATGGAGGAAAGAGTGAGAGAGAGAGAGCATCAGATGGATCTCACCATATCTGAAATGGACAAAGGAAGTCTGAGCATCCACACACATACAGCTAAGTGGCTCAGTGAATAGGCCTGGAGTCAGGAAAACCTGAGATCAAATCTAGCCTCAGACACTCACTAGCTGTGTGGCTCTGGGCAAGTCACTTAACCTCTGTTTGCCTTAATCCACTGGTGAAAGAAACAGCAAACCATTCCAGTAACTTTGGCAAAGAAACCTCAAATGGGGTCATGAAGAGTCAAACACAATAAAACAACAACACATATGTACACACACACACGCACACACACACACAAAGACTGATGTAGAAACATATCAGATTCAAACTGTGCATACCCTTGGATTCAGTAATACTATTACTAGGTCTGTACCCCCAAAGATATTACAAAAAAGGGGGGAGGAAGAACCTATTTATATAAAAAATATTTATAGCAGCTCTTTTTTGTGGTGTCCAAGAATTGGAAATTGAGAGGATGTCCATCAATTGGGGAATAGCTGAACAAGTTGTGGTATATTATTGTAATGGAATATTGCTGTGCTGTAAAAAATAACAAGCAGGATGATTTCAGAAAAACCTGGAAAGACTTACATGAACTGATACAAAGTGAAGTGAACAGAACCAGAACATTTTATGTACTAACAGCAATATTGTATGATAAACAACCATGAATGACTTAACTGTTCTCAGCAATACAATAATCTAAGACAATCCAGAAGGACTCATGATGAAAAATGATATCCCTCTACAAAGAAAGAACTGATGGTGTCTGAATGCAAAACAAAGCCTGATAATTTTCACTTTCTTTTTGTTGTTGTTTTTTTCTAGTTTTCTTGCACAAAATGACAAATATGAAAATATTTTATATGATTGCACATGTTATAACTTACATCAGGTTTCTTACCATCTCAGGGAGGGGGGAGAAGGGAGGAAGGAAGGGATAGAATTTGGAACTCAAAACTTAAAAAAATATTCAAACTTGTTTTTTCATGCAATTGAGGAAAATTGAAATATTATTTTTTTTTAAAAGAAATATATTAGACCCAATAGGGAAAGAAGAGGGAACAGGGAGATTAGGGTTGAGAGCAAGAGTGTTTTGAAGCCAGGGCTCAACAAATTTTTAAGTTTTCAATGTAGGCATCCCTGGGTAATCAGCAAACTTTCACTGATTGTCTAGACTTACGAAAATGTTGGAGAAAAGATTAACAATATATATAGATTAAACTTAAAAAGTGTATTTAGGAGAGTTAATTGTGAAGCATTTACTAGTACAGTCCTGGATAAGAGGGAGGATAATATTAAGGAGGCACAGCTATAAAGAAAATAAACTTCTTTATCCTGAAGGGGGATGAAAAGGGGAACTAAGAGAACTAGAATTTGAGGAACCTTAGATAGCCTCTTAGATCATTAGTGAGTAGCTGAACAAATAGCGGTATATGAATATTATTGTAGTATAAAATGAAAAAAAGATATAATTTCAGAGAATCCTAGGTAGTACAAATTGATTGATGCAGAATAAAATGAGCAGAACTGGAAGGGTAGTTTCTACAGACAGTAAAAACAAAGAGAGGAAAAACAGTTAAGAGCTCTGCTCAGTGCAATGACCAGCCATGTCTTCCCTCCAGGTTAGCCATTTCTGAAGAGAGGAGTGATGGACTCAGGGTACAAAGAGATAAATAGACACACACAGATATATATGTATATACACATATACATATACACACACATATATACATACACACATATAAACATATACACATACATATACACGTGTATATAGATACACACGTGTATATGTGTCTGCGTCTCTGTGTGTGTTTGTACATGGCTACTGTATGAATTGTTTTAACTATTTTTTTTTGTTGCAAGAGCTTATTTTTTCTTCTACCTGGTTTTTAATTAGGGGAAGTAAGTTGGTGCAAAAACCAAAATAATAATACCCTACCCTCCAAAAGAGAGACATTAAAACATTCTTTCAAATGCACAGAAGAAAACAGTAGTTCAGAGGAAGCATAGACTAGAAGGACACTTTGGAAATACGTGGTATTTATTGTATATATGTTTAATTAGCACAAATTTTAGTCATGACAATTTCATGTGGAATAAAAACTTTCATTAGCTATTGGGGACTATTTTCCATCTTAATGAGATTAATGTAATTAATTAATGAGATTTCCTATGTGTCTCCTATGTCTTCCTATGAAATCTCATTTGCGCTAATTAAATAAAATGCTGAAAATTTCATTCATTTCATTTCTTGAAAATATGCATAATGAGATTTCCTATGTGTGCAGAGTTTAGGGACACCGTTTGTGTGTGTGTGTGTGTGTGTGTGTGTGTGTGTCTGTGTTTAAGAAAGTGATATGAAATAGAGATTCATGGTTTCATAGACAATCTTTTTCTGGAGAAATTGGATATGAATACCCTTTTTGGTGTTTAAGTTAAAAAAAAATTTTTTTTTAAGCAATTGGGGTTAAGTAACTTGCTCAAAGTTACACGGCTAGTCATTATTTATGTGTGGGTGCTCATTTTCTGAGGCCGGATTTGATCTCGGGTCATCCCAACTCCGAGGCCGGCGCTCTTACTCACTGCGCCACCTAGCCACCCCTTTAGGGCAATTGGGGTTAAGTAACTTGTCCAAGGTCACACGGCTAGGTTTTTGTTTGTGTGGGTTAGGTGTCTGAGGCCGGATCCGAACTCAGGTCCTTCTGACTCCAGGGCCAGTGCTCTACTCACTGCGCCACCTAGCCGCCCCGAAGTTCAAAATTTAAAAAAAAAAAATTAAGGAGTTCTTGTTGCTTTTGGGGAAAATGGCCTTTGCAATGTGGGGTGGAAGGGTAGGGAAGGTGATTATCTGTTTTTAGCATACTCTATTTTCAGGTTATCATTTAGTTGAATTCAATTCAGCAAGTATTTATTAAGTACCTACTATGTGCCAGGTATAGAGGCCCCTAGATGGTTCAGTGTATAGATCACTGGGCCTGGAGTCAGATAGAGCTGAGTTCAAATCCAGCCTCACACTCTTACTAGCTGTGTGACCATGGGCATGTCATTTTACCCCTCTTTTCCTTAATCCATGGGAAAAAGAAATGGCAGACCACTCCAGTATCTTTGCCAAGAAAACCCCATGGTCCATAGGGTCATAAAGATTCAGACACAGTTGAACAACAACGAATGTGCCAGGCCTGTGTCTGGGATAAAAGTGCTTTCTCACAGCCACCCTCACATTTGCAAAAGGCAGGTGGCTCCAGAACACAATTCCACTTTGGAGTAGAGTAGAACAGAAAGATCAATGGACCGTCCTAACTGGAAGGTTCCTTCCCAGGGATGGCGCTGACAGGGCCGCACTAAACTGTGCAGGGTGAGAGGCTTCATTCTGCAAAGCTTTGGAGGCATTCTTGTAGTTTGTGGCCGTGACGGGTCCCTCCTGAGCCCTCCCTCACCTGCTGGAAAGCTTGCTGACTCTGGATTACTTCTAATCTCTCTTAACCCGACTCTACTACCATGACCCATGCTGATCTGATTATAACCATGACAACCAGTGCCTACCTGATTCCGAATCCTGCCTCATCCTGTCCTGCTTCAATTATGCCACGCTGACATTCTTCCCTCCTACTTGGGTCTCTGTGTTCCCATCCTTGTGCCCATTCCAGATGGCTGACTCTGCATTCTGCCAAGGTTTGTGTTCTTATTGGAAACCATCCTGAAGTACTCATTCTCTCTCATCTAAACCTACTTTACCCAGGTAGGGGCAGGTGCTTGCCACCCTCTCAGGACAGAGAGGAGGCAATGGCAGGATGTCCAAGTGTGGATATCCTGTGACACAGTCAGACACAGCCTAACTTGACTCTAACATAGCGATGTCATTTTGGTCCTCTTCGAGAACAAAGGACAACAACCACCATCTTGTGGCAGGTGAAAAAAAGATGCTGAAAGCTCCTCATGAAAGCTGGGGGGGTCAAAGGCAGAATGCTGAAAAATCTACAATCCATGAAGAAAACTATCAAGCCTTGTCAAACCAGCAGCCCAAAGAGGAAGTCTGGTGGACTGTCAAATCTGAGTCTGAAATGCAGCTGATCTGAACTTTTTTCTGGTTAGACCTGGTCCTAGCACAATGAACTCTGTGGGATCCCGTCCTCCATTGTCACCTCCCTTAGTTTTCTGTGTTAAATGGAGCCCTCCTTGATATGATTCCCAATGAGACCTGGCTGGGGATTTCCATAATCTGTGGAATAGCAGAGGCAATGTGGTAGAGTGGAAAGAGCAGTGACTTTGAAATCAGAGGATTTGAGTTCAGATCCTAAGGGAGCTGGACTAGCCAGCCTCTCAAATGTCTTCCAGGTGTTGTAGTTTGTCCTTCTCTCTCAAAGAGGACCACGACTTCGGGGAGGTGAGGCCAGGAGATTTGCAAGTGAATTAAATCTGGAAACAAGATTGTCTCCCCTCTTCCCCTATTCCCAGGTCCTCTCCAGCTTTACAAGCTCACTGGTAAAATTCCAGTTTAGCCTCCACAGCTGTTTGGGGAAGAACTGATTATGGAATACCTTAAAAACAAAGTCCTGTAGAAATTGTCAATGGGAGCGCACCATGTTGCGAGAATTTGTCCATTTTTGGTTTGTCAATGAGCTGCCCATGGCTAATAGTCTGATTCGGCCATCACTCCTCCTAATTAACAGAGACACTCATTCTGTGTGGAAGCAAAGCCCTCTCTTTCTCGGCCCATTGTGTCCTGGCATACATAATCCTGCCTTTGTGACTCCAAATGAGGGGTTGCCATGGAAAGGATTCATCGCAATGGGCCAAATTTAGGCGTTTTCTTGTTGGAGTCTAAGACAGGTAGATATTAAAGCCCTAGGCTTGCACTTTACACCCCCCCCCCCCAGGGCACACAAACAGGCACAATGATGATGCAGTGATGGTTCTTGATGTAGGAACAAACATTATCTGGGTGAAATAAACGATCACATTTTAAAAATACATTGGGTCATCCATCTGATCTGGTCTGGAGCTCCTCTTCATGCAGTTTTCCTTTCAAAGGAGCCAATATTTGGAAAGATTTGGAAGAATTGAAGAATAAAGTTTTCAGGGCAGAAATGGTCTTCCCTGCTTTCTTCCTCTTAATGGTAAAAAATCTGGACTGGCTATCTGATGTTAGGACTAAAAAGCAGACTTGGAGTCAAGAAAATCTGAATTCACATGCTTTCTCTGGCACTTACTAACTGGGTGTCAGGTTAAGTCATTTGACCTCTGAGTCTCCGTTTTCTTATCTATAAAATGAGGAGGATAATGCCTTCAATACCTCCCTTCCAGGGTGCTTGTGAATCAGCTCCGATGTGCTCTTGAATGTAAAGCACTTTGCAAACACTAAAATGTTATATAAGAGCTTTGGGATTCCTGTAGGTGGGTGCAGACAGAACCCTAGAATGAATGAAATAGGCTAGAAGGAGGAAGCCCTCCTTTCCCCCAAGCAAACTCAGCCTCAGTTAATGTACCACAATATCGGTACAAGGCCATGTGAGGGGGGCGCAGATTTATAGGAAAGTGCAATAGGCTTTAAAAATAATCTCATCCCTAAGAAAACTTGTCCAGTGAGCATCTCCATGCCTCACTCGGACCTTCCAAGTCACTTAATTACTCAGAACTCATAGAACTCTTTTTCTCAGTCTGAATTTGAGAAGGAATATGGCCAGAGGAAACACTTCAATTAAGCAGCTACTGTGCCTACTTATGCTCACGTGTCTCCGGTTTCTGTATCTTCACATAGCAAAATATAGATTTCCATGAAAATATAGTTTAGATGAAGTGTCCCCTGCCTTTAAAAATATCAGCAATAGCAGGTAGGAGAAAATAGGCGTGTTTTAAAATATATGTGTATGTATTCATATATTAAATATATACAAATATTAAAATCACATCTAGTAAATGTATACATATGTATGTATGTAGATATATTAAATATACATTAAATATGTTAAAATATATTAAACATTAATATATTAAATATGTACAAATATTAAAATCACAAATCTAGTAAATGTATACATATGTATGTACATAGATATATGTATCTATTGTGTGTGCTTATGCGTGTATGTGTATGTATATATGTATATGTATATGTATATGTATATGTGTATGTGTATGTGTATGTGTATGTATATGTAGGGTAGCTAGGTGGCACAGTGAATAGAGTGCTGGGCCTAGAGTCAGGAAGAACTGAGTTCAAATATGCCTTCAGACACACATTAGCTGTGTGATCCTGGGCAAATCACTTAACCTCTGTTTGCCTCAGTTTCCTCATCTATAAAATAAGCTAGAGAAGGAAATGGCAAATTGCTCCAGCATTTTTGCCAAGAAAACCCCAAATGTGGTCACAAAGAATAAGACATCATTGAAAAACTACTGAACAACAACATACGTATATGTATATATGTGTGTGTAATATGTATATATATATATGTATGTGTGTATATCCTTTTTAAATTTTTTTTACTAGTCCTGATTTTAATGACATAAGGAATGCCCAGATGAGGAGTACTCTATCTACCAATAAAGTCTGCAATTTCTTTACAAATGATAGTTTCATAGAATTCCCTGGGGCACTGAGACATTAAGTAACTTGCCCAGCTTCACACACCTACTAAGTGTCAGAGGCAGAATTTGAGCCCAAATCATCCTGACTCTATGTTCAATAGACATGTTGCAAAGAGGGTCATTAACCACAGGAAGAAAATTCTTTATATCAGAGAGGGATACCTGTATACCTTTCAGTGTATCTAAGATGATTTGATTTACAGGTAACTCTTCAGGAGTATGTCTACTGCGAACACACGCGCGCGTGCGCGCGCGCGCGCGCACACACACACACACACACACACACACACACACACACACACATCCTTTTGCGATTCGATCAAATGAAACAGTGCTGTGTACTGCTGGGCTTTCCAATTCCTGTTTATGCCTGTTGTTGGGAACGTAGACATCTGTTTTTATTGTCCAGAAGGAAATTTCCTTTACCCTGGTTTTCAACTACACTGCTTCTTCATCACTCTGTTCTTAAGAGACTGTTGAAAATTCCACTGGGATTTAAATCCAAGGTACAGGCAAGGCTGTGTGGGAGAGCTGGCTGGTCTCCCAAGATCAGAGCATCTCTGAACAGCAGCCATGTTGAATGCATGCCAGCAGGGGGCATCTGTCGCTCCTAAGGGCCCTGCTGTGGAAACTCCCATTTTCTCTCTTCTAAAGAAGCTTAAATCTCTGCCTAACACACTTAGGCAATTGCTGGCTTACTGCTTAGTCTGTAGACTAATTTACTGAATTAGAATCATTTGGCTTCTACCATAGCAATTAGTATGCAAATTACCGGTATATTACCTATGAGTCATAAATTACAATGACAAACTTAACACTTGCAGATTCAATATATACGAGTTTAGGTAATTTTTCTATTTTGCAATAGTCGGAGACTAGGGTTATTCATCGCCTTAGTGAACTGTTACACATTAAATCAACAGTTGAAAAATTAAGCCTGGTTCCCAGCATTTTGTTCTTTCAGTGCTCTGTAAAGTGGAACATTAAATATGTAACATGTCTAAGTATGCTAAATGGCTGGAGAATACATTGAAGCCTAAAACAGTTCCTTTTTTAACTCAAATGCAAAAAAAAAAAAGACTTAGATGCAAATCAATCATCTGGATACCATAATACAACCTGTTGGGTCCTAGCTGGCCCTTGGGGGATGGGGAGAATGGAGAGGGGAGTATTTGGAGTTTTTCCACATCCTGCTTTCATGTCCCTGGAGGAAGACTATCATTAATTCCCAGAAGATGATTCTCTGTATTGCTACTTACTGGTGAAACATGGCCAATCAGAGAGATGGCTTTCAGGCTTTTGAAATATGAAGTAAGCCAGGCTACTACTGAAATCTATTTCAACTGCTACATTCATTATGGTTTTTTTTTTTATTTTTATAAGGAATTATATTTATTTGCCCATAGTGAAATACCCAAATAGGAAAGTAACACAAGGGATAAGCATATGTAGAAAATAGACAGGAGCAGTTCCTGTTGATCAGTGTATTCATATATGTACTTTCTCCCTCTCTGTCCACCCCCACCCCCCCATACCATCTATTTACTGAGCTTATAGGGGAAAAGCCTTTGTTTGGGACTTAATGAGTTTACTGAAGGGAAGCCCTGGATTTTTTTCCCTCATTATTGTATCAAAAAGGAAACTTGGTAGTTGATTGGATATGGTAGGAGGGAGCCTGGGTGGATGGAAAGATATAGGTGCCTTCAATAATAATTGGGAAATGAGGAAGAGGCAAAGGTTTTGGTGGAAAATAGCGATTATAGTTTGGGGACACCGCAGGAAGGAAGAAAGGAGGAAAGATTTAAGTGTCTATTGTGTGCAAGGCACTATGCTATGTGCTTTATAAATATCTCATTTGATCCTCACAATGACCCTGTTTGTTAGTTATTAGCATGACCCCCATTTTACAGTTGAGGAAACTGAGGCAGACAGAGGTTAAATGACTTTTGCCTAAGGTCAACTGAATTTGAACTAGGGTCTTCTTGATTCCAGACCTAGTACTCCATGATACAGTCAGTTTGAGATGCCCAACAGACAACTGGAGACGTGAAATAAGAGGTTAAAGATAGATAGATCTGAGAATTAGCTATAAAATGGCACTTCTTAGATATTTGGGGTCCTTATTCCATTTCCCTTTCCATTTTTTATACAATGAGACCCTGAGAGTATAGCCATGATGAACTATGTTGCCCAGAAAACCTTGGATGTAGCCTTGTAGGCAAGCCCAAATTCAAGAATCCTAGAATCTGGCCTCTAGCCAAAGAAGATTGATTTCTTGGCTAGCACCAGTCGTGGAGGTTTCCTTGAGAAAAACTATAGGTTTAAAACTCCTGCAACCCAACATTCTAGTTACAGATAAAGGGGCTTTCCTAATCAGTGTGATCCTAGAATCAAACCTTCTAATCAAATACGGGAGATTTCTTGGGGAACACCAGCATCAGGGGTTGTTTCATATCTAAGACCAGGGATGAGGAAGAAGAAAAAGAGGCCAAATCACATGGTAATGCTACAAATCTTGAGGTGGGGAGGGAAGACTATACAGAATCCTGTAGAAAGATGGGATCCACTAAGGACAATAATATATTGATTGCTTGAAAGCTATTGTGAATTTCTTTGTGTGTTTTTATGGGCTCCTGTGAGTCCTTTGAATTTTCTGCATTGTTTGGAGAGTGAAATAGTGTATTTGATACGCATTTGTTACCTTCAGTGCTTATACAGGAGATGGAGACAGATGGAACATTATCACAGAACAGGAGATTCCACAACCTCGTTTGGGAACATGCCACTATTTGCCAATCTTTATTATTTACAGGGGAGGAACAGAGAAGTTAAGTAACTTGCCTGCAGTTACCCAGCTAGTAAGTGGCAGAAATGAGGCTTACATTGGGGTCTCCTGGTACCAAGTCAGTGCTTTCTCCACTATCCTACCATGCATAGTATACATCAGACTTAGGAACTTTCCCATAATCTTCCAATCCCTCTCTCTCCTCCTGTTTAACCCCCTTTTCTCTCCTACTCCCCAACCAAGGAAAGCCATTCTTCCTATCAGGTCCTATACCCTAATAACAAATTGAACAAAAGCAATTTTGCAATCCTAAAATTATTAATATGTCAAGATAAAGATGATTTGATATAGTAATCAACAATGTACCAAGAGAGGTTTCTAAGACAGAAACTAGAGCTAGATGCAGAGGTCCCAAGTCAGAGTGAGAATGACCCAAATGAATAAATGACAATCAAAATATCATTTATTTCTCTATGCTTATAGAACATATTTGCTTTCTATATCTGAACAGGGGCATGTCTGCTCAGGATATTTGTGGCATTTCTTCACTTGGAAAATAAGAGGATTCGACTAGATGCAGGTGGAGGTGCCTTCCATCCCTAGGCTTCTATGACCAAAATTGGATAGAAAAAGCCTAAAGTTATTTGGCTTTCCCATCCTATTCTGTCTCACTCTTCCCTGCTGAAAGCAGTCATCTTCACATCAAACACTGACACTAACCACCGGTCTGAGCAGAGCTGTCGTCTGTCTAAACTCTATGTCTGGCTCATCATTTTCTTTTGTAAGCTTAAAGTAGAGATTGAGACCAGAGAGGTAATTGAGTGTGATCCTGAGCAAAGGTAGAAGGGGAAAGAGACCTCCTGTTACTGCAGTGATGTATCCTCAGGACTCAAAGCTTAAAGCCTTAGCAGCTCATGTGGCACACACACACTTATGGTCCCTGTCACTGAAGAGGCTGGGGCTGCTGGATCGCATCAGTTACTGAGTTCCAAGCTGCTGTATGACTTGTTGCTTAATTTTTTTTTTCAGTCTTATTCCACTCTTTGTGACCCCCTTTAGGGTTTTCTTGGCAAAGTGCTGGAATATTCTGCCATTTCCTTCTCCAGCTCATTTTGTAGATGAGGAAACGGAGGCAAACAGGGTTAGATGACTTGCCCAGGGTCACATAGCTAATAAGTGTCTGAGGCTGAATTGGAACTCAGGTCTTCCTGATTCCAGGCCTGGCACTATATCTATTGTGACACCTAGCTGCCCCCACCTTTCAGTAGAACTAAAGCCAATTAAATGTTCACATGAAGCCCAGTACCAATATGGAAAGACCCTAGAAGCCTAAGGAAGGGCAAATCTGGCTCAGGTTGGAAAAAATAGAGCAGGTTAAAATTTCCATGCTGATCAGCATTGGGATCAGTCCCTATTTGACAGCTACCTTATAGCCTCAGAGATAGAGGGATAATAAAAACAACAATAATAAATAGTTTAAAATTAACAACAGTAATAATAGCAGCTAGCTAGTATTTATACAATACCTACTGTATGCCTGACTCTGTGCTGTGTTTGGCAAATAGTTCATATGATTTAACTCTGGATGGTAGGTGCTATTATTACCACCCCCATTTTAAAGTTGAAGAAATTGAGGCAAACATGTTAAGTGACTTGTCCAAGGTCACACAACTAGTAAGTGTATGAAGCTGGATTTGAACTTAGGTCTTCCTTACTCCAGGCCCAGAGTTCTAACCACTTCACCACCTAACTGCCTCAGTTTCAAACAAAAAGTTAAAATGAAACAAAACAAAAAGAAAAACCCCTTAAACTGCCTTCCCTTATAGCTCCACAGAATCAGAGAATCTCAGAGTTGGGAGACCATTGGGAGCCTTCTAATCCAATCAGTATCTTATCAATGATCCCTTTTGCAATATGCCAAAAAAGCAGTTATTTAATCTCTGTTTGACAACTTTATAGCCTGGGGGCAGAGTTGGGGGGAACCTGCTGTCTCCTCAGGCAGCCCAGGACACTTCTGGATGTCTCTAATTAATAGCAAAGGTTTTCCTTACATTAAGCCTAAATCTATGCATCTGCAATTTCCACCTCCTGGTTGTAGACGATGTGCCAAATAACTTAGCAGAGAAGGTGAGAAAGTTCAGCGGGCCTTAAAAGCAATGCCTTGACTCTCTAAGTAATCAGGCAAGTCAGTAAACTGCAGGGAGAGAAAGAAAGTCTGCTCTCACCACAAAAACCTCTCACAATCTTTCACACTCTGTGTCAGCAGAGAATCTCACATTTCATTGAATAATCCATGAAAACAATGGCCAGGTCATAAAACATAAACTTTAAAGTACGAACTTAAAATCCTCTCCTGCCCAGGAATGAGTTCTCTTTGGGCTTTCCTTGCACATTTAACAGGTAACATAGCACCTGCTATACATAGTGCTGTGCTAGGTGAGCTGAGAAAAAGGGACAAGAAAAAGAACCTCTTTATCAAGACATATGCATGTGCAAATGTAAATAACAGCATAGGACAACAGCTCTCACAAGGCAGCGTGTGAGTAAATGCTGGGCTAGTGGTGTGGATGAGCTCAGAGGAGAAACAAGTCAAGGGAAGAAAAAAAAGAGGAAGAAGAAGAAGGAGGAGGAGGAGGAGGAGGAGGACGACGAGGAGGAGAGGAAGCCGCCAAGGGAAGTCTTCATGGAAAAAGTGGGACAAGTTTGGCCTTGAAGGATGGACAAGAAAGAGTCAATTTTCATTAAAAAGAGTGAGGAGGGCAAATGGAGCAGAAGGGGAAGGAAATGTGGATACAAAGAACTGGTGTCTTCCAGAAAACTCTAGGGCAGAGTTATGTGTGGGCAGGCAAGTTTCCTCTCTCTGGATTGTATCTGATTCTTATAACCTGTGTGATATTAAACAAATCACTTAACCAGAGCCTCTGAAGTTCCTTTCAACTCAAGGTCTCTGGTCGTGCCATCACCTTGGCTCAGAGAGTGCATTCACTATGTAACGTTACTGAGGCTATGAAAACATCTTCCCAGAGGACCATGCCTCAGGGACACAGCAGGAGCTTGGAAGGGAAGGAGACACACACAAACATGGTGGCATCAGGGGGTACTTCTCCCAGTTCTCCGTCCTACAGTGCTGGTCTGGGGAGTTCACACTCCACCAGCCCAGAAAAACCATAAAGATATGAGCTGGCCCCTGAGACAGGAATGGAGATGGATGGACTGCAAAGATCACAGCCAAGAGGTGTGAGCCAGTCAGGGGAGAGAGTGGCTTGGTTTGTGTGACTTGTGGCAACCCATGCTGCCCAGCACTGGCAATATGAAGCTTCAAGCTGCTGCATGTGTTCATGCATCTTCCATTCCTGGAATGTGGCTAGGTGGAAGGGTTTTACTGGGCTGGGAAAGCTCCTGTTTCTCTCTCACAGTCTGGGAGACTGAAGAGTATGGATATAGTGTTCCATGGCTTGGTAGGGGAGAACCTGGAAGGGTTTGGGATGTCATGTTTTTTGACACAAGTGGATAATGCTTTTTCTCTTTTGCCCTGCTTTTCTAATCGGATCCAACTATGATTTAACCATGACCTTGATATTTAAGTGACTAAAACAACACATTGGATCTGGAAGGGATAGGATTTGTCAGTGGACTGAGGATGAATGACAGACCAAGACAGACTTAGCCAAAAAGCCTGGGATTGGATAGAGAAGGACAGAGTCCTGGTGATTGACAGTCACCTGTCCCAAGTCATGTTGCAAGCAAAGGAAAAGGAGATCCTATAAAAAAAGATTATAACACCTGTTACATGAGCAAAGGCAGGGAGGGAGGAGTGTATGTACAATTTATTAATATCCCCTTCTACATTCAATCAACAAAGTTAATTGGGGCCAGCTATATGAAGAGCCGAGCCTCACTTAAATTCAGAGTCTCTGGGTATGCTGGGAGAAGGGACATATCACTGGGAGCAATCACTACTAATAGGAGTAGCTGCTGAGAGGAGTAGGACTATATGACTACCAATAGGAAGCCTTCTAATGGAAGCATCTGCCAACCACCATGCCTTAGCAGCCACCCAGTGTAATTATTGGAACCTTGACTCTGGAGCTGTCCCTAGTAACAGCAGATAAAATGTCAAGTCTGAAGAGACCACATTACCCTAAAAGCTTCTCTATGTCAGCATGAGTTGCCTATGATGGAGAAAGGGACTGGACCCATTGTCTACTTAACATCTCTGGATCAAGGAAAAATGGTTGGTCTTTTGCTATACTCATCACCAAAGAGAAAGAATATCAATTTCTCACCAGGTAATCTGGTGAGAAGATGCCTGAAAATTATTTCAGCCAATTATATAGAGCTTCCTATGTAAAGAAGCCCTTAGATTCCCAGCTCAGCAGAAGAAGGGGGCTGACCAAGTGGAAGAAGACTATTTTAGAAATAACATTTTATGCTTTCCCCCTTGACTGAACTGAGCAGAAAAGAGACCATTTTAGATCAAATATTATTTTAGATAATCTTAGAGAGCAAAGCAGTCAGTCAGGTAGTCCTAGCAATAAATTGTAACAAGACGGTGGGGGAACATTAGCTCGGACTTTGTGGAGTAAAAATTAATCTTCTGTTCCTCTGTACGTACATGTTGAGTGAGCACAAATTGGAGTGTCTAAGAAGAAAGAGCATCATATGTGCTGTAAAAATGTTATGATCAATTTCTCCTCACTAATATTTTATGGAGATTCATGAATATTTATCATTTAGAAGTTTGCCTCCCTTCGTCTCCATCTTGCTTGTTCTTTGTGTAACAATGTGTAATTGATGGGAGAGAAAGCACAGAAAGAGGCAGAGGAGGGGAATATTTTTAACTCCCTCTGGTAGAGGAGTTAGATTTCAGTCACGTGGCCACAAAACTGTGGAAGCAGCAGATTTATATTTTTAGTGGTGATGGCTAGGGAAGTGTGCAAATGAGCTTAAAGGTAATGTGCGTCAACGATAGGCATCTTACAACAGGCTGGCTACCATCATCCTTGATCAGCATGATTCTTCACAGAACCCAGCAAGTGTGTCTATTCTCACTCCCGAAATGGAGATCCTGGAGTGGGCCGTGGCAGCGTGAATGACTTGAGATTTTTCCATCAAGTCAATGCTGAAGAAAAATCCCAGGTCTAGTATTCTGCTCTAAACTCTCTCTCTCTCTCTCTCTCTCTCTCTCTCTCTCTCTCTCTCTCTCTCTCTCTCTCTCTCTCTCTGTTTTTCTCATCAAGTGTACCTCGTTATATCTTATCACATTTAACCTATAAGACTTAAAAACAAGTTGTTGGTTTTTTTATTGGCATTGTTAATCATTAGGTTTTTTAATGAGGATGAAATAGCCATCTGCCATTACAAACAACAACAACAAGTAAGCAAAGTTCTCATGTTCATGCATAGGTGAAAAAAGATAGGTCTGGTCCTCTCGTTGACTAAAGGATTCATGTCCTACTAGATTCATATCCCCTTCTACATTCAATCAACAAAGTTAATTGGGGACCAATTAACCAATGGGTGAACAGGCACTGGGATGGGTAAAACAAGTTTCATGGCATGGATCTTGCTCCAGAAGTCCAATAGACTCCTATAGTGAAGCATGAGATTCTTCCTTTGGAAGGAAAATATTTAGATACTAAAGGCTACCTTGAATCAAGAATCCAGCAGGGACCTAGATCCTAACTGGTTGTTTTCCTGCATAGGTACTGGCATGATATTTTATTTTAATTTCCTCATCTCTATAATAAGTATCCTCCACCTGGCCATGTACCTCAGAATACTGTATTTCTGATCTATAGCTAATGAATGTCAACCTGTTGTTGTTGTTTGTCCTTCCTTCTAGAAGAGGATCAATGACATCAGCAGGGTGATGACTTGCATGTGAATTGAATTTAAGTGAGGCAGGGCTGTGCAAAGTCACTAGCCCTACTCTCTGCTCCAAAGTCATCAGAGTCCAGGGGCA
This sequence comes from Gymnobelideus leadbeateri, assembly GCA_011680675.1. Lineage (NCBI taxonomy): Eukaryota > Metazoa > Chordata > Mammalia > Diprotodontia > Petauridae > Gymnobelideus > Gymnobelideus leadbeateri. The sequence continues at coordinate 838,092 of WOXC01009938.1, forward strand.
AGACAAAGGTCAAGATGACTGGCTATGACCCAGTATGCAATTTGTGACCTTGGACTTTCTAAATTGAGGTTTTTCCCATCTATCAGTCAGTCTGAGACCACACCCATTCAATGACTAAAGGCTAGGTAAGAATTGAGACAAAAGATGGTCCAATTTACCATCCCAAAGATATCTTGTCATCCTGGTCTGCCCTAATGAATGCACCTGACAATATAATGAAATTCTTCTTTTATACTCTTGGGGCAGGGTGGAAATGTCACCCATAACTTCAGAGTATAAATTAATGGAAATCAGCATAGTAAATTAGGATATTCCTTAACATTTAATAATAAAAGAGAGGCAGTGTAATATAGTGAATTGAGAGCTAACTTCAGAGACAGGAAGACCTGCATTCAAGTCCTGGGCTTTGACACATATTGCCAGACATGTACTGACCTTGGGAAAGTCATTTAATTTCTCATTGCTTCAGGCAACTCTTCTGGATTGTAAACTGCAGACCAGGCACCAATTTGCATTGGCAGAGGGAGTTTCCATAATGGGAGATCCCTATGCCAATGAAAGCATAGGATTGGACTTCCTCCTACCCATTTAAAAGGAAAAAAAACACTAGATACTTTCTTTGCTCCCCCCATTTCAGCTTCCTTTTGTGTGTCCCCCCCCCCCCCCACATTAAATTTTAAGCTCCTTGAAGTCAGGAGTTCTCTTTGATTTTATTTGTATTTTTGTTCTTAGCACTTAGAATAGTACCTGGAACATTTTATGTTGTTTAGTTGTTTCAGTTGTGTCCAACTCTTTGTGATCTCCTTTGGGGTTTTCTTGGGAAAGATACTGCAGTAGTTTGCCATTTCCTTCTCCAGTTCATTTTGTTGATGAGGAAAGAGAGGCAAACAAAACTAAGTGACTTTCCCAGGGTCATACAACTAGCAAGTGTCTGAGGTCAGAAGATGAATGTTCCTGACTCCAGGCCCAGTGCTCTATCCACTGCACCACCTACTTACCCACCTGGCTGTAATGGTAATAGGAATTTGAAGAGCTTCCCTGACCCCTAATAGGCCAAATTGTAATCACATGGAGTCTGTGATGGGAGGAGTTTGCTGAAGGGTGAAACAGAACCCACAGGAAGTTGGGAGTCAGAGAAACTAGGGCTGGAAGGAGGAGAGGATGCACACAAGGAGACAGCTAGGCTTCTGAGTGTTTGTTTATGGGAAGGCTGAAGGATGATGTGGCTCCCTGCTATGCTATATTGTATTAACTTCTTTGTTGCTATGATAGATTCAGTTTCCTGGTGTTGGAATTTGGCTCTCTGGTGTCTGAATAAATGTTTTGCTTTTTTCTCTATATGGAGAGTCTGTTATATTTTGTGATTGAGAACTATGCTGGCATATTTGTAGGTACCATCAGTGCTGTGAATATTGTGTTGGTGTTACACTGGCACATAGTAGGTATTTAATAAATGTCGATTGACTGATTGTATATGAATTCCAATCTAGTATCTCCTCATGGTGTAGAGATGATTCTAAATTTTCAAAGACCATGCCCAGGTTCTGACAGGTCCTACCATTCTAGAAGGGCTTCCAGCATGTCTGGGAAGGAACTATATATCTGTCATCCAAAAACCAGGCAAGCTTAGTTTGAGGAGGCTCATATTGTCTTACCCAAGACAATACGTGATAAATGTTTTTGACCTCAGCAACTCACAAATGGCTGTCTACTAAGGCAGGGCAGTTCTGCAATCTCTCCCAGGGAGGGAGTAAGCACTGAATGGAAATCATGGATACTTGAAATATGAAAGCCTTAATAACAAATCATATTGCAAACACTAAAAAAAAAGTGGCCACTGGGGGTATGCCAAAAGCTGAGTTGTCTCAAGAAGCAAGTGATCACAGCTCACTAAGTTATCACAATCACACAATCTGGGCATCACTCCAGAGTTCATTCTACACATCAACCATTCACAAGCATTGTGTGTATGGTTGCCAGTCTGAAGGATGGTTGAAGGTGGGCCATGCAGAATCTCTTAACAATGTTGTAAGCACTCATTACTTTACACAGAGACCTCAATGGGGACTCCAATTGCCAAGAAATCTGTGCAAAGCAAGAGAACTCAATATGTTAGCAAGAAAGGAAACTAGAAGGCGCTGGGAAGAGGTGCACATTTCCAGAAAATACAAATTTGAAAATTGAAATAAAAGTATTCACTAGACACTAAAAAGAAGAGGGTGATCTGGTTTAGCCTGGACTCAACGCTGCTTGACGAAGTAGTTTCTGGTTATTTTATTAGCCCTCTGTGTGAGTCCCATCACATTTTAAGAAAAGATGAAAGAAATAAGGGCAGCTAGGTAGCACAGTAGATAGAGTGCCAAGCCTGGAGCAAGGAAGATTCATTCATCTTCCCGAATCAAAGTCTGACCTCAGACACTTCCTACCTATGTGAGCCTGGGCAAATTACTTAACCCTATGGGCCTCAGTTTCCTCATCTGTCAAATGAGCTGAAGAATGAAATGGTAAGCCACTCTGGTATCTTTGCCAAGAAAACCCCAAATGGAGTCACAAAGAATCAGACAAGAAAGACTTGAGCCTTGGTGATTTATCCAGATCTCACCCCATTGCAGAACAGAGATGAGAACTCAGGTCCCTTTAACAGGGTGCTGGATTTTGAATTTGAGGACCTGGGTTGAAATCTGGCCTGATCACTTATTACCTGTGTAGATTTGGGCAAATCCCCAGCCTCTCTGGGCCTCAGTTTCCTCATCTGTTTTTAGTAGACGAGGCTGTAGTTGGTAACCTCCAAGGTCCTATCCGGCTCTGAGTCTATAATCCCTGCTTTTCTAGTCTGCTCCTCCACCTGCCTTGCCTTTCAATTAGCTGCCTTAGTGGATTTATGAATACAGTGACAGTTTGTTCTGATAGTCTTTCCTCCCCCCCGCCATTGCCTACTTTGATGCATGTAATATCCAAAGCTCAGTCCCCCAGAAAATGTAATGGAGATGTTTTGCATTGTTAATGGGCTCCTTGCTGCCACCAGACCCAATGTCCTCTCCAGCCCTGGCTCATGTTTACAAGTACATGTTTTCGAGAGCTTCATCTTCAGTTCTCATTTGTACTCTGCCTTTAGCACTATCTGTTCCAAAATAACCCATGTTTTCAAAAAGAGCAAGAAGCAAATTATTCATATTCCAGTCACAATAACGTGTTCAGAAAGGAGAGGCCCCGGCTGCTCTCAATACCATCCACCCTCCTTCCCTCTTTTCTGCAACAAAATGGAAAAAACCTGAGTCCCATCCACAATGCAAATTTCCATAAGCGTTAGGAACCACTCTGCCTTAGAATCCAAACCAGGGAATCGTGGACGAGGCTCGGTGATGTCTCTGGAGAATATTATTAATTTTCCCCAGAAACTCTCAATGCTCAAATGAAAATCCAAGCAGCATAATCATTGCACTTGCTATAGAATCCACTCCATCAACACACCTTCATTTCAAAGCTGTAGGCACTGATTCATTTCAGTGCCATGTTCTCATCCCATATTTGTGCAGGGATTAAAAAAAATAATAACTTCAGTGAAAGCCAGACAGTAATTAATACCATGCTTGCCTCCCTCCCCTTACACACACACACACACACACACACACACACACACACACACAAACACACACACACTAACTGGATATATAAAATGTAGAATGGTTTTTCTTCAGATAATTGTATGCACTTAATGCATTTTTCTAATCATTGGGAACTTTTTGAGGTAAATCTCACACTACCATGCATGTTGATTCTGAATATTCAAGTATTTGTCAAAGGCAGTGTTCTTCCTATCTCGGTTCTTTAGAACCTATGACAATATGTTATTTGACAACGCATTCTAAAAGCACTTAAAGTAATTTTCAATTATATGTATTATTAGTCCCATAATCAGTGAATGTCATAGAAACAGCACAAGCAGGAACTGGGATTTCTGCCAGTCAGAAACTAGCTACTAATGGATTGGCATTAGGTTTCCAAGCTACATTTAACTTCTCCAGACTGTGGAGAGTCCTGGCCTGGTTCACTTCTGAGGCTCATTTCCATCAGCTACCAAACAGTTCCCAGAATGCTGAGTCTGCTTATGGAGGCAGCCGCCAATGCTTGGGTGGAATCTGGACCATCAGCAGCACCCATGATCTTGCCCAAAGTGTCTAACACCGAAGCAGAGATCCAACAAATATTCAGTTTAGTCAACAAGTATTTATGGAGCTCAATGGAAGTCGATTCAATGTGAGGCATTCTTATTTCACCTCCATGACCTGTGATTTCAGCAGTGTGGGAATGCTCTCCATAGACACAAATTTCAATTCTTTTAGGATTCAGTGGAAGGACTTTGAGAGTCTTCAGGGGCCACAAAATTTCACACAAAAGTCAGTTCAGTGCACTAGGCCAGATGACAGAATTTGCTGGTCTTTGGATGAGAATAATGGGACTGTTTATCTAGAACTAGAAAGCCAACAAGTCCAAATCCTACATTTTGTAGATGAAAAAAATGAAGCCCAGAGAGGCGGTGACTTCCCCAAGGTCACACAGGCAGGATCTGAACCTCTATCCTCTGAATCCAGCATCACCATTCTTTTCCCCTTGTATCAATTTTTTCTAGCATGGCAGAACCTGCCAGACCTCATGCTTCCCTAGCATTTGTTATGGTTGTTCAGTCATTTCAGTTGCATCTGACTCTGACTGCAAAAATACTGGAGTGGTTTGTCATTGCCTTCTCTTGAACATTTTCCTGATAAGGAAACTGAAGCAAACAGAGTTAAGTAACTTGCACAGGTCACACAGCTAGTGTCTGAGTCTGGATTTGAACTTGGGACTTCCTGACTTCACCAAGAGGCTTCTTGTGCTTCCTTGGCATGGCTGTCAAGAACTGTCATGCCATGACACATAATCATAATAGGTCTTTCCTGCAGGTACTAGATGCTTAGGAATAAAAATCAGGCAGAATCCTTGCCTTGAGAAAGGTTAAAATCTAGAAGGCAATATGAGGCATGTATACAAATGACTATAATACAAAGGTTATTATTAAAGATAGGGGCAGCTAGGTGGTGCAGTGAATAGAGCACCAGCCCCAGAGTCAGGAGTTCAAATTCAGCCTCAGACACTTGACACACTTACTAGCTGTGTGACCTTGGGCAAGTCACTTAACCCCAATTGCCCTGCCTTCCCCTCTCAAAAAAAAAAATAGGATTGAGGCAAGGGCTATAAGAAAGGCATAAACAAGGTACTGTGGAAGCATTAACCAGAGAGTCATTTCTAGCTGGGGGATGAGGTTTCTGGGAATAGGTTGCCCTAGAGCTGAGCCTTGAAAATAGGCAGAATTCTAATAGGCAGAAATTGAGAGAGACTCTCCAAGGCCTGATAAATAACATAGACATGGCTCCTGGCGTTTCTCTTTCTCTGCCTAATCTACTTCTCCCACTGATTGCAAAGGATGTGTCTTTGGATCTTTCTTCCTCATACAGGAATCTAGGCAGTGGTGAGCTGACACATACCAGCTCCAGAGCTGATTGTTAAATTTTTAGTGTGAGTATTTATACCTTGGAATTCTGCAAACACCACAAATCAGAGCTTAAGTTATTGTTTTTTCAATTGTTTAGACTTTTTATAATTGTGGAGAAAATGTTAACATGCAGATTAAACTTTCAAGTGTATCATGTGTACTTTTTTTAGAGCAACAGTTAATAAACCATTATCAGCGCACTCCTGAAGATTAGCCTGCTGTCCTCTCATCCCCAAATGAGGGGCCTCCAGGACTCCATTCACCAGGCACAAACCACAATTCTCTCTAGCCCTTGGATACATGCACAGATCACTGAGGTTCTACTTAGGAGTCCTGCCCTCCAAGGTACATGGAAAATAACGCACATCAGCTCTGGACCAGTCAGAGCTGACCCTGGTAAAGTTCAGGATGCATTAAGTCACAACAGAAACAAGGGATCTTTGCTAGAGAAGAGTTCATGAATAGACCAGATCTTACAAAGGTTTACTTTTAATTAACTCACATATGCTTCAATGCTTTATTTTTTCCCTTCTTTTTTGGGGGCGTGGGGAGAGGAAGGCAATCAGGGTTAAGTTATTTGCCCAGGGTCACACAGCTGGTAAGTGTCTGAGGCTGGATTTGAACTCAGTTCCTCCAGGGCCAGTTCTCTATCCACTATACCACCTAGCTGTCCCAGCTTCAATTCTTTCAAGGCAATATGCAACAGTGGGTAAGGTTTCTTCCCTGGCTCTGATAGATAGATATCTGTCAGAAGAGGTATAATGGCTACCCTGACCAAAACAACCCTCAGCAGCAATACCTGGACTGAGGTATATGATGATTTGTCTTCTTGTGACATGTGGGTACTTAACCATCTAATAGGCATTCCATGTCAATCCCACAACCAGCAATTTGATTCCAAATGGGGTCAGTGCCATGGCTACTGTCAGTAAATAAACAGCAAAGAGATGAAAAACTGAGAAAGGAGACATGCTTAGGGAAGACCAGGTACTCCAGTCTGGCTATCGAGTTGGTGTAGAGGATGAAAAAGGAAAGAAGAGATGGGCCCAAGTCAGGGAGAAATTTTCACTTCTTTCTGTAAGTGGTAATGGGAAGCCAACTGAGATTTTTGAATACAAGAGTGATGGCCACAGAGCTGAATATTAGGAAAATTCATCTGCATTTGGGCTGAGACTAGAGGTGGAAATTATAGTGAATAAAGTCACTAAAAAGATCTGGATGAAAGTTAATAAGAGGGCAGCTAGGTGGTGCAGTGGATAGAGTGTCCTAGAGCATCCTTCTGCTGTGCTGACGCCCTTCTCCCACTGGTGAATTCTCTTGGGTCCTCCATTCCAAGAGGGGCCCCTGCCTGCATCTGAGTGCACATGACTTTCTAGACTTCAACACCATGACCTCTTTACCCACTTTACCCACACATTCTGCTCTGCAGATCCCTTCCACATTACCTTCCCCCATCGTATTATAAGCTTCTTGAGGACTGGGACTGGTTTTCTTTTTGCCTATATTTGAGGCCTCAGTACTTAATAGTGCCCCCACACATAATAAATAAATGCTTAACAAATACTTCTTGTCTTGCCCTGCCTATCAGGAAGGCTGAACCTTGGACTCAAGAGTTCTAAACCACAGTGAGTTATGCTTATTAGGTGCTCCCACTAAGATCAGCATCAATGTGGTGATGTCCCAAAAGCCCAGGTTGGTAATAGAACAAGTTCTCAAGTCAACCAGTAGTGGAATTAGGTCAATGAGTAGCCCCATGCACTTCCAGACAGGGAAAAATAGAGGAAAGAAAGAAAGAAAGAAAGAAAGAAAGAAAGAAAGAAAGAAAGAAAGAAAGAAAGAAAGAAAGAAAGAAAGAAAGGAAGGAAGGAAGGAAGGAAGGAAGGAAGGAAGGAAGGAAGGAAGGAAGGAAGGAAGGAAGGAAGGAAGGAAGGAAGGGATAAAAAAAATCTGTAGGGGGAGACCCTTGGCAGTCCAGAACCACAGAAATCAAGAAAAGAACTATTCTAAAGAAGGATAAGCTAGGATTCAGCAGGGTTAAAATCTATCAAGAAGTTAAGGAAGATGCTTGAGAAAGGGCTTTGGTGATTAAAGGATTTGGTGACTAAATGGCCATGTGTGACTTTGGGAGAGAGCAGTTGCAATAGAGTAATGGAGATGGAAACTACATTACAGAAGACTGAAAAGTGAATTGTGGTGAGAAAGGGCAGGGACCATAAGGAGACTACTACCCTTTTCAAGTAGCCAAATAGTGGGAAGGAGTAAAAATGGCCTAGTTGCTCAAAGGGCCATGAGAAGCGTATCAGTGTCATCTAGGTTAGTGAACATAGGCAGAAGGGGAGCAGGCAATGTAAGGAGAGACATCGAAGATATCAGAAATATATGGAGTAACTGAGGGAACAAGAACCCAGAGGAAGCGGAAAGGATGGAATCAAAGGCACACAAGTTCAGCACTGGGAAATCAAAAGATTACTTCATTCTCTGAGAGAGGAGAGGAAAAAAAATGAGGATAAAAAAACTGTTACTGGTTTCTCACAAAGCCTTCATTGGGTAACAAACTTCATATGTTCCATTAGGTTTCAATTTTGTTGCTTTTATTTTTTTGTCCTAAGCATTTTCTCTAATTCTTCAGATCTATTCTAATTCATTAAGAACAGTTCCTATTTCAAGACAATAAACCGCATCATCAATTTTAATGGCATGGGTTTGCTGCTAATGTTGGAAATGGCAAAACCATTTGAGAAAGGGTTGAATCAGATGGTCTTTGAGGTCCCTTCCAGCTGTAAATGATATGATCCTAGAAGCTCTCTAAATGAGCTTTGTCACCCTGAGATGACAGGAGGACTGGACACTGTTCTCTTTCACAGAATTCCAAATGCTTTCTAAGTATCATCTGCAAGTTTCACATTGAAACTTTGTCTCCAGCCCTTCACCATCTCAAGCTGGAGCATTCTACGAAGCTAAATCCTAGAGAGGGGACTACAGAGTTCTCTGTAGAGTACATGTCATATTTACAAATGGTAGCATCAATAGAATACTCTGGAGTCCATCAGAACCATAGGAGCTCTATTCATGATGAATTCTGGATGCCTTTAAAAGCCCAGGCAACTTTTGTCAGGGCAGGGAACCAGGCAGATGTTCTGAGAATAAAGGAAGGGGGTGGGGGAAGAAAGTCACAGCATGGCTAGAGTGGAAAGGGGAAATCTGAAAGTGATTGGATCAGCTATTTGTGCTTCTCCCACACTCTCTGAGTGTGTCTGGGGCTAGAGGGGAATGACTCCATTGTTCATAGCTGAGGGAGGGAAGAAGGCTAGTCTTTGCAAAGATTCTTGCCTCATTTCCCAATGATTTGTAGCAAGAGCAGCAGGGGCTATCACTGGATCCCATCCAGTCCCACGACTTCCTTACCATGGAGCAGCAGCCAAGTTTCACAGGCTAGTTACAAAATTCATACAGCAGAGGGATCATCCAACGACTTAAAATGAGATGAACATATTGAAAAATACAGGCAATAATTGAGTTTTCACTTGCTAGGAGGCCTTGGCAAATGCTTAGAGAATTTATCCTGGGCCAGTCCTGAACCACTTCTATCAAACAAGTGCTGGTGAGTCAGACTGTCAATCAGGCCAGGGGACTCTGTCATAGCTTTATTCTACAGGTGGCCTGGCCTGCCTATCAGGTCTCATTTTGACCATCCATTTTAAACAGTGGAATTAGAGCTAATTGTTCAATTTTGTTTCGTGCTTTGAATATATCCTTAATGTGTATTTGATGCCAAAATACAAAGGCTTTAGAATTTTCCCAATCACACAATGTTGGGGGTGGGGGTGCAGTGAAAAGGGGGCAGGAGGAGGGCAGGGTGGACAGGAGCTTGAGCCAGCAAAATTCAATTTATGCGCCTGTGGAGCACTAAGGTAAGGAGGCAGTGTGGCCTAGTAGAAAGAACACTGAATTTGAAATTGAGTCACATTCAGTCTGAGACTGAATCTTTTTACTGTCACATTACTGATATGATTTTGGGCAAGTTACAGGGCCTGAGTTACATAAAATGAGAAGGTTGGGGCAGCTAGGTGGCGAAGTGAATAGAGCACCTGCCCTGAAGTCTGGAGAACCTGAGTTCAAATCCGGCCTCAGGCACTTAACACAAAAACTAGCTGTGTGACCTTGGGCAAGTCACAACCCCAATTGCTCTCCAAAAAGCAAAAATAAAAATAAAATGAAGAGGTTAAACTAAATGGCCTCTGAAGGTCCCTTTCAACCCTATATCTGATAATATCTCAAATTTGGCCATAGACTGAATGGTGGAAAACTTTGTTTTGTACAAAATTGAATTCACAAAGGATTTAATGCTGACTATTTGCTGAAACTATACCTTGGTGTAACTACCAGCAATTTAAGATGAATAGAAATCCAGCCTTTCCCTTCTTTTACAAAAGCCCCTGAGTTCAGAAGAAGGGATGACACTTTGAATTTGAATTGCTTTCCTATCAATATATAGGCCATGTAAATGTAAATATAAGGAGTAAATTACATTCATTCTCAGTGTCTAGTGCAGGCAGAATTCTAGGGTATACAGTTTGAGAATAAAATGAATTTAGAAAAAAAACTAAGTTGGCAAATCTGTGAGACAATGTTTGCAACGTACCATGAACTCTCTGGGCAGCTAGATAGCACAGTAGATAGAGTGTAGGCCCTAGAGTCATGTGGTCATGAATTCAAATCTAGCCTCAGACACTGCCTAGCTGTGAGACCCCGGGCAAGTCACTTCACCCTGTTTGCCTCAGTTTCCTCATCTGTAATATAAGCTGGAGAAGGAAATGGCAAAACCACACCAGTATCTCTGCCAAGAAAACCCAAATGGGGTCATGGAGAGTCAGACATGACTGAAATGACTCAACAACAACAAAAATAAACGCTGACATTAGTTCAGATTATCATCATTTAAAATCTTCTCTGTAAATATCATTATATCATCTCCTTGTTATTGTTCTAGTTGTGTCTGACTCCTCATGACCCCATGTGGAGTTTTCTTGGCAAATATTCTGGAGCGGTTTGTCATTTCCTTCTCCTGTTCATTTTCAGATGAGGAAACTGAGGCAAACAGGGTAAAGTGACTTGCCCAGGGTCACACAGCTAGGACGTGTCTGAAGTCAGATTTGAACTTCAGGAGATGAGTCTTCCTTGGAATGACTCAAGGTCCAATGCTCTCTCCACTGTGTCACCCAGCTGCCCTTTCTCCTTGCTCACTCTTCTCTAGATCTGGCTTCCCTGCCCACTCCCCAGAACTCTCCAAAAACTGCTGCTGGGAAGTATCTCTACACCTTGGTTGATCAAAGAGTTTACATAATATAAATCCCTTTTCTTTTTGAAAAAACTTTCAAATGCCTTTACGTTTAGCCTGTTGTTCCATTCTCAATTGCTTTAGCTTCCAAGGCTACCAAAGTAATTTTCAGGGCAGTGCCAGGGGGAGTGTTATTAAATGCTTTAATTGTCCATTGTACTTTAAAGACCTACTGAGTGAACTTGGCTTAATGGGATGGATGGAATCAACATCGAAGTTGCTTTGCAGTGGAGGAGGGAATGGAGGTGGCAAAGGGATGTTTCTAAAAGCCATGTACAAAGTCTATATTCCTATTTCAGAGTTACTATGTTCTTTTTTTTTTAAGACGATCAGGGTTAAGTGAATTGTCCGGGGTCACACAGCCAGTGTCTGAGGCCAGATTTGAACTCAGGAAGATGAGTCTTCCTGACTCCAGGCCCTGTACCACCCAACTGCCTATATATATGTTTGTGTGTGTGTGTGTATGTGTGTGTGTATGTGTATGTATGTATGTATGTATGTATCTATATATGTGTGTATATATACATGTATATTATAGATGCTTAATAAACATTTGTAGAATTGAATTGTTTGATATTTTACAATCATATAGTATAACTGGACAACTTTTAGCATTTAAAATGGGCTTTGGCAGTAGGATCTTTGAAAGATCCTGATTTCAAGTGCCCCCTTTGTCATTAATTACCTATGTGACCTCAGGCAAATCACACAATCTCTGGGCCTCAGCTTCCTTATCTGTAAAATGAGGAGGTTGGACTAAATGACCTCTAACATCCCTTATAGATGTAAGGAAAGTCTGGCACATAGGCAGAGTACCTTTAATGGTGTCTTCCCATGGAGAGGCTATGGAGCCTGCTTCCAGCAAAGTCATGGCGACATGTAATGGGGGTGTCCTGGAGACATATTGGAGCATGTGTAGACATTCTGTCGTTGTTTCTTCTTGGTTAACCATGTGGTGAACAGGGGGCTCTTTGATTTGCTGTGGGGGCATTCAAAGGGGCCTAAGTCTTTTACTATCACCACCACCACCACCACCACTACTACTAATAATAATAATAAATGTGAAATTCCTCAAAGGAATTCCCATCTCGTCTCATCCCCTTGCCATTTTGAATTCCCCAGGAACTGCTAGAAACGCAGCCTAGTAACAAATAAGGATAGTTGCTAATCTTGGGTCATTTGAATAACCCTTAACTCTTGCCTAAGACAGCAAATTTGGGGATGATAAGCGTGCTTTGTTAGCTCCTGAAGAATAAAATGTATTCCTTTGGGTAGAAGCCACACATCCCAGATGTCAGAGGGAGAAATAACATCAAGATCTGTATTTGACTCATCTGAACCCAGAGTTTATAATGAAATATTGTGGGAAACTCTTCCTGGACAAGTAGTTGTGTGTCTAGAGACTGTCTGTAACAGGGAATGAAAGGGAATAGCCCTACTAGGAGAAAGTGCCAGAGCTGGTAATGTATCCTTACTTAGGGTTATAATGTGCTGTACAATGCACCTCTACCCTCTACCAAACACGAACTCTTGAGGCTTTTCTCTTAAAAAAAAAACTCTTGGATGAGAGAGGGAGAGGGAAAGAGGGAGGGAGGGAGGGAGAGAGAGAGAGAGAGAGAGAGAGAGAGAGAGAGAGAGAGAGAGAGAGAGAATGAATGAGAACCTGGGAACTACCTACTGGGGCAACCAAGAACTGCAGAACAAACCACACCCCTAGAAGAACCAAAAAATCAGTCAATAAATATACATTCATGCCTTTTGTGTGTCAGGGATTGTGCTAAGCGCTGGGGACATGAGGAAAGGCAAAAGACCCGTCCTCCTGCTCTCGGGGATCACAATCCAAAGGCGGTGACAATATGCAAATAACTACAAACAGGTTGTATACAGGACAAAGGCAGAGGCATTTGGATTAAGGGAGATTGGGAAAGGCTTCCCCACAGAAGGTGGGATTTTAGCTGGGACTTTAAAGGAAACCCAGAAGCAGAGATGAGAAGAGAGAACATCCTTTCTGCTGAGAATGATGGGAAAACTACCATATGAAAGGAACCCCATATCCAAGACTGTGAATGGAAATGGATCTTTGGGAGGGGTGCTCTTTGGAGGTTTAAACTTTGTTTTCCTCTTTATTTATTTCAATAATACATCCTCCCTTTGGCAGTTCTGGAAAATGTGTACCTTCAAGTAGTGTTGAGGTCTCAGTACACTGTGAAAGTATAATCCAGGCAGTACTCCAGACTTCCTGAGTGAAGGCACTGTAGCAAAGAGAAGGGAGAAAATCCCCCAGAATATTTCCAAGTCCTCACATCCAAGAACTACATATGCTTTCCCGGGTTAACAGGACTCTAACAATAGACTTCCAAATCCCGAGGACTTTATGGAAGAGCCCTGCTTTTACCCCTTTGCTATTAACATATTATTATGTCCAGAACTAAATTTAAATGAGGCAGAATTTTCCTATTTTAGATTTCAGGTTCAGCGTACAGTAATTCAATACCATTATCTAGGGTTGTTAGTTGTAAAAGTCATATATGTATATGTATGGTTCTTTCTACTTCTATAAGCTCACTCTCTACTAGCTCATTCATTCACCATTCTGTAAACATCCCCTTTATTCATTTAGCATGTATTAAATCTACTATGTGCCAGGCACTGGGCTAGACATTACAGGTTCCCTGGGAATCCACCAAAGCTGAATCCCACAGTGCTCCTTTCTTCTTTGTCTTCTACTTCCATTAACTTTTACCAGACATAATAAAAAATGTAAAACTAATAACTAGTATTTACATAACACTTTAATGTTTATAAAGCACTTTATGAAAATATATCAGTTGATCTGTACAACAACCCTGGGAGGTAGATGCTATTATTACCCCATCTTACAGATAAGGAAATAGAAGCACAGAGAGATTAAGTGACTTGCCCATGGTCACACAGCTAGTAAGTGTCTGAGGCAGGATTTGAACCAAGGTCTAGTGGATAGGGCACTAGTTGTGTCACACTATCCCCCACCACCCAAACGACAAGGGAATTTGAATGACACTCCCTGGGTGACCTTATTTCAACTAAAATAACATTTAGGTTAAAAATCAGTACTAGGGAATTAAAAGGAAAAGCAAAATGAAACAGAAAATATATATAAAAGCCATATTCTGGAGGTAGTAGGTTTCCCTTCACTGGGAGTTTTCAAGGAAAGACTAGATAAATACCTGTCAGCAATAGTGTATAAATTATTCCTGTTCTAAGACAGTTTGGACTGTATTCTGTGAGTCTATGAACTGGTGAGTTGCCAAGGCTAATGGAACAAATGCTGGGGTCCAAGGGCTCCCTTCTCTGCCACTTAATCATTACCTATATAACCTTGGACAAATTACACAATCTCTGGACCTCAGCTTCCTTATCTGTAAAATGAGGAAGTTGGACCAAATGACCTCTAACATCCCTTATAGATGTAAGGAAAGTCTGGCACACAGGCAGAGTACCTTTAATGGTGTCTTCCCATGGAGAGGCTATGGAGCCTGCTTCCAGCAAAGTCACGGCGACATGTAATGGGGGTGCCCTGGAGACATATTGGAGCATGTGTAGACATTCTGTCGTTGTTTCTAGTTGGTTAACCATGTGGTGAACAGGGGGCTCTTTGGTTTGCTGTGGGGGCATTCAAAGAGGCTTGAGAATGATACTAATAATAATAGTAATAATAATTTTGGGTCATTTTATGTTTAGCCGCACTCTGGTGATTTGACTTCTTTGTTGACAGCATCTGGTAAAAGATAGTGTTGTAAGGGGAAAGGCCTTGACTGTCCTACCCCATGAGGCCTTGAACACAGGCCTGGGCTCTTTGCCTAATTTGATGTTTGTTCTTTTGCTTTAGGTGAAGGGATAATGGTGCCCTTGTATCCCTCTATCCGGGTTTTTGCAACCAGTTGAGGCTGCTAAATGACACAGTGGATAGAGTGTTGGGCCTGTCATCAGAGCTGAGTTCAAATCTGGCTTCAGACACTAACATGATCCTGAGCAAGTCACTTAGCTTCTGTTTGACTCATTTTCCTCAGAAATACAAAGAGAATAACAAAAACTATCTCTCAGGGTTGTTGTGAGAATCAAATGAGATAATATTTGTAAAGTGTTTAGCACTGTAACTGGAACATATTTACTTAATAAATGTTTCCTCCCTCCCTCCTTCCTTCCTAACTTTTTTCCTTCCTTCCTTTCTTTTTTTCCTGCCTTCTTTTTTTCCTGCCTGGCTTCCTTCCTTCCTTTTCCCTTCCTTCCTTCCTCTTTCCCTTCCTTCCTCCCTCCCTTCCTTCCTAACATCTTTCCACCCTTGTTTGGGTCAGGAACAAAGAAGAGCAAAAAAGAAAAAAATAAGGAAGAAAGATTTAGGATACCATCGCTTCCTCACCTCAAAAGTTGCCAGTAAGAATGTGGGAGTTGAGGTTCCTTTGCTCCTGGATGTAATAGCTATATTTATGATTTCTAGAGGATCCTTGCTTGCTGGCAGGGTGTCCTAGCATGGTTCTTCATACATGGTGGGGGCCAGAGGAGGAGCAATCCTTTAGGCATTTTGCATGCCTTATTGTTGAAACTATCTCTCTCAACAGAATATAATAAATGGATTAGTTCTCATTAGTGTAGCAGTCGGATTCATGCCATGGGAAAAACAGGCAGGATATGTGCTGGTAACAGGCAGGAGTCTGTTGCCAGGAATCTGGGCATGGTTACCTTGACAGCCCCACGTGCCCAACGTCAGTGATAGCAGATCCCTCGGCAATTATTCAGAAACTCGACTGGTGGCTCATTTGTCAAAACTGCATGTAGGATGTCTTCCTTAGCAAGGGAAAACAACTCAGCAGGATCTACTGTAAGAAATCAAAAACAATCATTCCAAAGGTGACTACATATAGTATGTGCAGAGGGACAGACGTGTGCCTAGCTTGTAGCTCATCTATGCACTCACTGCCTTGTATACACAGTAGACAGAGCTCATGTCTAGAGGTCCTTAGATTTACATCCCATTCCTAGCTGTGCCTTAGTGGGCTGGTGATCTTCATCTTTGTTTTCCCAGTGCCTTACACAGCGACCAATAGGCGCTTTATGAATGCCTATTTACTGGCTGATTAAAAAATATTGATCACAGAAACCTCCCGTTTTTATAACACCTCAAGATTTGTCATTACCTGCTTTCTGTTACAGTCCATGCTGTGTTTATGAGCTCAGTAGCAATGTGAAGCATGGTCTGCACTGGTACCAACATCATCAGCTCCCCCAGTGCTCCACAAGACACCTTGCCCAGAAGCAGCATGGTAGTTCTGTTCTCTCAAGCCTCCTAGCTTCTTGGTCTCTTCCCAATAGTTGTTGTATGCAAAGTGACTTGTACACTTGGAAGTCCTACATAAATGTCAGTTACTATGCTTATGGTTCTTTCTGCTTTTATAAGCACCGTCACATCCTGCCATCTATCACTTTGGTTGATCTTCCTACAACTTTATAAGATGGATAAGGCAAGTATCCTTGTCCCCAGTCTACAGCTGAGAAAACCGAGGCCCAGAGAAGTTGTTTTTGGAATAGCTAGAGCTAGAACCCAAGTATTAGGAGCCTAGGGGACTATGGGGCTGGGAAATTGAGAGGTGGCTAGGTAGTGTGGTTCTCAATGTGGAGGGAAATATCCTATGGCATTGCTTTCTGGGAACTGAGGTATGACAGAAAGTAGTACGGTTGCTGGTGTCAGTCAGTCAACAAATACTGATGGCTACAAGGTGCTATTCTGAGTGCTGAGGATTCAAAGAAAGGCAAAAACAGTCCCTATCTGACCCTCTTCCCTCCTCCCCCAGGAAGTCGTATTCTAATGAAGAAGATGATAGACAAATAAATGCATATAAGCTATATACAGAGTAGAGGGAAAGTAACCTCAAAGGGAAAGGAACCAACAATGATAGGGAGGTGGGCAAAGGCCTCCTACAGAAAGTGGGATTTAAGATGCTTTTTTTAAACGTTCATTTTTCTAAAATTTTGAATTCCAATTCTCTCTCTTACATTGAGAAGGCAAGCATTTAGATATCAATTATACAGGTGAAGTCATGCAAAACATATTTTCACATCAACCCTGTTGCAAACAACAACAACAACAACAACAAAAAGCTGAGTTTTGAAGGCATCCAGGGAAGCCAGGAGGGAGACGTTCCAGGCATGGGGGATGGTCAGTGAAAATGCAGCCTAGAGATAACATGGTGTGTAAGGAGCTGCTTGTAAGCCAGTGTGGCCCCATCATAGACATTGAGGACTGGAAAGGTAGGGAGGGTTTGGGTGTATAAGTTATCTGCAAGGTGGAAAGTTTGGTGTGGAAGAAGCATTTGGTGTGAGTTACAGTGTTGGGAAGAGACCAGGAAGCTAGGAGGTTTGAGAGAATAAAACAACAACCACACTGCTCTTGGGCAAGGTATCTTGTGGAGCACTGGGGGAGCTGATGACGTTGGTACCAGTCCAAATGATGCTTCACATTGCTGCTGAGCTCACAAACATAGCATGCACCGGAACGAACGGAAAGCAAGTAATGACTTATCATAAGATCAAATCCTCTGTGGGATCTGTCTGAAGAGCATCAGCTGAGCTCACCGCACCTTTCTTGTCCTCAGCTCTGCGGGCACATGTGACCCCTAATCTCCTGAGCCTTCACCCACCGGGGCTGTAGAGCAGCAGGCTCAGAAGTCAGATTCCAGGGGGGTGAGGAATGAGTTGCTAGCAGGGAAGTGGAAGCGGCAAGTTTTCATAAAAACAATATATTTCTATTCTTTCTAGAAATACAGTCTGTCCTTGGGCTATTTTCTGGTTCATTTTTTATTATTTATTTAAAATTATTCTTACATCTTCCCTTCTCCCTCACGATTTTTGCCCCTGGACTCTGTAGGGCAGAGTGGAGGAAGGTTCAGCAGAGGGCAAGGATTCAGGGGAGGGGCAGCGTTTGGAAAGCATGATGGGAAGCTGAAGCATCCAGCAGCCCAGCAGGGCTTTCAGACACTCTGCAGTCCAAATGCATAGATGTACCCTTTCCTGGGCACACATGCGTTTTCATTTTCTATCCTCAAGAGGATACAGGACATCTGAAACGGATTCTAAGGATGAGAAGGACGAGTGCATGAGAATAACGGTGCTATGAAAATATATGGATATATATGCAGAGAGAGATTAATATCTACATAAAGACAGACAATTATATGCCCTACAGGACTCTAAGAGTCTCTGATATCATCCATTGCTTCAGAGGAATTACAAGAATTATGAATTTTGACTTGACAAATGCTGGAGGAAGGAAATAATTTAAAATATTTAAATTCTAAATGTTTTCTTTTTTTTCTTTGTCTCTTTTTCTCTCCCTCTGCCCTTTCCCTCTCTTTCTACACACACACACACACACACACACACACACACACACACACACAGAGTTATGTACTCTTTCAGTCCTTTATTAATACAGGATGAGTTCCATTTTGCTATAACACTGGAATGGACCTCACCATAACAAGTTATATAGCACTTTATGAATAATAGAAGTTGAAAGTTATATAGTGTTTTCCTTCCATATACTGATTATGTAGTATTATATAGTTATGAAATCCTTGCTACAGCTCTGTGGGAACAAAGAACAAGTATGGTCATCCCCATGCTACAGATAAAAAAAACTGAAGCCTGGAAAAGACATTGAAGAAACATGGTATATTGGAAAACAACTGAACTGGGAGTTGGAAGACCTAAGTTCTGGTCCAAGCATTGCCACTAGCTAGCTATATAAACTTGGGCAAATCACTTCACTTTTGGCTTTCCTTTATTCATCTGCAGAATGGTGGCAGTGGAAGTGGTGATGGTTCAAGTGGGAATGGGGGCCAGATTGGCTGATCTTTAAAGTCCCTTTTCATGTGACATTCTATGATTCTATGGCATGCCCAAGTCATACTGCATATCAGAGAAGGCATTTGAAATAGAAAATAGGACCCCTAGTTCCCTGCCCAGAATTCTGGGCACCTAAGTGAATACAACTTTAGTTTGAAGGTGTTCTCATCTGGAGATTCTACCCCTCTGCATAATCAAGGGAAGACCATCCAGTTTGCAGAGGACCTTCCAGGGCTTACCTCCTGCTCCACTGTCCTGGTGCCTGCCTTTCAGAGTCTTAATTCTATTTGGCAGCAATTTAAAAAAAAAGGTGTACAGAGTAAAGAAGGTAAGACTATTTTTACCATTTGTCAGAAAGTTTCATAAAAACATATGGTAAAAAAGATATTGCCCTTAGTGTGGTAAGCAGAAAGAGCTCCAACTCTGGAGTCAGAAGCTCTGATTATGCAACTGTGAGATGTTGGGTAAGTCCTTCCACCTTCACCTTATCTCCTCCATCTATAGAATGAGGGGTTGGTCCATATGGTCTCTGCAACCTCATCCAGCTCTGCACCTAGTATCCTCTGATTGAAACTGCTGAGCAGAATGCAGTTTGAGGATAATTTGGAGCTCTGCTTTTCCAGAGCATCCCATTCATACAATACCCTGAATAAAAAAGATGAATAAATAAATAAGCAGATAGATAGGCAGATAGATGATAGATAGACAGACAGATGAATGAATGAAAAAGATGATAGTTTCTGGTTCTTCACTCAACACCCACTTTGCATTGAATCATTATATTGGAGGAGATACAGATGGGCCAAGGGCTTCTCAAATAATAAACACTAGCATTTATACAGCACGTTAAGGTTTTCAAAGTGCTTTACAACTGTCCACTCATGTTATCCTGACAACAACTCTGCAGTTTAGGTGCTATTATGATCTCCATTTTATAGGTGAGGAAACAGATGTAATGATGATCAAGTATGAAAGATTTAGCTATTCTGATCAATTCAATGATCCAAGACAATTCCAAAGGACTTATTTTTTTAAATGATACTTTATTTTTTCCAATAACATATCAAACATTTTAAATTATTTCCATCCTCTAGTAATTTTTAACATTCATTTTTTGAAAATTTTCCCTCCCTCTCTCCTTCCCCTCCCCCCAAGATGGTAAGCAATTTGATATAGGTTGTATATGTACAATCATGTCAAACTTATTTCCACATAAGTCACATTGTGAATGAAACAAGCCAAAAAGGAAAAAAAAAAACATGAAAAAAATACCACCATGAGTCCTTTTGGAATTATCTTGAACCATTGTATTGCTGAAAAGAGCTAAGACATTCACAACTGATCATCATACAGTGTTGCTGTTACTGTGTATTATGTTCTCCTGGTTCTGCTTATTTCACTCTGCACCAGAATTCAATTGGGCTGGTTTTTTTCTGAAAACCACCTGCTCCTCATTTCTTATAGCACAATAGTATTTCATTACATTCATATACCACAACTTGTTCAGTCATTCCCCAATTAATGAGCATTCCCTCAATTTCCAGTTTTTGGCCACCACAAAAAGAGCTGCTATAAATATTTTTGTACAAATAGGTCCTTTTCCCTTTTTGGTGATCTCTTTGGGATAAAGGAAGACCGAGTAGTGGTATTGCTGGATTTAAGGGTATGCACTGTTTGATTGCCTTTTGGGCATAGTTTCAAATTGCTCTCCAGAACGGTTGGATCAATTCACAACTCCACCAACAGTGTATTAGTGTCCCAATTTTCTCACATCCTCTCCAACATTTATCATTTTCCATTTTTGTCATACTAGCCAATCTTATAGGTATAAGGTGGTATCACAGAGTTGTCCAAAAAACTTGTGATGAAAAACATCTATCCACCTCCAGAAAAAGAACTGATGAGCTCTGAGTAGAAATTGAAGTATAGTTTTCTCACTCTGTTTTTCTTGCTTTTGTAAATTTTTTGCAATGTGGCTAATATGAAAATAATATTTTGCAATATTTCACATGTATAATTTTTACTTTTTTTGGAGGGGGAAGGCAGGGCAATTGGGGTTGTGACTTGCCCAAGGTCACACAGCTAGTAACTGTTAAGTGTCTGAGGCCAGATTTGAATTCAGGTTCTCCTGACTCCAGGGCCAGTGCTCGATTCACTGCACCACCTAGCTGCCCCACATGTATAATTGATATTATATTGCTCGCTTTCTCAGCAGGTGGGGGAGAGGAGAGAGGGAAAGAGAGAATTTGGGACTCAAAAGAAAGAAGAATGTTAAAAATAAATAATAAATATTAAAAAAAAAATAAACTCAGTTTATCCTCACCCAGGTCTTACACTCTTATCCACTACACCACCTACCTTCCTTTAAGTATGAACTTCAGCTTCTTCACCAGTAGTCGCTGGAACAGTAAAAACCAATGAAGTTGACACTGGTCATGGAAAAAAAGGTCACCTGCCCTTCACATCTGTGCCAGTTGGTGCAAAATAGCATCTGCATGGGAGTGGTCAGGACAGATTAAAGGCAGATACCTAGTACTCACATATCTAGGAGCTTTAAGTACCTACCGGGCAGTAAGATACAGAACTGGGCAAATATTCACAGCTAACATTTACATAGCGCTTACTATGTGCCAGGCACTGTTCTCAATGCTTTACAAATATTATCCACTAGGTTAAATGGAAAAAAGGTGATCAGGAAGGAAAAGGGAAATAGTAAAATTCTAAATCACTGAAGTTCTATAGCAGGCAAGGGGTTATTTCATTTTGGTTTTGTATCTCCAGCACCTAACACAATGCCAGACACACAGAAAATGTTAAATAAATGCTTGTCAATCGATTGATTGGTTGACTTAAGAGGTGATTGTAGACCAACTAGCAAAAGAAAAAAATCTTCTGCAGGAATATAAATCATGAAAAGTCACCACAGCTTACAAAGATAGTTGTGGATCCCCCACTGGGTCATGGAGAGATTCCTGGTGAAAGTAAACAGGTTATAACAGATTACCAATAAAAAAATTATGTAGGAGAAGTAGTCTTGAGGCTAGCAACAGAGAGAGATATGGACAGAAAAGGGCCTGGGCTGGTCATATAGCAAAATAAACTAACAAAGATTATCTATGCTCCTCTGGTATCCACCTAAGGTTAAGAGAACTAGATGAAGGAAAGCCTCCATTGTGCTGAATGGGCCAAGGCTGGAGGATTTATGGAAGGCCATGGACAAGACAGCATGAGAAGGTATGGACTGAGGGGTTGTAAACTGAGCCAGTGGCAGGAGTATTCACATCAGGAGGATCTCTTGAAGAATGGAAGCACCTGAGCTTATTTATTGGACATAGGACCTGAAACTCCTATACAGCTTATATCTCTGAGATATCATCCTCTTTTAAATGAATAAAAAGAATTTATTAAGCACCTGCAAAGTGCCAGGCCCAGGGTATACAAACACAGAAATAACAACAGCAGAAGCAGCAGCAGCATTTTTATAGCACTTTAAGATTTGCAAAACACACATATTACTTCATTTTATCCTCACAAAAACCCTGGCAGGTAGGCGCTATTATTATAGTATTATATAGGATGGGATAGGATAGGACAGGATAGGATAGAATAGGATAGGATAGGATAGGATAGGACAGAACAGGATAGGATAGGATAGGATAGGACAGGACAGGATAGGACAGGACAGGACAGGACAGGACAGGATAGGACAGGAAAGGACAGGATAGGATAGGAAAGGATGGATAGTATAGTATAAGTACAGTACAGTATAATGTAGTGTAGTATAGTATAGTATAATTTAGTATAGTATGGAATTGTATACTATAGTATACTATAGTATGGATAGTATAGTATAGTATAGATAGTCTGTTATACTATATAATAAAATAATAGTATACTATAACAGACTATTATTATAGTATTATATCATATAGTATACTATTATTATACTATTATATAGTATAGTATACTATTATTATACTATTATATAGTATAACAATATACTATTATTATACTATTATATAGTATAACAATATACTATTATTATAGTATTATATAGCAGAGTGTATTATTATATAGCATAAAAATGTTAATTAATAACATGATGTATTATATCATTAATATAATTAGATAATATACAATTATATTATTACTATATCAATCAATATGATTTAACATTGATGTTTAATGTTCATTGTTAATATCATTCTATTATAATATATAATGTTCTATAATACATAATAACAGACCTATTATTGGGAAAGGCAGATGAGGAAACTGAGGAAGACAGCGGTTAAGACTTACCCAGAGTCACACAGCTACTTAGTATCTGAGATCACATTTGAATTCAGGTCTTCCTGGGTCTAGGTCTGGCCATCCTATCCACTGCACTCCCTAGCTGCCTCTCATTTTATCACTTTACATATATAGTTCTTCATTAGTGATCTATTGCAACTTGCTCACTCTGACCTAAGGCTGTTTAATTCCAACCCTTAAGTTGCTTGCATTGGACTATGGGGATACAATATATATAGGAAAATGGAGTACAAAGAAGAAAGTTTGAGCCCCAAGCAGTCACAGAGATGCTAAGTGGAGCCATAAATTAGTTGATTGTCATGCCTTTCCCAGTAGCAATGGTAGCGATGATTTGATTATTGTTCTCAAAGCTAGAGCAAAAAGTAGCAAGGCAGGTTAGTATGCCCATGGTGCCAGAGCAGATGACAAGATTCCTGTGCCAAGTAGGCCCTAGCCTCCCAGTAGATGGCTAGACGTCATGTAAATCATGGGCTAGGAGCAGCTAGACATAACAAGTCCCCTTCCCCAAAATATAAAATCTCAAAAACAGAATACTTACAAGGTTTTTAAATAGAGACATGAAATGATTTCTCTATTATCAGTAAAAGAAAAAAAGAGAACTTTGGAGGCTGAGAACTGGTAAACACATGTAATAGAACTGTAATGGAAGACAGCCACCACCAAAGGACCTTCCTTGCACAAGACCCTAATTCAGCCAAGAAGTCAGAGGGAAGAGATTTTTGGACCTTGTCTGTTTGATGCCACATTGTGTAAATGAATCCTTCTCAGTTGTTTAAAAAAAATGCTTCTGTTGCATGTTGAACAAAATCAAAAAGCCTTGTGCCTGAGAACAAATCATTTAGGGACAAACTCATTTTTCTTTGTGTCTTGTACTGAGAGAAGAGTGGCTAGCCTGCCGATGTTTGCCTGCAGCCTTCTACTAAGTATTACACACTGAGTAATTTCCCTTGAACAAATCTTCTTTTAAAAATTAAAGCCATTATAACATTTCTAAACTTGGCTTTTTTAAAACCTAAGGACTTTAAAAGTTTCTACTCGTCCCTCCTGGCCATAATTATCAGGTCCCTTCTTAAGCTCCACAAAGCTGAGCCATACAAAAGCACTTTGGGTATAAAATATACTGTCTAGCTGTCTATCAAGTCTGGTCAAGCTGGAAGCTGTCAGAACAATGGGGAAATATCGGAAGCCCCAACTGCCTTTCTCAGATCTGTCCCATTGGCCTTGGAGCCCTCATTGTGATTTGTTAGAATCTTCTGAATAACCCATAAGTCACAAGCCTGTTTCTGTGCATCAGAAACTAACATTTTCTTTCCTTGTGTTACTTTATTATCTTTTTCTAAAGCTGTAGAAAATAGAAGCAAGTCTCACTCACTTGGTGGGGAATGACATCAACAGCCAATTCAATTGCCTGACAGAAATGCACCAGGTAACGCCTGCTTCCACTGTAAATCACTTTCTGAAAGTCAGGAAGCATTCATAATTTTACATGTAATATGATACACGGTGAAATGTGGAAGGTTATTTGAGTACCACATTATATAATCTTATTTCCCTTGTCTGTTACAACTCAATAAACCGTGCATTGATATTAAAATGTGTCAAACAGTATTTGATGGTCTGTTTATTCCCCCACGTAAGTTACTACCTGACAGATTGTTTCCATTAATAATCTATCAAGAACTGAAATAACCTAATAATATCCAGAATAATAAGAGATCCCAACATGAATAAAAGAAGACAAGGAAGACAAGCAGAAAGATGCAAAAAAATTTTTTTAAACCACCATAATCTCCTTGCTTCTTCATGCCCCCCAATCTATATGTGACTCATAAACCCATTTCTGGAATAGCATTTGTGCCTTCCATGAGTTCATTCCCATTTAGCCCCAAGTGTGGTTTAGTCATCCTCTAATTTATGGGTTTGATGTTTAAATGCAGTCGTTAGTTCCTACTGTATCCAAGATCCTGTCTTCATAATTAAAGACATCCTTTCTTCAGCCCCCATTTTCTCAAAGAAATCTTTCAGCATTTGGCAGTATAATTGTTGTCACCTCTTTAATTTCGTAAGGAGCAAAATCCTGTTCTAAATCAAGAATTTCAAGGCATTTCTTTGGCTTCAGACCTAACCAGCTAAGCCTTACCTACCTTGTCCCCTCTTATCACTCTCCACCCAAGCTCCCAGGCCATGACAATTCTAGCCTAATCATGTTAGGTTTTCTCTAGGATTTCACCGGCCATTTGCCCATGTCATGCAATCCATGCATTTGGAAGCAGGGGGGAAGATTATTTGTTTGAGGTCATACTTTACATTCTGTGATCTGGAGTTGGACCCTCTTGGATATTTCTTCTCAGTGTCACTTAGCATCCAATTCTATTCACGTAGTTTAATATTAAATTGGGGATTAAGTTCTATTTTTCTGTTTCTCTTTTTAAGGTTTTGCTTTAAAAAGATACGTGGGTGTGGAAATGTTGAAGAGAATGTATTTTGAAAATTAAATCATTTTCAGACCATGGTTCAGCAAGCTTAATGCCTTCCAGTGATTTGGGAAAAGCAAGTTCCATGGACATGGGAGCTCTAGAGAATGAACTGCAAATGTCTGTCAATTGAATGTTCTTTCAACGGTTCCTTTTTCAGAAACTCTAGAATGCAGCTTTCACTAGGGATATTTTGAATTTACTAACTGGTTGGCTCTGTCCCACTCAGCCCTCCCCAATGATTAAGCCTTCCATCTCCCAATCTGACAGATCACTGCTCCCAGTGAAGGGCCATTGAATAGAGGACAAATATATGCCATTGATAACATTTGGTCTAAATTTTACAATCCCTCTCCCTCCTTCCCCTCCTACCATCTATATCATTTCATGGTATTTTCAAATATAAATAACCAGATAACATTTTGCAAATGTTGCTCCCCACATGCAGCCACTGCAGTGCTAATGAGCAGCCTTTAGCAAAGAGCATCCCCCCAGGAAACCCACCGTGCTCCAACATCATCTCCTGGACTCATGGGGGAGGAGAGAAGAACCTGAATGGACATCACTGTAATGAAGTTCGACATCTTACTGCTTACTGATTTGTTTTCAAAACAAAGCCATAGGACTTAACCTAAGCATTAGCACATGCCAAAGTCTTGGCTGCAATTTTGAACCAATCCAACATTTAAACTTAAAAGCAGCTTTTCCACAATAGTCCTGCACTAATCTAAGATATATTTTTTCATTGTGAACTTAAAATCACCAATGAACACAAACATTCCAATTTACAAACAAAAAGAAAGAAAATTGTGTATGCTTAAACTTGGCACTTAACCTCTTCCAACCTCAGTTTCTTCATCTGTAGAATGGGGGAGGGGTATATTGGATGGCCTCTTAGGTTCCTTCTAGTTGTAAATCTATGATCATATGAAACTATGAATTAGATTCATGTTTTTTTTAGCTTTTTTTTTGGAGGGCAATTGGGGTTAAGTAACTTGCCCAAGGTCACATGGCTAGGTTTTTGTTTGTGTGAGGCCAGATCCGAACTCGGGTCCTTCTGACTCCAGGGCCGACGCTCTGATCACTGCGCCACCTAGCTGCCCCAGATTCATTTTTTTGCATTTTTATTTTTTATTAATTAATTTATTTTTAGTTTTCAGCATTCACTTCCACAAGATTTTGAGTTCCAAATGTTCTCCCCATCTCTCCCCTCCCCCACCCCAAGATGGCATGCATTCTGATTACCCCTTCCCCCAAACTACCCTCCCTTCTATTTTCCTGTAGGGCAAAATAGATTTTTATACCCCATTGCCTATGTACCTTATTTCCCAATTGCATGTAAAAACAATTTTTAACATTTGTTTTTAAAACATTGAGTTCTGCATTCTCTCTCTTCCTCCCTCCCTAACCACCCTCATTGAGAAGGCAAACAATTCAATATAGGTTGTACATGTGTAGTTATGCAAAACACTTCCATAGCAGTCATGTCATGAAAGACTAACTATATTTCCTACCATCCTATCCCTCCCCCCATTTATTCGATTCTTTCCTTTGACTCTGACCCTCCTAAAAAGTGTTTGCTTCTGATTACCCCCTCTTCTCATTTGCTCTCCCTTCTATCATCCCTACTTCTCTTATCCTCTTCCCCCCTATTTTCCTGTAAGGTAAGATAGAGTTTCATATCCAATTGAATGTGTATGCTATTTCCTCCTTAAGCCAAATCTGGTGAGAATAAGGCTCACTCATTTTCTCTCACCTACCCCATCTTTTCTTCCATTGTAAAAGCTTTTTCTTGCCTTATTTATGTGAGATAATTTACCCCATTCTATTACTCCCTTTCCTCTTCTCCCAGTACTTTCCCTCTTACCCCTTAATTTTATTTTTTAGATATCATCCCTTCATATTCAACTCACTCTGTGTGTGTGTATGTGTGTGTGTGTGTGTGTGTGTGTGTGTGTGTGTGTGTGTGTGTGTGTGTGTTACTTCCAAGTACCCTAATATGGAGAAAGGTGTCATGAGTTACAAATATCATTTTTCCATTTAGGAATGTAAACAGTTCAACTTTAATAAGTCCTTTATGATTTCTCTTTCTTGTTTACCTTTTAATGCTTCTCTTGAGTCTTGTATTTGAAAGTCAAATTTTCTATTCAACTCTGGTCTTTTCATCAAGAATGCTTGAAAGCCCTCTATTTCATTGAATATTCATTTTTTACTGAAAGTAATTTTTAAATGAAACAAATGAAAGCTCATTTTTTCCTCAGTTTTGCTGGGTAGGTGATTCTTGGTTTTAATCCTAGGTCCTTTGACCTCCAGAATAACATATTCTACACCCTGCAATCCCTTAATACAGAAGCTGCTAAATCTTGTGTTATCTTGATTGTGTTTCCACAATACTTGAATTGTTTCTTTCTGGCTGCTTGCATATTTTCTTCTTGACCTGGGAACTCTGGAATCTGGCTACAATATTCCTATGAGTTTTCCTTTTGGGATGTTTTTCAAGAGGTGATTGGTGAATTCTTTCAATTTCTATTTTACCTTCTGGTTCTAGAATATCAGGGCAGTTTTCCTTGATAAATTCTTGAAAGTCTCTTTTTGACCACAAGGCTCTTTCCTGGCTTTCAGGTAGTCCAATAATTTTAAAATTATCTCTCCTGGACCTATATTCCAGGTCAATTGTTTCTCTGATGAGATATTTTACATTGTCTTATTTTTTCATTCTTTTGGTTTTGTTTTGTAGTTTCTTGGTTTCTCATAAAGTCATTAACTTCCATTTGCTCCATTCTAATTTTTAAGGAATTATTTTCCTCAGTGAGTTTTTGGATATCCTTTTCCATTTGACCATTTCTATTTTTTTAAGGTGTTCTCCTAATTGGCTTTTTGGACCTCTTTTGTCATTTGGATGAGTCTATTTTTTAAAGTGTTATTTTCTTCAGCATTTTTTTGGGTCTCCTTTAGCAAGCTGTTGACTCATTTTTCATGATTTTCTTGTATCATTCTCATGTCTCTTCCCAATTTTTCCTCTACTTCTCTTACTTGCTTTTCAAAATCCTTTTTGAGCTCCTCCATGGCCTATAACCAATTCATATTTTTCTTAGAGGCTTTGGATGTAGGAGCTTTGACTTTGCTGTCTTCTTCTGGTTATAAGTTTTGATCTTCCTTGTCAACAAAGTAAGATTCTATAGGCTGATATTTTCCCACTGTTTGCTCATTTTCCCAGTCAATTACTTGACTATTTAGCTCTTTGTTAAGGTAGGTCTTTGTTCCAATGTGGAGGATATGCTATCCCAAGCTTCGGGGTTTTGTGCAGCTATTTTCAGAGATATTCCTAGAGACTTGTAAATTTTCAGTTCTTCCAAGATGGTGTGATCAAAGGAGAGTTGTTTATTCCTCTCCTGGTCTGTGCTCTGCTCTGTAAGTGGCCACAAGTGCTCTTTTCTTGCCTTGGAACTATGAGGAGGATTCTGTTCCCACCACTGCCACTAGCACTCCTCCTTGCCCCAGGACCACCACCCAGGATTGCAACCCGGATTGAAGCATGGGCAAAGCAAGAGAATCCTACCTTAGTTACAGCAAAGAGATTCCTGCAATTCCACTCTGATCAGCAGCTCGATCCCCCACCATCTGTGGGCTGAGAGCTCCAGAAGCAGCCACTTCCACCACTGCCCTGAGGCTATGGCTGGACCTTGCTCCTCTCTCAGTAGGTTCAACAGACCTTTTCTACTGACCTTCTAAGTTGTCTTTGGCATTTGTGGGTTGAGAAGTCTGGAAACTGCCACAGCTGCCAGTGATTCAGTCCCCTGAGTCCTACTTCAGCCCTGTCTGTGCCAGTGTGGCCCACACTGGGATGCTCTTCTCTCAGAATGGTGCAACAGACCTTTCTTTTCGACCTTCCAGGTTGTCTTGGGCTGAAAATTTGTTTTACTCTGTCATTTTGTGGGTTCTGCTGCTCTAGAATTTTAGAGTCATTTTTACAGGTATTTGGAAGGGTTTAGGAGAGATCTCAAGGAAGTCCCCGCTTTCATGCCACCATCTTGGCTCTGCCCCCAATAAAAAATTTCTAAAGTTTATATATATTTAGTATTTAACCAGGTACATGATAACAAAAACAGTGTTTGCACTACCTACTGAACATTTTGTTTTCTTCCATATTTATTCATGTCTTCCTGGTGTTCTTTTTTAATCTCTGTCACTTGCCATTAATTCATCCTTCACAGCTAGACCAAATGGTAGCCATGCCGTATAACAAATACATATAATCAAGAAAATCAAGTTTGTACATTTTCCATGTTTAAAACACAGTTCTCATTCTGAATGTCAGATTCATTAACTCTCTGCTAAGAGGCATACTTCATCATTAGTCTTCTAAAGTCATAACTGATCCCTGAATTGACCAGAGTTCCAAAGTTGTTTCCTTTTATCTTACTGTAATCATCATAAATTTTTTTTCCTGGCTCTGCCCATTTTATTTCTAGCATTGGATTCTTCATAGTTGTCACTTTTTATGGTGTAATAATCCTACATGACATGCATATAACCACAAGTTGTTTGGCCATTCCCCAACTGAAGACCACACACTTTGTTTCCAGTTTTTCCAGCATTAAAAATGCTGCTATAAATATTTTTGTATATATGAGTCCTTTCACTCTGTTATAGAATATAAAAAAGTTGCTATAAGTATTTTTTGTACACATTGGTCCTTAGAGTGAATGAATTGCAATGCATTTATTAAGTACTTACTATATGCCAAGCACTGTGGTTAGTTGTGGGGATACAAATAGAAAAAAAATTACAATCTCTGTTCTCAATGAACTCATAAACTAGAAGAAACAACATATATGAAAGAATTCAATTTTATGACAGAAGAGAGGGCTGAATGTCTTAAGGGCTCAATAGTGGGGCAGATGGCAAAGCCCACAGGTCTTTAGGGTATGTCAACAGGTTAGACAATGTCCAAGGGTCTGGAGGACTTAGCCATGGGGCATATGGTAAAGCCTGAAGATTTTAGCAAACAGTAATGGGGCAGATGGTAAGTCCTGGTGATTTTCCATCTCACCAGAAGTTTTGTAGTTAGTGATTCCTAATTCATCCAAGTGGTGTGAATAACCATGTCATTCTCCCCTCTAGGCCATTGCATAAGGCCTGGGTGTCCCCGATTCAGGGGAAGAGTGAAGGAAATTCAAGGTGGTAGGGCAATTGCACTGGCAGTTCTCCCTACGTGGCAGCTCTCAATGGGTTCTGGGTGGCCCAGAGGCATTGATAGAGACCATGGTGGTTCTGATGAATCAAAGGGCATGCCTAGGTTAGGGACATTCTGGACATAGCCCCATATTGTTTTCCAGAATGGTGGGACCCATTCACAGTTCCTTCAACATTTTCATCATTTGTCATCTTTACCAATCTGATGGATGAGAGTTGTTTCAATATGCATTTTTCTTTTTTTTCTTTTTTCTTTTTGCCTTTTGGAGGGCAATTGAGGTTAAGTAACTTGCCCAAGGTCACACGGCTAGGTTTTTGTTTGTGTGTGTGTTAAATGTCTGAGGCTGGATCCGAATTCAGGTCCATCTGACTCCAGGGCCAACGCTCTACTCACTGCGCCACCTAGCCACCCCATCAATATGCATTTTTCTTTCAACTAGTTATGTGGAGCAATCTCTCACATGGCACTTAATACAGTGAAAATTCTTTCATAACAAACAAAAAAAAAGAAGGGGAGGATTTTACACTTCTCCACCAACTCTCTTGGAGAGAGGGAGTTTAACACTGTTGGCTTTATAATCAAATTAATGAAATCAAACCATCTGAAATTGTCTTCCTACCCCATTTTAACAACAGCATTCTTCAATGATCTACTATTCCCGCCCCCCATTCCAGAAAGCTTACCTTGACTTGATGGAAGTGAAGTGTGTCTACACAGTTCATTCTCCAGAGAAGAGTCATTACCACACTGTCCTAGGCACCATATACTTTACACATATTGTGCATGCTGGAGATAGTTGTCCACAAAATCTTTACATGTTTTTATTCTGGGAGAACTTACCTTGTTTCTATGTGTTTTTCTTCTTCTTTGGATCCAGGCCTAGGATAGCATAGAAACGGGAAACTTCCTTGTATGGAAATTCCTTTTACCAACTGTAGCTCTTTTATTGCCTGTAGTCTCAGTGAGTTCTCAGGGTCCCATTGCCCAGGGTCACAGTCAGTGGGTGTCAGAGGTAAGACTTGGGTCTAAGTCTTCCTGACTCCAAGGTTGACCCTCTGACTCCCATATCAATATTTAGTCTGTTGCAAATAATCTTCACAGCACCCTTAAGCACACTTGTGCTGTCTTCTGTGGTCTTCAGTGACATCAGTTTTAGCTCCAAAAGGGCATGATGAGTTTTATTGTAATATCCATTGAGGACTACTAGATGGTGCAGAGAATAGAGTGCCAGACATGGAGTCAGAAAGATTCATCTTCCTGGGTTCAAATCCGGCCTCAGACAAGCTGTGTGACCCTGGGCAAGTCACTCAGCCCTGTTTGCCTCCGTTTCCTTATCTATCAAATGAACTGGAGAAGTCAATGGCAAACCACTCCAGTATCTTTGCCAAGGAAACCCCAAATTTTCACAAAGAATCAGACATGACTAAAAATGACTCAACAATGACAACAAATATCCATTGAGTCTGAATCTTCTGTCGTGAGGTTGTGTAGGTCAAAGTATATGTTATAAACACTTGCTACTACACCTTTGTTTACCATACCCTTGTGTTAAACATGCACTACTATATATATGAGACTAAAGCTGATTATCTGAAGATGGTAATCAGCTAGGAATCCATTAATGATTCAACGACCTTGACAGGATACAGACATTCAGTGATTTCTATGGAATTACTTCTATGGAAAGGTCTTACTGCCAAAGGATAGGAAAAGCATCCGTTTTAGTAAAGGTCAGTTCCGGATTTGGAGAAAGGCATGGAAAATTCACACAAATAGCATCTTCACCATTTTTTTTAAACAAACAGGATGGAGAAATGGAGAAAGGAAGAACCAGTTTTCATGGCTTTTTTGCTTTATGACGGTCCTCTGCATTTCTCCCCTCTGCTTTGTTTTCCAGCTGCTTTCCTGATCCAGTGACTAATTGCATGCATCGTAGGAAGGAAACCTGTTCTGTTGTGGGAACATTTGCTCTATGTGAAGTCGGTTTATCATGCAGAGACTCTATATGATTCTCTCTTTCCTGTTTATTTAATTCACAGCTTGAAATAACATTTTTAGGTACTCTAAATAGATGCTTCCTTACTAACGCACTTATTGACTAGGTCTCCTCCAACTCAACATGGGTGATTTCCCCACTCCTCTCTCTCTATTCAGATACCCCTGGCAATCCCATTCCCATGCCTTTAATGATGACTGATGTGTGAATGGTGACTCTACCCCCCCAACTACCAACATCTTCCTCGATAAAAAAAGGGGGGGATTATGAATCAAAACTCTGGCTCTACAATATTTTGAACTAGATGTCCCATAACTACTGTTAGATAAATGATTGGTCTAGGGTTGAGTGTTTGTCTTTTTACCCAAAATCTTTCCTTTTTTCTCTTTTTTGGGGAAAATCCTTGATCGTTTTGAAAATGCTACTCTCCTGACTTGTCTATCTCCATATTCCCTATGTTTCAAGATCCTGCTACTGCCCACCTTGCAGCTTTCTTCTTGTCAGATCCTTTTCACTCCAGCACAAAGTTATTATAAACCCCTCTTTACCAGCTATCTGGCCACCACCAACTGCACCGCCTTCTTCTTTCTCACATGTCTTCCTGACTACATCAGTTCTCTGCAGCAGAACACAGCTCCTGAAACAAATACAAAAGCCTCTCTATGTGTTGGCCCTAAATGAGGTAACATCTCTCATTGCCACCTACTGTGCAGCACGTTCACAGAATGGCTCCACTCTGTGCATATGTGTATATGTGTGGTGTGTGTGTGTATACATATATATATATATGTATGTATGTATGTATAATGTGTGTATATGTGTGTGACAGCAATTCTCTAGGTGGCCCTGGTAGAGAAAAATCAAAGTTAAGCAATGATCAGTAACAACTTAAATTTATCTTTGTTATATTCATATGTTCTTAAAGGCATCTTCCATATATGCATCTGTGTGCATTTATACATGCACGGGTATGTGTGTATTTATATGTATGTATGTATGTGTACTTAAGCAAGTGACTTAATCTCTCTAAGTCTCATTTACCTCCTTCCTAAAATGAGAGGGTTGGACTGGTTGGTCTCTAAGATTCTTTTCAGTTCTAAATCAATGATTTTGTGGTCTGCACTGCAATTTCCATCTCTAAAATTCTGCAGTCTTCAATGTTGGGTGGTTAGGATTTTCCCAGATCAAAATAACATTTCACAAACAATCCAGTCAATTGGACATTCTCTACAACAAATTTATTATAATGCTAAGCACAAATATTAATGCACCACTAATTGCTAATCTGTGTTTTAAAGGTAGAAATATATAATTTATATTTAAAGAAAGCTAAGCATCTAGGTCAGGGGTGGGGAAACTGGCCACGTGGCCTCAAGCTGCAGGTTCTCTACCCCTAACTAGGTATATATTAAATACCTTTCTGACTAAATTTAAATCACTGACTAATCATTGCTTAATTTCACCTTGATTTTTCTCTACCAGGGCTAAGTAGAGAACTGTTGTCATTTCACAATGAACCTTCTTCAAAAAGTTTGACGCTCTGGGGCTAGACTTCCATCTTTGGCTCATTTGGGTACTTCAAGGCCTCCAGCACCAGAGTGCTGAAAACCCTTAACTATCTACAGACATATCCCACATAAAATTGTCTCAACCAACATTTCACAATAATTCACCCATCCTGACAGAGAGACACACAGACACACAAAGTCTGATCCTGACAGCTGACCCAAGAGGGTCATGTTTTCTCTGTTGGCTCATTATAAATTCACCTGGAGTTTCCTCTAGAATAATCTCAAAACACAGATTAGGTTCATCTTGTGGCTAGGTTTCCCCAAATGTCGGTAATATGATTCTCTGCTTCTGCACAGGCAGTTAAGGTAACAATATGGGAACAGGCAGCTGGCAGGTAAAGTCTTTATTTCACATCTCAAAAATGCAGAGGAGTCACAGGTGCCCATAAACATGACTGAAAACACTTAAGATACGCCTAGGCATTCATAAGCCGATATAGGAAAAAAAAGCCCCATAAACACCACATCAAAGAGAATCATACTTGAGAGCTGCAAAATACACAATCACCCCTTTCCATCAGACCTTCACTTTTTGAATCACTCACTGAAATAGTTGCAGTGGGGGATGTGGCATGGTACAGGTCTCTTGGGTCTCCAAGTATAGGTCCTCTTCACAGCAAATCCAGTGCTAGGGGGATCACATAGCCAATCTTTCTTTCTCCAAAAAACATGCTGTTCAGGAAATACTCTTCTCACTCCAGAAGGTCAGGTCTCTGAACTCTCAAACTTGAGACTTTTGAACTTGTGGTCACCCACAAGTAAGTCCCCAAGACTGGCTGTTGTCCAGGAAATCTCCTTTCTCTGGTTAGAAGACTGGATTCTGGGATCATGATGCCAAGAACATTGAATTCCCCTTCCTCTATACCAGAGGAATATTGCCCATAACCACTTCTTGGACTCAGTGGGCATTCATTTGAATGCTTCTGCCAAGTACTTTGGCCACCACTGTTGCTATACTTTGGTTAGAAAATCTCCTCTCAGGTACCCTCCTCTAAGCCCATGTGGAAACAACTGGCTACCTGTCTGTCTACCATGTACTTCTGCTGCATGTAGCCATGGGCTCTCCCAGGGAGGGGAGGAGGAGCAAAGGGGGACAAGGAAGATATTCCTTCCTCCCTTCTTCCTTTACTACAAAAGAAAAACACAAAGGAGAAAGCTGAAAAGAAACTCAAATAGCATCTTCTCTTACAGATCTGAGTAAAGTGGGGGCAGAGGCTGTGTTCCTGAGTTCCATCTATCCAGCCATCCTGGGGGTTGTCTCAATCACTGGAATCTGATCAGGAGCTCTGGAATCTGATGCTCAATGGAGCTCAATAGTAAGGAAGAAAGATCTCCCCAAAGTGATCATTCCCTCTTAAAATAAAATTGATGTTAGCCAAATGTCACCATCAAGTGATAAAATGCCACTCATTCAACCGATAACTCATAGAACGTTATTTACAATACTAATTTCCTCCTCTAACACTGTCTTACTGAACATCATGCACTCCCTGAAATGATTAGAGACTTTCATAAAATATCGCTGTATTTGCCATTTGTGATATGGAAGATATTGATTTGCCCATCTTGAGACTCCTATCAGAACATCCCTTCTCTGGTTATCTAATTCTTCTTTGTTCATTTTCTCAAGGAGAAACTACCTTCTGCTAGTGGATCTAGTACTGGGTTTAGAATCAAGTAGACTCTCCCTCAGGAGTTGAAATCCAGCCTC
This sequence comes from Gymnobelideus leadbeateri, assembly GCA_011680675.1. Classification (NCBI taxonomy): domain Eukaryota; kingdom Metazoa; phylum Chordata; class Mammalia; order Diprotodontia; family Petauridae; genus Gymnobelideus; species Gymnobelideus leadbeateri. The sequence continues at coordinate 874,104 of WOXC01009938.1, forward strand.
AGCCACTTACTAGCTGTGTGACCTTTGGCAAGTCACTTAACCCTGTTTGTCTTAGTTTCCTCAACTATAAAAATGAGCTAGGGAAGGAGATGGCAAACTACTCCAGTATTGTTACCAAGAAAACCCCAAATGGAAGAGTAAGACACGACTAAAATGATTCAACACCAAGGTAATCAGTGTTTTAGGGTTTTCTCTGTTTCATATAGCAAAGCTAATGCCAAAAGAAACAAGATACCCATTCCCCATGCAGTCCATGAGCAGGAAGTTACACAACCTTCTTCTCAGGCCTTTTTTTTTTTTGATCAACTAAAAACTTTTTATTCCTCTGATAGTTGATACACACTTGTTTTCTGTACTTTGAAGCCCACCTTGTGTAAACATTAATTTCCATTGAATTTGTTTAAATCAGTTATCAACTAGCAGACTTCTAGCTTTGTCTCCTGATTTTTAAAAAGGATACACCCAATTGTCTTTCATTTGAACGCTGAAAAAACACACATTTAAATAGAGTATACCTGATTTTAAAACCAAGATTTCCAGTGGTCTTTTCACAAACCCATCCTCTCATCATAATGTCAATATTTATTTCATTCTTGGGACAGTTTGATTCTTACTTTTGCATCTTCTCAGGAAACTTACCCAGTTTCCTAGTCTGATTTGTTGTTTGTTGCATTTGACCAAAGCAACATGGCCTCCTGTCAGTAGTAAATGTCTAACAGGAAAGGAAAGTATTTGTTTGAATTGATCTACATGGTACCCAACACTGTGCCAAGAATGTAGGGATAATGATTAAATGTTGTTTGTGAAGGAAATTGAAGCTAAGACTTTTGCTTGAAAGGGCCTTATTTATCTCTTGAAAAAAAAAAGAAGAAAACTATCTCCTGTTTACTTAACAATTGATTCTGGGTGAGCCACAGTTGAGGGCATGCCCACCTGTTAAATGTATGTGTCCTTTTTAACCAACCTAATCACATCAGCCCTGAAAAGAAGAGCTAGGGACATCTTCTGGGCTCTAATCAGGGGACTTCTCTAATTTTGTTAAGTCTTCTATACCAGGCTTTTCTAAAAAGACTTAATTTCTCTGCTTCTGTAATCTAATTAGCTAACTATTTGGAGGGGGAGACCTACAGCCAATGAGATTTGGGAGGGGGGAGGGGTTGAGGCTGGGTTTTAGAAATGGGAGTCTGGGACTTTGTTTTTAGGCCTATGACTGACTTACTAGGGGGTTTAGTTCAAGTCATTTGATTACCCTCCTTTTCTACTGAGAAAATGGAACTACTGCCATTTACCACCTGCTAGATTCATGGAAGATAATGAGGGTTAATGAGCAGGTGCCTGCCCAAAGTTTTGAGTACCTGGCTTTAAAGACTCCAGTGAATAAAGCAGAAGGAGTGCTGTTACTCTTACAATTCCTTGAATAGCTTGTTTAGGCAAATAGGGAATTCATTTGGACATTTTTTAGCAGAAAGATTTCACTCTATAAGCATTCAATCAAATATGAAAGACTAAAGTATGGCTAATGTAAGTGACAATAAGATTGTTTTCATGGGACACATTTTGTCCTAGAAGGAAAGTCTTGCTCTTCAAACTACATAATCATTTCTAAACTAAAAAGGATTAGTAATTGTGATCTGAATAGCAAGGCAGACTTAGACTATGACCTATGTTGACCTGACCTATCCTGAGGATAATTTGCACCCATGATGTCATGTTCTATTTTATTCAGGGGACTATTTCTAAGACCTATTTTTTGTCTCATTTGTAATACACAAGATCTTGGTTTTTTTAGAGGACAGGACCATTTTCAAGATTGGTTTTGTTCTATATTTTTGTTTTTGTTTTTGTTCTATGCCTCTCTTCAGGAGAGGCATTTATAGAATCAACCCCTTTGCGTTATCAACCAAAACTTCCTAGAGATGGCTAGGGTCTCTTTGCCTTCAAAGAAGCACTTTGTGTCAAGCCTTTTAAGACTGCAAACAAATGGACCCATGAAGAACCCTTCTAATTTACTGTGCATCATTCTAAATTTTTTTTATTAGTATTCAGTGGAACCCTGTCTGCCTAAGCTAAATGGTTACACTATAATCGTTATCCTAGAGATGCCTGTAGCACTAATAATTATAATGATAATAATTCACATTTATTTTCTGTTTTACATACATTATCTCATTTTAATTTCAAAACTTAGTGAGCTAGGTGGCACAAGTATTATTACCCCTACTTTGCAAATGAGGGAACCAAAGGTGAGAAAGGATAAGGGACTTTGCCAAGGTCGTACAGCTAATAGCTGGCAGAACTAGAACTCAAACCAAAGTCCAAACTCAAACTCCAAATCCAATAGTATTTTCTCTACTCCTGAGGACCAGGATTTACCACCTGGTTGATTATTATCTGATCAGCTTCAGTTTTCATTATAACAATAATAATTATAATAATAGTGTTTAGGGGCAGCTAAGTGGCACAGTGAATAGAGCACTGGCCCTGGAGTCAGGAGGACCTGAGTTCTAATCTGGCCTCAGACACTTAACACAAAAACTAGCAGTGTGACCTTGGACAAGTCACTCAACCCCAATTGCCCTCTAAAAAGAAAAACAAAACTAATAATAATAATAATAGTGTTTATGCAGCACTTTACAAATATCATATATCTCATTTTATCCTCACAACAGCCTCAAGAGATAAGTGTTATTATTATCCCTATTTTACAAATGAGGAAATGGAGGCAGAAGTAGGCTAAGTGACTTGCCCAGGGTCACATTGCTAATAAATGTCTAAGACCACATTAGAATTAAGATTTTCCTGATTCCAGACCCAGTGCTCTATCTACCACACCACTTGTTGTCGGTCCCTCATTTTTGAAGAAGACCAACAACATCACAGGGTGATGCCTTGACTTGCATGAGAACTGGATTTAAGTGAGGCAGAGTCACAGAGTCATCAGCCTCACTCTTTGTCCCAGAGTCATTGAAGACCAGTGTCAAGACAAAAGCCAGGACAACTGGAAATGGCCCAGGATGCAGGGGATGACCTTGGCATCTTCTATGTGTGACCACACTGTAAGCTCTCCATAGTGCCTGCTTCAGCCACCTTCACGGCCATTGAAACAACCTGTTCTCATTTACCTACTTTACAGGGAGGAAATCTTCACATGCTGGGGGCAGAGATAGACTTGAGGCTCATCAGTTCCCCTCAACCTGGTTTAGTCCATCTACTGGGGTGTGGCCACTGCATGTGCCATGGCTTCTCAGAGCCACAGGTGACAGTGGGTGACAGGAGGACACCAAAGGTGGATGAATGGCCCTGAAAACAAACATCCTTTTCATGACTGCACCCCAGCTGTCTCAGAAGCATAGGACTGCACAATCTAATTGCTCCTATGCATAAGAACTCAGAGGCTCAAAAATTTGGAGCTAGAAATTACTTTCAAGGTAATCTAATCCAAATCCCTCCGGGTCACAGAGCTAGTAAACAACAGTTGGTTTACCTAATACCCAGGGCTTCTGCTCCAAATCCAGCTCACTCTGGACATACTATAGGACTATACAACACCTAAAACAGAAAATAGAACCATGCCAAGCCAACAAGTATTTAGTAAGTGCATGATACTATAGTGGGTACAGACACAAAGACAAATATGAATCAATTCTTACCCTCAAGGAGTTTACATTCTACTATGATAATGCAACATGTAAGCAGATAGATATATTCACAATTCTTTGAGAAAGGAAGGTGCACCAACCACTAATGGACCAAGATCCTGGGACATCCACATTAAGCTGCTTCTTGGGGATGCCAACGGGGAAGGAGGTGGGGAAACAGTGTACAAGTGGAAGGTGCTCCAACCCACCAATGAATAGCTTCCCATTTTAACTTACTACTCTTGCTATCCACACAAAGTTCTACTCAGTTAGTTCTTCACGGGGTCAAGGTGATTGGCTTCTCCAAATCTATATCTGAACAGCATCTCTCTGATGGGTTGAAATGGAAAATCTTAGATTACTGCTTCAGTAACAGAATGTGTCTGTTTCCCAAGGACCAACCTAACAGTCTAGAGAAGCTCAACACCAATAGAGGCTCTCCTTGGTGACAAATTTGTTGGCCATGGCAACCCACTACACCAAGAAAAATACAGGATTGGCCTTCCGGTGTGTGCAGTCTCTTTCTGCTTCTGAGATGATGGTGGAAGGATAATGAAAAGGTAAAGAAGTAGGTAATACTAAAGATCACAATTTTTAAGGCATCCCCATAAACATGAATTTACTATCATTGTCCAATAACCAGATAATAGATTTACAAATGAGTAGAGATTCATAACCTAAGCGCTATGAACTTGTTTTCATGTATACACACACACACACACACACACACACACACACACACACACACACACACACACACATATATATATATATATATATATATAATTGATTTCCTTTGTAATCCTATGTATCTTATTTTATCCATTTAGGAATATTATTCTGAGAAAGGCTCCACCAGGCTACCGAAAGAGTCCATGACACTCAAATGCCCAAGAATCTCTTGAACTAGAAGAAGTAATTTGCATCCATTTTGATATTCTTGCTATAAATGAAACCTGAGAACAGAAAAGATATTACAGCTCAGTGGAAGGGTAGATCACAGATTCTCCTAGGAAAAGCAAGTGAAGCAGTTGGCAGAAATGCTTTTAACATGCATCCAAAGGCAACAAGAAACATAATTTCATGGGACATTTGGTCATCTCATTTTGCAGTGGTTGTGTTAAAGATTTTCAAGATGAACACCATGAAAATAAATGTAACTTATTTACCTACATGTGTTGTAGGCAATGAAGTAGAGAAATTCTATAAAGAACTCAATAAAACCCTCCAAATTAAATCAACATATACTTTGATACTTGGTAACTTCAGTGCAAAGGCAGGAATAGGCAAGTGTGGTGAAAATGTGTTGGAAAATACAATTCAGGAGCAGAATGAGAGAGGACAAAGACAAGTAGATGACTCATGAACCTAAAACTTGAACATCATGAATACTTCCTTTAAGGGAAGAATTGAAAGACCTGGTGAGCAGCAGATATTATCACACACAAAAATAATTAGATAACAGACAGGAAATTAATCATTACTAGTATTAGAGTCATTCCTGAGTCAGTTTTCTATGTGCAACTAGATCACTGACTTCTTAGAGAAAAAATCTAAATGCAAAGTAAGAAAACTTTTTCTTTTTAAATATAATGTACAACTAAACAATTCTAATCTAACCTATATAAACTGGTTATTGATGTTGAAAATTGAGAAATGGATGGCAGAAAAAACAAAGACATCCATTATAAAAATTTCATACCTAAATTTAATCAGTGAGAATAAATTGCTAGAGTGAGACCAAAAGAGCCTGAAAACTACTTTCATTAACAATATTTTGCCTGACTTGAAAAGCAGAGAGACATGGTAGCCAGTGGCAATACACATTTAGAAATATAAACTCATTTGTAAAATGTTCCAGAGAAAGATGATGGGAGGTTATCAGTAATATCATTAATAGTTATTCCCTAGTCTCATAGGGCACAAATGCCTAGTCTCATAAGGCACCAGGTTATTTTATGCTAACTGTGCAGTCACAAATGAACAAAATAAAAAGAATTCCCAACAACCGCCATGGATTAGAATGGCAATAATATTGATGATGAATAAAAACATATGTTATTATTTTGTGTATTGCCTTTTGCTTTTGAAGTTGATACCACTGACCCACCATCAGGAGAGAACACCCTTTGGGTTGTTTTTCCAGTGGTGATGACACATTTGCCCTTGCCTTTTCACATTCATTCTTCTTATCCCTTTTGTGTAGACTTAGGTGGGATGACTGGCTTTAGCCATAAGTATAGTCTATGACCATGGGTCAGAATAAAGTTGATGGGCCCTCAGGGAAATGGAACCTTGCTCTCATTGGTGCACTAAACAACTGTTAACCAGTCACAGATAGTAACAATGAGAAGATTCTTTTTCACTGATAGTCTCTTTCTTAAATACATAAACAGGAGGAAGTCTCTTAACATTACAGCACATAGATCACTGGATATCCCCATTTGTTATTTTATCATAGGATGTTAAGAGAAGGATCCTTGGAAATCATCTGGATCCAAACCTTTCATTTAATAAGTGAATAAAATGTTTATATTAGTGTCTATTTAAAATAAATATATTGATACATTTTGTTTTCTACATTGACCATTTCAAGGAAAGCTTATTCAGTTAGTGGTTCTCACATTTTTTGGTCTCAGAATTGACCCTTTTACACTTAAAAATTATTGAAGACCCCGAAGAGTTTCTGTTTATGTAGGCTAAACATATTAATATTTGCTATATTAGAAATTAAAACATCTTAATATTATTATTAAAGGAGCTAGTTGGCACAGTGGATAGAATGCCAGTCCTAGAGTCAGGAAGTCTCATCTTCTGGAGTTTAAATTCAGCCTCAGACACCCATTAGCTGTGTGACCCTGGGCAAGTCACAAGCAAATCCTATTTGTCTCAGTTTCTTCATCCATAAAATGAGCTAAAGAAGGAAATAGCAAACCACTACAGTTATTTTTGCTAAGAAAACTCCAAATGGCATCACAAAGAGTCAGACACAATTGAAAATGTCTGAACAATATTGTTATGAAAATAGTTTAGACCTTGAAGACTCACCAACAGGGTCTAAGGGACCTTCAGGGGAATCCAGACCATAATTTGAGGATCTATTTGAAGGTAAATAGGTTGTTTTAAATTTTCTTCCTAAAAATTAAAATATTAAATCTTAGATTCCCCAAAGTCTCTATTTGATAAGAGCATAGAATTAGACATTCTAGGTTCTGTCTTGAGTCTTGTCACCAACTCTCTGAGTAATAGTGATGCATTTACTATGTCAATTTTCATTATTTGCAAAATTAGCACAAAGAGGTCAATGTCAAAGGATTATAGAACTGTGAGACTGATAAATAGGGAAGACGAACAGCACAACATGCTGCCTAGAACTGAACAGGCCTTAAGTAAGACCTGCTGGTCTGGGAATGATGTTGCAAACCAAAAGGGACAGTCAACAAGTACTTGAGAATCCCTAATGTTATTTTAAGTATATTCAGCATTTGCACCACAAGATTCCCCCATGAAATAAATACACTGTATGAGAAAATATTTAATCCAGCTGTAGCTCAATGGAAACACATCTGCACATTTTAGATGTCTACAAAAGTTTGTATTTAAGGCAGATGCTCTCTTCTTTAAAAAAAAAGCGGGGGGGGGGGTTCACATAAAAGAGTAAGTACCCAAAACAGATGTGAGACAAATACAGCTCTTCAGACAAATCTTTGGGAAATTAAGAAGCTTCTAATAACCAGTTTTGAAAGAGCCCAACTCTTGACATTTTTTAATGCAATGATTTTCATTATCTATCTTTATTGAGTAATTTAATCATTAAAATATGTGGTTCTTAAGTGTCTCCCTTGGTTAGCTCATTATATCCTCAGAAGGATGTCAGTTTCAGTTGTTTTTTTTTTCCTAACCACCCCACTGATATGGATCTATTTTTGTTGAGGTTGACACATCCTTCTCTCTTCCCTCCCTCTTCCCCATACATAGTTGCACATAAGGATGCCTTATGACGAAGGAAATCACTTTCCCTAACCCTCCATCTGCTCCACTCCAATGACTCATGTGTTGTCCAGGGCAGCCAAGAAAGGAGGGAGCCAGTGAACTGGGAAGCAAACCAGCTGGACATCTGTTTGCCTGTGATTTCAATGTTCTCCTTGGGTCACAGATGTGTTTCATCCATTCCAGGACTCCCTCCCCTCCATCTCCTAGTAATCCCAATGTTGCTTCGGGAGAGGGAGATGGGGAGAGCAAAGGGATTGGGGCAGGACAGGAGGGGGAGAAGGAAAGAGAAAAGGAAGGAAGGAAAGATGGAGGGAGAGAGGGAGAGAGAGAGAGAGAGAGAGAGAGAGAGAGAGAGAGAGAGAGAGAATCTATTTGAAGTTAAATAGGTTGTTTTAAATTTTCTTCCTAAAAATTAAAGTATTAAATCTTAGATTCCCCAAAGTCTCTATTTGATAAGAGCATAGAATTAGACATTCCAGGTTCTGTCTTGAGTCTTGTCACTAGCTCTTGATCTGGTTCTCTATGACCCATTTAACATATTTATACAATGCTAATTTACAAAACTCTTTCTCCATCCTTTTGCTCTTCTCCATCTCTGCCCCCAACTAGACTCCTGTTGTGAGACAAGAGGAGCCTAGGGAATGCTGTGTGAACAAGATGCCTCCTAGCCATGTCCTCCCTAAATAGTAAATTATCAAAGGGTCTGAAGTTATCCATAGCTATGTGAAAAAGTCCCACATCACTTATAATTAGAAAAATGTGAATCAAAGCAACTCAAGATTCTACCTCTAGTTCACCAGATTAGCAAATATGACAAAAAAAGACAATGACAAATATTGGAGGGTCTCAGCAAAACAGGTATATTGATGCATTGTTGGCAAAGCTATGAACTGATCCAACCATTCTGGAAAGCAAAAAGTTACTCAACTGTGCATGTCCTTTGCTCCATCAATACCACTACTAGGACTATTCCCCAAATATATCAAGAAACAGAAAATGGATTCTTTATGCACAAAAATACTTAGAGAAACTCTTTTTTTAGTAACAAAAAAACCCTAGAAACTAAGGAGGTGCCCATCCCTTGGGAAATAGCTGGTATTTTTGGCATATATATGTGTATATATATATGTGTGTGTATATATATATATATATATATATATATATATATATATAAAATGGTATATGGATATAGTGGAATATTATTGTGTTGTAAGAAACGACAGAAGGGATGGTTTAAGAGAAACCTAGGAAGACTTGTATCAGTGATGCAGAGTGAAGCAAATAGAACTAGGAGAACAATGTATACAGTGACAATACCTTAAAGCTAAACTTTAAAACTTTTCAATGCAATGATTAATCACAAGTCTAGGACTCCAGTGATGAAGCGTGCTACCCACCTCCTGACAGAGAGATGGTGGTGCAGAATGAGACATAATTTTTAGACTTAGCCAATGTGGGAATTCGTTTTGCTTTGCTATTTATATTTGTTATGATGGTTTTCTTTACTTTTTCATATGGAAAGAAAACAGATTTTTTTTGTTCATTGCAAAAAATTAAATTTAAAAAAATTTAAGACACTTTCCTGACTGCAATGCTTTGGTGCTAACGAAATGACAATTTCTTCCATAGTCAGCATCACTCATCTACAAATCCTTTCCTAGTAACCTTTCCTTTTCCCAGGTTAAAATGCCAGAGTGATGATGATGATGATGATGATGATGATGACTTTTAATGCTGGTCATGTGCCTGCTCCTACCCCTGCTACCTTCCCTACAAACCCCACAAGAAAGAGCCTCTTTCAGAACAGAAGACTGAAGGTGACTCAAACATTGAGAGTTAGTGAAAGAGGCAAAAGGATTATGAGCCAGAGCAGTAGTAAAGGAAGAAGTCACTGAGTGACCACTCCATGTGTAAGGCAGTGTGCTGGGCATTAAAGGGAGTAATAAAGTACTCTAAACTGTCAGAGAAGACATACAGTCATGAAAATCTAAATGACAATACAAGACTAAAATAACAGTACAAAACAATATGACTTGTCAGGAGATGGCATGCTGATTCCTTCCCTCTTTCCTACTAACAACCCTAATTTAACCTCATCCTTTAAAAGACCCTCACTAAACCCAAGCATCCCAGCTAGTCTTGTTGCTCAGTTGTGTCGGATTCTATGACCTCATCCAGGGTTTTCTTGATAAAGATACTAGAACTGTTTGCCATTTCCTTCTCCAGCTCATTTTACAGATAAGGAAACTGAGGCAAATAGGGTTAAGGGACTTGCCCAAGGTCACACAGCTAGTAAATGTCTGAGGCCAGATTTTAACTCAGGAAGGTGAGCTCCTGACTCCAAGCTTGGCTCTCTATCCACTGCACTGCCTAGCTGCCCATCCTTTCTTTCTTCCTTTTTTCATTCAAATTCCCTGAAAAAGCTACACATACTATGTATGCTCTCATCTAAATGTAGGAGACTAACAAATAATAGTCCTAGACCTCAAGAGAGCAAGAATTAAAGAGGTCACAGAAAGGCTAAGGAGTGTGCCACAGGCTATGATTTTATAAGCGAAGTTCATTCAAAAGGGATGAAAGATTAGCAGCATATTTTCAGAAAAAAAAAAGCAACTGGAAAGACTTACATGAACTGATACAGAGTAAAGTGAGCAGAACCAGGAGATCATAGTACACTGTAACAGCACTATCATATGGTGATCAACAGCGAATGGCTTAGCTATTTTCAGCAATATAGACAATTCTGAAGAACTCATGATGAAAAATGCTATCCACTTCCAGAAAAAGAACTGAGTCATCTGAATACAGACTGAAGCATACTATCTTTCTTCCTTTTTTCTCTTCTTCCTTCCTTCCTTCCTTCCTTCCTTCCTTCCTTTCCTTTTCTTTCTTTGGAGTTTTCCACAAAATAACTAATATGGAAATGTTTCACATGCTTTCATATGTATAACCTATATCAGATTGATTACCATCTCAGGGAGGGGAGAGGGGCAAAATTTTGAACTCAAAACTTCAAAAGAAAGCATTAAAAATTGTGCTTACATGTAATTGGGGGGAAATATTATTTTAAAAATTCAAACAAAGAAAAGGAATGGAAGACAATGACAGAAAACAAACTAGTCTCTGCCCTTCAAAAAGCTTATGTTTTTCTCAGAGGAGACAACATGAAATATGAGTGATTTTCCTTTCTTCCCTTCACCACATTGGTTAATGGTTGTTGGGCTATTGTATTTTTTTCCCCTGGTTTCACCAAACTGCCTCATCTATACATTTATAGGACAGTCTATCCCCTGGTAATCTAGGAGACACATCTGGCCCAATTTATAACCTCCATCTGATGTGCCTGTATTCCACTAAATAGCAAGACATAGGAAACCACAGTTCCATCAGGTTTTTGCTCAGGGAGCAGATGGCCAGCTGTTGGCCTGTAATGTTTCAGGCTGAGAGTTATCTTTCCATTACTGGAGCAGAAAAGCCAATTGTTGAAAACATTTCTCATGATTCTGCCTCCTCCCTTGGCTCTCTGACATGTGTGTAGTTGGTGATTCTTGGCTTCAGAAGGGGTTTGTCAGTGCTCATTCTCTATGCCTTCCTTCTTCAGCTCCATTCTTCCTAATTCTTTCTGTCTAGGCAACAAACCAAGGCAGGAGTTCTCAATTCTCAATGTTGCAGCTGAATTTCAAGCTGAAAACAAGCAATGCAAATTGATACTAACGAGTAGGAGGAAGCATCTCCAGGGTATGATGTAGGACCTCTCCATCCAGAGAAATGAACCAACTCCAGTGGGATCTCATGTTGGAACCTTTAACCATGAGATGATTAGGATTTGGAAATTGCCTTTGGAAAAATTGCTGCCCCTTAAAAAGGCTGCACTGTTTCCTCCACACTTGGCTGGGTTATTACAATATCATTGTGGTTTTTAAATATTGGTGTATCAGTTTCATGTTGTTTTCATGTAATTTTCCCTTATGTGAAATCCCAGGTTGTGTGGGACATTGCTTTATTCCTCTTGTCTCTTAATTTGTGACATTTTGTATTAAGCAACTTTGACACGAAGGAGGATATATGAGATAGCAGAGTAAGGATATCCTCAGTTCCTGAAGGTCCAGAAGATTTTAATGAAAGTCCATGATCAATTCAAGGAAGCATTTACTGGTGCATCCTTCATTAAAGGTTTTCCAATGGGGAACACACTACAGGATACATGATTGAAATTCATTCCAGTCAAAAGAATTGAGCTTTTTTTTATCCTTTAGTTTCCTTCATGGAAATCAATGCTTTCTCTCTGCAAGATGTTGGGTCAAAAGCCATAAGGTACCATTGTTCAAAGGCATTTGTGGCTGCCTGTTAGGGAGATGTGCCAGAGTAAGCATTGCCCAAAAGTTTTTGGCAGAAAGTCCCCCATTATGACACTCAAAGAGACAGTCAGGAAGCAGAAAAGTGATCAAATATTAGAACCAAAAGCATTTATTAAGTATTTCCTATGACCCAAGCAGTGTCAGGAATATGAATTCAACAATGAGATAGTCCCTGCCCTCAAGGAGTTTACTTTCAGATAAGTAAGGGAGTTTATAAAGGAGCAGTGGCCAGGAAGGGGTATTATGGCCTGGAAAGTCACAGTAATGGTGAGTGCAACATTAGGTCTGTCCACTGACATGCTCTTTCCAAAGGCAATGGTGGTATCAATTTGATTACAGTACTCAGAACATAAGTTGCCAGTAGTCAGACTGGAAAATGACCAGAATGAGAGGAGGCCATATGGTTCTAGGTACAGGGTTGGGGAACCTATGGCCTTGAGGCCACATGTGGCCTTCTAGGTCCTCAAGTACAGCCCTTTAACTGAATCCAAACTTCACAGAACAAATCCCCTTAATTAAAAGATTTGTTCTGTAACTTGGACTCAGTCAAAAGGCTGCACCCAAGGACCTAGAAGGCCACAAGTGTCCTCGAGGCTGCACATTCCCCACCCCTGTAGGGAGTATCAAATGTAGTGGCTTAGCTCTTCCCAGGTATGGCCTCAGGAGATACAATTTGGAGGGTGGGGTACAAGGTCCTTCATCATCTAAATTTCATCTTTTCTAGCTCTGAAATTCAGCAAATATCTATTAAGTAGCTATTATGGGCAAGACCCTTCAGGAGATATAAGATTAAATCAAATATTGTTGATCAAAGAACATAAAATCCATAGGAATGGTAAGGCATAGTACCAAGCCTTATTTCCCATAATTTTTTTCTTTTTTTTTTTTTGGAGGGCAGTTGGGGTTAAGTGACTTGCCCAAGGTCACACAGCTAGTGTTGTGTTGTTAAGTGTCTGAGGCTGGATTTGAACTCAGGTCCTCCTGTCTCCAGGGCCAGTGCTCTATTCACTGAGCCACCTAGCCACCCCCCCCATGATTTTTGCCCATGTCTTCTCCCACTTGGAATGACTTTCTGTTCTAGGACATAGAAGGTTCTCCCCACAAGAGGTCTTAAGGCAAAATATGGATGACAATTTCTTGGAGATATAGACAGGATTTTTGTATACTAGTGGTGGACTGGCTGGCCTCTGAAGATCCTTCCAACTCAAAAATTCTGTAAGCAAGAATGAGAGGTTATACCTTCACTCTATTCTGCCCTGCTCAGACTACATGGTGAATAATGGTTTATTGTGTTCAGTTCTTATGACTTACAAAAAAAATAAAAATCTCTCCAGTTTCAGAGCCTAAGCTTATTTGCAGAAGGCTGTCCCTACTCTGGACCTGCCCCCTCTTGCCTAACACTTTCTCCCTATTCTTTTCTGAAAACTTTCTTGCCTCATCCTTGTATAGCAGAAGGCTTGCCAGCCAATCTTCAGTTTTTCTCTGCCTGTGACATAAGATGTGGAAAACCAGTCAGCTAAACCTGAGCAAGAGACTCCCTTTTTTTTTCACCACCTTGACTCCTAGTCCTACCTATAAAATTCAGGGCCTTTGCAAACTGGGCTGGTCTAAAGGTGATGAAACATCTCTTTATCTCATAGGTCAACTGGAAAAGAGTAATGAGAGCTTAGCAGAAGCTGAATGGGCCAAGTCCATGGGCAGCCTCTCTTAGCACCCTTCCACCTTTGACACTTAGCAGCTATGTGATATTGAGCACATCGTCTAACCTCCTCAGTCAAAATTTCCTCATCTATAAAACAAAGGATTTTCATTCGATCACTCTGATGTCACTTACCAACCTAGATCTATAACCTTTTGATTATTGGTGAACCCACCATTCTTCAGGACCTTCACAAATAAGGCCCAGAAACATTCTTTCACCCAGCAACCAAGATCAAATTGTATCCTTCCCTCTCCAGTGAATGAGATCTGCCTTACTCCCTGTCCCCGGAATGAATCATTATAGACCTTAAGCCTTCCTTTGTGGGAGCTAAAACACTTAATTAAAGCTTGTTGTATTAATGGACCATCTGACTCATTTGTACTAACCTCTAAGTCTGAAACCTGCTGGAATAAACAGAAATGGTTGGGAACACACTTCAGGAAGGACATTGATAAGCTACTATGTATGCACAAGAACACATCCTAATGGTCTCCCTCCTTCTGGTCTCTCCCCTCGCCCCCTCTACCACACAGCTGCCAAATTGAGGTTCCTTAAACACCATTCTGACGACGTCACTTCCTTAATCAAAAACTTTCCCTGGCTCCCTATTACCTCCAAGTTAAAATATAAGATATAAATAATATGAATAAATAAATATAAAATATAAGACTAGTATTTTTAGCCCTCCAAATTATAACTGTCATTTATTTTTCTAATCTCATTTCATGTTACTCTCTGTTCCAATCAAACTAGCTTGTTAGCTTTTTCCTTTGTGCCCTATCTCCCACCTCCCTGCTTTTGAACAGGTGGTCTCTCATGCCCAGAATGCACTCCTATGACTTCTACCTCTAAGAATTCCCTGCCTCCAGAGGATGGAGTACTGAACCAGAAGTCAATCTGGTTTAGAGCGATACATTTATTAGACATTTACTTGCTACATACCTGCATAAGTCCCTTAATCTCTGTTTCCTTAATTATAAAATGAGGATAATAGCAGCAGCTACCTTACAGGATTGTTGTGAGAGTCAGATGAGATGATATTGTGAAAACAAAAGTGCTTAATACAGGGCCTGGCACTCCATAGGTGCTTCTCCTTAAAACTCCTAGCTTCTTTCAAAGGATAATTCAGGTATTATCTTTTACATGAGTCATTTCCTGATTTCCCCAGTTGTTAGTACTCTGTCCCTCTTGAAATTACTTTACATAAGCTTGAATAAACTTTGTATTGATTTATCTGTGTATATTTTGAGCCCACCCCCCACCCCTGCCAAAAAGAATGTAAGTTCCTCAAGAACTGAGACTGTTTCATGTATATTTGCATCCTCAGTATCTAACACTGTACCTTGTACATGGTAGGCATTCACTAAGTGTTTATTATGCTGGAAAAGACTGATCAAAAAATCAATAAAGCAAACAGCAAATGAACAAATAAACGAATGGATAGATAAAAAATAGAGAAAAGGCTGACCAAAATATTGAAGGGACTCAAAAATAATGTAATATGCAAATTATTTGAAGGAGTCAAGGGATATTTAACCTGGAGAAGACTTGTTCTAATTGATACACAAGACATCTGTGCCTTCATCTCTCATTGGCAGAAATGTTGAACAGAAGAGGACCAAAGACAGAACCCTCCGATAAACCACTAAAACCTAGTATAGTATTTTCATAATAATACTGAAATATTCTAATTTCTAACACAGCAATCTCAATGGATATAACCCACATAAACAAAAGTTATTGCAGGAAGGAGATCCTTAACATCTTTCAAGAATCTAAAGAGGTGGCTAGAACACTGGCCCTGGAGTCAAGAGGACCCAAGTTCAAATCTGGCCTCAGACACTTAGCAATTATATGATGCTGATTGTTTCCTTCCCCTCTGCACACACACACAAAGGAATATAAGCGGGTCTTGAAAGCAAAAAGTTTGAGACCCATTGGTTTAAGGAATCCGAATTCTTCTTCATCTCCAATTTTGCATTATTTCTACTTTTCAGACATTTCCAAAAGAAAATCAGCAGCCACTCTTGTGAGTTTTTCCAGAACCTTGGGATATGACGCATCTCAGCCAGATGACGAGTCCTCCCTGAGTGCAGCATGCTGCTCTCTTCCTTTCCACTTCTCTCAGGTTCTAATTCCCTCTTAATTATTTTGTTCTGAGCCCATCCATCTGAAGATCGTCCCCCTTGGCAGAAAGAGCCACATGAAACACCCTAGCCCTCTTTGATATTTGCTGTTGACCCCAGTATGCCTTTAAAAAAAAGAGACCATTTTCATTTTCCTTCATTTTAGTTGCTAGCTTCAACTTATTCTGGAATTTATTATTCCTACTGTTAGACTTGGAGGTGACTTGATGTGCTAGATAAAAAATTGGTCTTGCAGTCAGAAAGACTTGGCTTCAAGTCTCATTTCTGACCCATATTGGCTTTGCGACCTTGGGCAAGTCACTCTACTTCAGAGCTGTAGGCAACTCTCTAAGATTCTTAAGTTTCAGAAAAGATAGCAGTTTGCACTAATAGAAGAAGTGTCTTCATTTGGAAGTTCCCTATATTAATTAAATCATAGGTCCAGTCTCTATCCCTAATGTTAGTCTTAAAAGAACTGTGCCACTTTTTGCATTTAAACTCAATAAACAATCAGGTGTGTGTGTGTGAGTGTGTGTGAGTGTGTGTGTGTGTGTGTGTGTGTGTGTGTGTGTGTGTATTTAATCTGAGTAGTTCAACGAGGTCCCTGGGTAGCCACATCAGTGTCTTTAGAGGGCAGCACTCCCTATTCTTTGCTGAAATCATCTATGTTTATGTCATCAAAATTTCTTTTTTGAGAATCTCTCAATCTTCTTGAGCTGTGTCCCTAAAAAAAAAGATCATAGCCTGGGAGCAGCTAGGTGGTACAGTGGATAGAGCACTGACCCTGGGGTCAGGAGGACCTGAGATCAAATGTGGCCTCGGATACTTTCTAGCTGTATACCCTTGACAAGTCACTTAACCCTGATTATCTCCAAAAATTCACAGTCTGTGGTTGCTAATGAGCCTTTCTTATGAACTCTTTCATTCCTCTTCTTTTACAATCTAGGAACATGCATCACACTATATCTATCATTCTCCTCCATTTTTATCATGAACTTTAAGATGGTATAGTCACTTCTACCAGAGGTTCCTGACAAATATATTTTGGTAAGCAGTTTCTCTTGTGGGTCAGAATTGGCTCCAAAATGATCATTCTGTTTGTCTCTATGCCTTATGAAGAATAAAATAACCCATCATGCCCTTTCATCACAGCATTATTTGGTGTCTCCCTCTATTCTCCCTCTAGTTAATAGATTTCTTCACATGAATATATCTCCTAGATATATAATACCATTCCATGACTACTCTCATCTGCTTTGTTCCTTTTAAAGAAGGTATGCTATTGCATGGCCATTTTCCAGCCAAGATCCATAGACATCAAGTATCACTGATGCCTATGAAATTAAATGTACATCTTTTGTTAAAATCTCTAGTTCACTGCTTGTTATCCAAACTCGACAGATTTGTATTTAGAGATTGATAAACAGTTACTAGTACCTGTCTCCCTGGATGTTAACTCCTACAGATAAATGATCACTCCTCCCTACTGTTATTCATTGTACTATATTATGCCTGCTCCTCTTTGTGGAATCTGACTCAACAAATATGTGTGGGCAGTTTTCTCCCTCCTCCTCCATTTTTAGTTTCAAACCTTCTTAATCATAACCTCAAGTCTCTAGGCAAATCTATTGAGCACAACTGATGGTTGTTTTAGTATTTAGTATTTAATGATATTTTTGTACCATACTTCCCTTTTCTGATGTCCTGGAATGCATCACTGTGTCTTGTCTATAATTTCTATTGCTAGTGACAAAGCTTTTGACAAAGTGTTGGACTATTAGAATACAAAATCTTCCACTATACTGCTCCCTTGTCTATTATATCCACTGTGAAACAGTGTTATCTATATATTTTAAAGCTGCTGTATAACCAGGATGCAATTATGAGTGGGGCCTGGGGAATTCTTAGACTTAATGGAGATGGTTCCAGCTAATAAAATAGTAAGATTTGGAGTATCTGAAAAAGTTAGAAAAAGGGGAACAGCTGTGTACCCAAGGCTATAAGAACACAGCTGCTCACAGTTGTTAGCCCCTGGATCCATTTAAGAAGTATCAGAAGTAAGCCCTTGGCTGGTGATCCCAAAAGGCATGGGGGAAGAAAGTAGCTCCTAGTTAAA
Organism: Gymnobelideus leadbeateri; assembly: GCA_011680675.1. Classification (NCBI taxonomy): domain Eukaryota; kingdom Metazoa; phylum Chordata; class Mammalia; order Diprotodontia; family Petauridae; genus Gymnobelideus; species Gymnobelideus leadbeateri. The sequence continues at coordinate 892,037 of WOXC01009938.1, forward strand.
GGTAGCACTTCTGAGAGAGAGGGAGAGAGACAGACAGATAGACACACACACACACACACACACACACACACACACACACACACAGAGCACTTGGGGCCCTCAATGATTTATGCATAAATGGAGAAGAGAAATTAGTCTGTTTGGACACAGGAAAAATAAGGCAATATCTAAGATATTTGAAATTCAAGTGGTGAGTGAAAGAATACACCAGAAAGTTGGGCTATTTTTGTGTCCTAGAATCTCTTTTACAAAGTGATACTAATTTTGAAGGGACAAAGGTCTGGGTGAGGAGTGGGTGGAGCTAGATTAAGAAAGACCAATCCAATTCCACATCTGAATTGCAGGGCTGTGGTAATGTTTAAGACTTCTGTTGAAAACAAGAACCAAGAATAACATGAAACTGTGTTCTCATGTGATGAAAAGTTCTTTGAGAAAAGATGAGAAACATCCATCCCACCTTTATTCTGACAGGAAAACTGTATTGCTAGACAGATGCCATAAAGGTCAATAGCAACCATACACAGAAAAAGCTGCTCCTACCTAATATTCCCGGTAGTCAAACTGTTAGCAAAATGGTTTATCAGTCATGTTCGGCTAGATTTACATCTCATTTTTTTCCCAACTCTGTGGGAATTTTCCACATAATTCTTTTAAAATGGAACAATCTAAGACCCACATGAGGGATAGTCAGGCAACAGCAGTACCACTAATGCAATTGGCCATATCATGTCCAAAAAATGGATTCTGAAGAATACAGGCTACTCCCATAACTAGCGTCCTATAACTGACCCACAGAGAATACTGATAACCCACGGATAAAAAATGGGCTGGGATGATTGGCTAAAGGGTTATCAGCCCTGCCACAAACCAGTTGTGTGACTTTTAGGCAAGGCAGAGGATTTTTTAGATGGAAGGCATGTTAGAAATTTGTCTAGTCTAATCCCCTCCTTTGAAAAAGGAGGGATATGAGGCCAGATAGGTAAAGTTGTGTTGCCCAAGGTTGTAGAATTAAGTGACAGATCCAGGTCTTAAACCCATGCTTCCTGACTTCAAGTCTTCTGCTTTTTCTGACGCATCATATTGTATACAATTACCTGACATAAGTCTCAATGTCTTTATCTGTCAAATAAGGATGACAATAATAAATCCCTGGCCTACCTTAGACACATCCAATAGACACATCCAATGTTAGTCAACATGAAAAACCTATATATAACTCAATCCAATGTAATTCAACATTCATTAAGTGCCTGTTTGTACAGAGAACTTGGCACTATAGAAATGTGATGGTTATTTTGTTTTCAAATCAAGTAGCATCACTTTTTTATAATCAGCAAAGAACCAGGAATTAGATTGTGGAAGATCTAATATACATTAGGCCTAAGGACAGGCCTAGGAAGAAGGGGCATTTAAGAGGAAGAAATCAGACACAATCTTTATTTTTAACCAATAAAGTCTTTTTGAAAATAGCTGTTCACCTATTTAATTGGAATGAGTATGTCTCTGCCAGTTGAATAGAAAAGACTGCCGATTTTATTCATTAGCTACTCAACTTTGGAGGACTTTAGAGTGGCATAGATAGGTAAATAGAGAATCTGGGGCTTGATAAATGTTTATCTCTTATCCACAATGTTGTGTGAAGGACTTGATGAGAATGGAGATCAGTTGAGCACTTCAGTTAATCCTCAACTGAGCTCAAATAGAATAGTGAATCTGTAGCCAAGGGACAGGAGTTAAAAGTGCAATTCCACTGCCAGCTAGCTCAGTGAATTTGGGCAAGGCCTTTAAGCTCTCAGGGTCTCAGTTTTCTCATCTATAGTGGAGATAAAACAGGGCTGTTGAAAGAGAATAAAATGAGAGAACACATCCAGAGAGCTCTGTCAATTTTAAAGTGCTACATGAAGCTGAGCTGTTATGACCATGGTGATGAGCTGAGATCATGGTAGTCCACTGGCCCATCCCAAACCCTATCCCTTTGTTGGTGCTTGGGAATTGAAAATTGGGCACAGTTTACTGGGATAGATTGGGTAGATTTAGGAATTTCATATTTTAGCCATTAAATCCTTGTTCCTCAGTCTCCTGCAGTCTTTCATTTCTCAATTTTTAGGAAACTTTGTTTTCATAGGCTTTTATGTTGCTGTAAATAGTAGGTGATCAACAAATATTTATTAAGTAATTGAATCAATGAATGCATCCCCATCTGTACCTGCCATATGTAGTGTATTAACCTCAAAGTCATTTGGAAATGAAGCTCTTTGCCAAGCCCAGTTTACTCCCTGTAAGAATGCATCTTCACATACCTGGAGCTGGGGCAGGGAGAGCCCACATGGCCTCTTTCCTAGGCTAGGTGACAGTGTTTAACCCCTAACAGAATGTAAAGCTAACGCCTTCCCTAAGTGACTCAATGAATTCCTCCAAATTTTCATGTGAAAAGTCAACATCTAGCTATCCAAGGGCACCCATTCCAACATGTTCTTGGATCATCTCCAAATGGAGCTGAATGATACCAAGACAGCATGGACTTCAGCAACTTTTGTTATCGTTCAATCTTTGTGACCCTATTGACTGTAACACACCAGGCCCTTCTATCCTTCACTATCTTGTTTCTATGACACTATCAATCCATCTCATCCTCTTCAATCCCCTTCTCCTTTGGTCTTCAATTTTTCCCAATAGTGGGGTCTTTTCCAAGGAGTCCCGTCCTCTCATTAAGTAGTCAAAATATTTAATCTTCAGCTTCAGTATCTGACCTTCCTGTGAATAACCTGAATCAATTAAATATTGACTAATTTGATCTCCTTGCTGTCCAAGGGTATCTCAAAAGTTCTCTCCAGGACCACAATTCAAAAGCATTGATTCTGCTGTGTTCAGCACAGCCGTGCACTGCTACAGGAAAAACCATAGCTTTGTTAACTATCAGGGCTTTATGCCTCCAATGAGTCATAGTCTTCTGTCCTTAAAGAAAAGAAAGGGAATATAGTGTTGCGTTGGCATCAGCCTCAGGAAAGAATACGTAACCCAGACAGAGGCAGAGAAAAAGAGACTCTAGGCTCTCCAGGAGCATCTCCATACACACACATCCACAACCACTGAGAGCTGAAAGGCTTTGTTCTCTAAACATGGGAGCAACAATGCCTCTGGCTTCCCACTTTGAAATCAGGACCACTGGGGGATCCCCTCCTTCCTAGATGGGGGATGGGGGAAGGAAAGGCTACAGTAATGCTAAGGAGGGTGGCACATGGTTCTTTGGCCACTGTGTTTGGGTCCTGTAGTGGCATCCACACTGGCACCCAGAATGGCTGCTAGCACAAGTTCTTAGATCTGCTTTACTAGGAAAGATAGCTATTTAAGGGGTCGGCAATATTTTTTAATTACATTCACTAGCTCAGGGGAAAAGTCAACACCGTGAACTTCAGAGAAAAATATAAGCAGAGAAATAAAGACCAACAGACAAGGCTTCTAATTGTCTGAGAAAATTAGCAAGATCAACAGACAGATCCAACTGTCTGACTAAGGCAATACATCCATAGTTACCAGAGAAAGAAGCACCATGTCTAGGTTTTTCAAAGTCAGGAGACTCCTTAACAGCTACGCAGAGTCTCATCTAGTCAAATTACAAGAACACTCTTCCAATGAGTGAGCTCCAAACAAAATGCTAACCTCAGAGTATATATATACCCTTTTTAGAGCCAGAGGGCATCACATCCCTTATGACTCAGTGCCTAATTAGAAATTAATAAAAAGTGTGAAAGCCTTCCTAAAAGGTAGCTTCCCTTAAGCAAGCTTCCCTTAATGGTCTCCATCTGAGACCTATTAAGTGGGGGGAAGGGGAGGAGGACCTTAAACCCTGTTAACATTACAGGGCCCAACTGAGAGCAGGTTGGGGGAGGTTTTCAGAACCCCTTCCAACTCTTTATGATCCTATGATTTGGATGTGTGTATTACAATTCTTTAGATAAGCTTTAAACTTACCATTTTAGTATAACCAATTTGTAAATTAATTATAGCACATCCTTTGTGATAACAGACCCCATTTTGGATATAATAGGATCATTGTCTGTCTAACCTTAAGATGTTAACACATTAACAGTACTGGGTCTATTTCCTGTTCTGTACCCAAGAATATGATTTGGACTAAGCTTAGTCCTGGGGAACTTGGTCTGTCCTAAGAAGGATTAGACCCCCTTTTTCACACTCCTTGGCTCCTTAAGTCTCCCTCTCCAGAGACCCTGGGGTGATTTAGTTTGTAAGGTCATTGAGGGCAGGAACTGTCTTATGCATCTTTTTGTATTACAAAGTTTACAATAAAGCCTGGCACATAGGAGGGACTTTATAAATGCTTCTGCATTGATTGATTTTACATATGGCTCTTGTCTCTCACAAAAAGGAGGGAATAAAAAAGATATTCATGTGAATCAAGTATATGAACAGGTGAATCATTGCTATATTCAGAAGGAATACTAAACATAAGACTTTGACAAATACACATTTAACAAAAACAAATTCAGTAACATACTCTATAACTACTACTACCATCTCCTTCGAGGACAATAATTAAACCTTATCAGAACATACCTTTTGTAGCCACTTTACAATGTACCACAGGGATGATCCACATAACTGCTGGTAAACAACTAGGCTTGGGACAATCCTCTTGTTGGTGGCCATCTCCAATGCAGAGGAGTTCATTACTATCTCTGCCATGACTATCTGCTCCTCTCATTGGACCTATGATCTCTGGACCTCTCAAACTAACACCAATTCCACATCTCAACACTCCCTGAGAATGACCCACTGTCAGAGCTGGGATTCAAACCCAACATCTCTGACTTCAAATACCATCAGTCTTTTGACTATGCCAAGATGGCATAGAGCAGATATAAAACATACGGTCACCTGGCTGCATCCAACCCACAACACTTCCAAGTGCTGCTTGAAGCAGCTTAAATTAATAATTGGAAGATATTTTTAAAAATAAAAATAGAAGAAAACATATGTAATCTGTGATTCTCTAAGTCAGTATGTCACCCGCAGGGACCTTTTATATACAGGGCTTACTGGCCCCCATTTCTATTTGAGTTGGATACCACTGTTGTAGAGGATTTTTTTCCACTCAGACATAGCATTTGAGGTCCCTGAGACCAACTCTGAGATTCTAGGATTCAGCAAAAAAAGTTATTTGATAGTTAAGGACATTTTCTCTCTATCTTTTTTTATTACCTTTTCCAGCTCAGCCTAGCAATTATTAGGTTTGGCCCATTGCTAGGCCCTAATTGACAGAAGTGACTTCATGTTTGACCACTGATTGACCCATTTATGTACCAGAAAGTTCCTAAGCATCCAATAACCATTTTGGTCAGCTACAATTTGACAAGGAGCTCAGGATTAGCAAACTCTCAGTTTAGCCAAATTAATCTGATCTGGCCTACAAGGTTAGAAAACTCTTATTCACGGTGTCCTTGCAGCTGATAAAGGGGAATTGCACTCCAGACCATACACGGATAAACTGTCATAAGGTCCCCCTCTTTTCTGTCCCTACAGATCTGCCCCGCATGAGCAATTACATAAAAGAGCAGAAATTCGGAGAGCCATTCTCTTCGTCAGGGTATATATTACCTACACTACACCTATGACCCCATGGGGACCGTAAAGCTAGGGAGCCTCACACTTGCATGCCTATAACATGCCGCTGGACTCATGATCCTTCGGGTGTTTCTGTTCTTCCTCAGCACCTAACCCACAATCGTCTCACAGTAGTCAATTAAGTTAGTAGAGCCAGAGGAGTAGAGAAAGTGAGGTAGTAGCATGCTCCTACCTTAGCCTCCCTCAGGCTCTAGATTCTTCCCTTATCCAGTCTAAGGGAAGGAAGGGAGTGGGGAGTGACTTTTGATATTTCACTTGGGATCATTAGTTTAAAATTTTATGAGGTACAATCTATGTAGTCTGAAAGAAAAAGAACTGGTTGGAAATCATGGGGAACCCATCAATTATTTTGGACCAAATGAAAGGTTCACCAAAAGTTGTATAATCTTGAAAAGAATGTCAAGCTGCTCCAAAGATAGCAAGTGTTTTATTTTGTTGTTTTGTGTATTTAAGCCAAGAAGTTCCCAAGTCAAACTTGGAATCCTCTGCAGGGCTGACCTTTCAGAGCTCGAGCTCTTGGTGACTGCCATTATTCACTAAATAGGTGAAGGGCAGTCCTCCTGAATCTTCCCACAAAGGGAGGTCATTAATTACTTACCAGGGATGATCAAAGTGACTCAAACCCAACAGCACAACAAAGAATACGCAAACTTCCCATAAAAGTTTCTTACCTCTCAGGATAAAATATACCACCATCATTCTATTCTGGGAGGCAATTTTCATCTTCCTCTCTTAATCTCCCTCCCTGCCCTCAAGAATTGTTCCTGTTTGCCTGATACACTAGATCAAAGAGAGAGGCAACATTACCTGCCTCCAACAGCCAAGTTCCCCCTCTGATTTACATGATTCATCCAGCTCAGAATAGCAGAACTTGCCAAACATCATCTCATCTGGAACTGTTTTGTTCTATTTGTTATTAATAAATAATCAAAAGGCATTATGCTAAAAACAAAATCTGGAAGAGACTCATTTAAAAATAAGTCAAGAGGCGGGAGGACCAAGAAAATCTGGATAACCATACATCACTGAGTCCCAGGCCCTTTAGACCCAAAGCCTCAGAAGTGCCTTTTGAACAGCTTATCCTCAAGGGTCCCTTAGTCATATCAGAGTGAAATAAACTCAAGAGTAAAAGATGACTAAACATAATGAATTTGGCAATCATGCACACCATGGAGACAACTCCCTTTTCACGGAGTCTTAGAATTAGAAGATATCAGAGAAGACACGAAATCCAATCCATGTGGAAATAGTAACCCCTATGCACAACATATACAGTTCAGGAGAAAGGCATTGGATTTGGAATCACAGGACTGGAATTTCAGTCCTAGCTCTGGCGCTTAATCTATGTGAGATCTTAAACAATAATTCACTTAATCTCTCTGGGCCTCAATTTCTTCATCTGAAAAATGAGAGTTCAATTAAATCACCTCTAAATTGTCTATAACCTCATGTCAATAAATCAACATATTTACTAATCACTTTTTTGTTCCAACCACTGGAAATACCTAGACAAAAATGTAAAAGTCCCTGCCTTCCCAGAGCTTATATTCTTGAAGAGAAGAAAAGTCTATGGTCCTATGATACCCAACAAGTAGTTATGCAGGTTCTAATTGAAGATTGCCAATGATAACTACTTCCCTAAACAGCCCTAAAAACTGATACTTTTAAGATGGTAGAACTTTAATCCTGAGGAAGTTTTTGCTTTTAAGAGAAATCTGCCTATTTACAACCTTCTCTTTATCCCCTTCTGTTCTTGTTCCTTCTTACATAGACTCAGAGTCTTCCATCAGAATTCCCTCAGGCTATCAGTCTACCTGGCTTAATAAAACCAATAGAAAATATTTCTCCAGTTGGTAATTTTCTCCTGTAGGAATTGGTTAATTACTTACCAAGGCTCACCAAAGTGAATCAAATCCAGCTGCTGCAAGTTTCCTCCCCTCCTCAGCATGTCCAGTTACCTGGTCCCAGGTCAACACATAGAAACTTGGTGCTCCCAGTCATGTATGTTTCATGGTGAATTGCATGGACTATTTCTAACTTTATCTGGAAAATCAGATAGGAAAAAGCAATTTGCCCCTCTCTTCTGCATGATCTCCGTGAGACCCTAAGTATATGTGGCAAATAAGCAAAGTTACTTTTTCTCTTGCAAGTTGTTTTCCTCCTAATCTTAGGTGAATGAGTAACCTCCACATGAACATACCCAAGCTTGGAAGCAACCTTGTGAGTTCAAAAGGTCTGATGGTCCTCAAACCAATGAAAGGGATGCCTGAAAGCAGGGAAAATGTCTATATTAGAAAGTATGGCTACTGACAAGAGGCTTGCCAAACCTGGCTATTCTCTCAGCAGACAGGTTCTAGAAACAGTTGGACAAGGCAATGCCAAGGTGAAATTTAAATTGACTAATTGGCAATCTTGTAAAACTGTTCTGATGAGTCTTAAATATTAGCTTCCCAGCCAAATGCAACCACAGTTTTAAATTAAGTTACTAAATCCTGTTAATCTTCTTAAGTCTGTTAATGTGGTATGCTATTTTTTATATTTAGTATTCTTTTTTGTGTGTAGTAATAAATTACCTGTCCCAAGATTGATTTATATTGTGCATATTTTATTTCCACAGTTTTGAAACCTTTTATCTTGGTGAGCCATATTCAATTTATAATTAAAGCAATATGCCAGGGTGAGAGTTTGTTAACAAGCCAAAGAATGTGAGGAAAGGGAGCCCCTTCTTACCTGGGGCAGGATCCTTAGAACTGAACTCAATTTTACTTTATGGCTGGATACAGAATGAAGGGTGGGAGAGTGACCCAACTACTGTGGGCTTGGTCAAGTGGTCTCTCAATGCCAGACAAGGATAGTACAGTGATATACTCTCTCTAGGTGAATTTAGGGGTTTTATACATTAAGAGGGATCAAGAGGAAATGGAGAGATATACAATAGGCATAAGCAGGCTACAAATAAAGAAATATGCATAAATGGCATAAAAGACATCATCAGAAGAATGTATGTCAAAAAAAAGATGCCATTCACATAGCAAGAGTAAAAGATAACTGATGGATGACCTTGTGTACCATTAGTATACACAAGGTCTAGACAACATAAGAAGGAAAGATCTTTAGTAGAAAAGATATTGGTTAGATCCCAAGTGGTATATTTTGGGGCAGATGTTGGAAATATTCATAAAAGATGGGCTGCCATGCCATTGGAGAATTTCAATCTGCAGTACTGTGGAGATTGCTGGGATCACCAATTGACTGTAGTATTTGAGTCTTAAGAAGGATCTAAGAATTGTTAAATAGGCTTTGTCACCACCAGTCTAGATAAATGTATGTGAGGATTAGATGGGAACTGGCAAAACCAAACCATGGATAGCTATGTTTAGAGGATAGACTACCCCAGAGCAGGGCAGGTAAGTCAAGTCAGGCCAAGTCCCAGGGTTGAGAACTAGGAGGAAGCTAAGCTAGGTCCAATACGCTATGATAAAAAGAGAACTGGATTTGGAGTCAGAATTTGTATTTAGATCCTTATTCTATCATTTACTTACTGAATGACCTTAGACAAGTCACTTTATTTCTGTATACTTCAGTTTCCTCATCTATAAAATTAGAGAATAGATCCTCTTCCAGGTCTGAGCCCCATGAGTATCAGGAGTGTAAGGCAGAAGGCAAAAAGATGAATTATATGAACTGATGTGAAGTGAAGTGAACAGAACAGAACCAGAACATTATACACAGTAACAATACTGTACAATGATCAATTGGAAATGACTTAGCAATACAATGATCCAAGACAATTCCAAAGGTGAAAAATGCTATCCACCTCCAGAGAAAGAACTGATGGAGTCTGAATGCATATCACAGCATACTATTTTTCATTTTATTTTTTCATGGGTTTTTTTCCCTTTTGGTCTCTTTCTTCTTTCACAACATGACTAATATGGAAATATATTTTATATGATTGCACCTATATAACCTATATCAAATTTCTTACATCTTAGGGGGAAGGTAAATGGAAGGAAAGGAGGGAGAAAATTTGGAATTAAACTTTTTTTTAAATGAATGTTAAAATTTGTCTTTACAAATAATTAGAAAAATAAAATACAAAAATAGAAAACAAAAAGGTAATAACTCCCCATCACTGCAGTCTAGCATCGGATAGCAGGTAAGCATCCTAGCACATAAACATGGTAAAAATAGAATCTGGCAGCAGGTACTGCGTGAAGGTCCAGACAAGAGATGATATTAGGGAGGTCTGGAAGCAGGTAGAAGGGACCCAGTCACAGAGACTGGTTTGGGGACAGCTTATGAAAAGACCAGCAGGATCAAAACCTAAAGGAGCTGGGGGACAAGTAACACAGAGCGAGCCTTAAGCACAAACCAAGACCTAGTTTCTGGACATGGGGTACGAGATGATGGATTTAGTTAATAGAGCCAAGGAAAAGCCCCACTGACCAGAGTCAGGGCATAAAAGAAAAGCAATACCAGTAATGAAACTAATCAAAGTTGAGTCACCAGATCTGTGGATCTAGGAAACATCAGGCTCTTCCAAGATCCTAAAGTGATGCTAAGCCTATATGTGGTGAAGTGGCTTTGGAAACTACAATTATCCCTTTCATGTTGCAACTTTCCCCATTTCAGGTTTCAATATGTCACAGATCCAGCATAAGAAGTTAAATGGGAATTTGGGGGGAGTTTTGTGGAAGCCACTGATGATATACGAAGGCCATCAAATGACACAGAAAGTCAGAAATGAATAAAATATATGTATAGTGTTGTATGATATCAAGATATTTTATTTTATAATACCCTAAATATACATACTTTCTTTTTTAAAGTTAAAGTAACTAACCCGGATTTTACAATATGCACCTCTCTTTCCCCTCTTTCCCCTTCCATGATTTGTTGTTATTTAGTATTTTCTGTCGTGTCCAACTCTTCACGCCCCCATGGGGGTTTTCTTAGCAAAGACACTGGAACACTTTGCCATTTCCTTTCTCTAGCTCATTTTACAGATGAGGAAACTGAGACAAATAGGGTTAAGTGACTTGCCCAGGGTCACATAGCTAGTAAGTATCTGAGGCCGGATTTAAACTCAGGAAGATGAGCCTTCCTGATTACAAGGCCAGTGCTCTATATATTGTGCCATCTAGCTTTCTGTACTAAAGAAATATTTTATACTTTACATTTTAATCATGATAGGTGGTGATAGTGGCATGTGGCAGGGTAGCTTTTCTTTGTAGGTGCAGAGAACCTGGGTTTGAATCCCAACCCTATATGATCTTACACAAATCATTTAGCCTACATGGCAGAATGCTAGGTGCAGAGTCAGGAAGATTGGAGTTCAAATCCAGCCTCAGATAGTTACTAGCTACGTGACCCTTCACAAGCCACTTAACAGCTATTTGCCTCAGTTTCCTCATCTGTAAAATGGGGATAATAATAGCACCTACCTCTCAGGGTTGTTGTGACGATAGAATGAGATGCTATTTGTAAAAGCACTCAGCACAGTACCTACCACATATAGCATGTTCTAAATGTTAGCTGGCTAGTTTCCATCTAATTGTAACTCTGGAAACCCTCCTCACACATGGATCCCCTAATCGTGAGTCAGTAAATAGTATCCACTCCAAGCCATAGCTAATAACCCTCTTCCAATGGTTTTAACAATTAAAAGATAATTAAAAGAAAAACGTGTTTAATTAAACAGTGTAGTAAATTAAATGATAAGAGCAAGCCCTGTTATTCCCCTCCACCACCACCCCATATAAACACACAGGGTCATGCTCTTTCACAGGTTATCACATAATCCATAGGAAAAGGTGCATATGTAATGAGTCAACATGGAGATGAGCCAGGACAAGTCACACATCCAATGCTGCTGCTTGACCCCCTGCAGAGCATTGGGGAAGTCACTTTCTCCATTGAACTAAACCCTCTGCTGATGGGTTGTTGCTGCTTTGCTGTCTTCTACTGGGCATCAGCTCAGCACCTACCTCACCAGGTTGTTGTGAAAATCATAAGAGATAAAACATTTAAAGGTAAAGCGTTTAATGCAGTGCCCGGGGCAATACATTTTCCATTGCTATTGCCCACAAGGCAGGGGGTATGTGGCAGGGTGGGTGGGTGGGGGTCTATCAACTCTTGGGTCATAGCCCCAAGGGCTAGTTCATCTTTTTTATAGCTGGTTCACAGCAGGTCACAGCCAGTCAGCTAGCTAGTTCTCAGAAACCCTGAGGCATTTAAGTCTTTATTTTTGAACTGACCCCTTTTTTCTCTCTCTACTGTTACTTCTTGACCCTAGTTAATTATCTCACTTGGGCTTAGAAAATTCCTTTCAACTCCTTTCCATTCCCATCATGCCAATCATAGTACATGGAAAAAAGACTGAAAGAATCTGGGTAGAGCTGACTGTCCTATTTCCCTCCCAGTAAGAAAGTCCTTCCCACATGTTAAATGAGGAAGAAGGTCAAAGTGATGATTTAAGACCCTTCTAATTCTAAATCCTATTATCCTGATACTTCCACATCTGTTTGTAATAAAGTTACCATATCTCTTCCCTGTAAACCAGTTTGTAGCCACTCATAAAGACCAAGCAAAGATTTAGATCATCCCCCGGCCGAGTCAACGTACTACATGGGTGATAAGCATTATCATTGCTCCAAATCTAGGACACCCTGAAATCTTCACTTGGAGTGCCCTGAAGATTCCCCCATGCCTGTGGGTACAATTTCTCCCTAAGTCTGCAGGCTTCTGGGAATCTGAACTCCCAGGACGACCTCAGGACACACTAGAAACCTGCCTATTAGGGCTTGAGTCTGGAAGCAATGGTTTGCTTGAATATAAAAAAGCAAAGAAATATCAACAGAATGAGGCTGTGTTACCAGATGGAAATTAATCCCAGGTTTTGATCAGAATCAAGGATTTGCCTTAATGTTTCCTTTGTTTTGAATTACAAGACAACCGTGTTATGCAAAAACATGAGCAAACATCTCTGAAGACTGGGCAGATATACATGAGCAGAATTTAGTGTTAGAATTAAAATTTACAATCAAGTTAATTTGACACACATTTGTTATGCATAATCATTGTTCTAAGTGGCAGAGACACTCCACAGTTCACATGAAATTAGTATTTGTTGTTGTTCAGTCATTTCAGTCATGTCTGACTCTCGGTGGCCCCATTCGGGGTTTTCTTGGCAAAGATACTGGAGTGCTTTGTCATTTCCTTCTCCAGCTCATTTTACAGGTGAGGAAACTGAGCCAAACAGGATTAAATGACTTGCCCAGGGTCACAGCTAGCATATGAGGCCAGATTTGAGCTCATGAGATGAGTATTCCTGACTCCAGGCCAGGCACTCTATTCACTACCACCTAAGGGTCTTGAAATTAGTATTATTTTTATACAACAGAACCACATTTTTACAACTTTTTTTCTCTTCTGTAAGTAATTTTTTCTTCCTTATCTGAATCATTTGTAACAAGGGGGAATGGAATGGAATAAGCATTTATATAGTACTGACTGTGTGCCTAGCTAGCACTGTGCTAAATGCTTTACAAATGTTATCATATTTAATCCATGCAACAACCCTGCAAGTGTGTGGTATTATTCCCATCTCACTGTTGAGCAATCTGAGGCAAAAAGAGGCTAACTGATCTGCCCAGGCTCACACAAGTATTGACTGTCTGAGGCTGAATCTAAACTCAGGGCTTCTGACTCCAGGCCCAGGGCTCTTTTCACTGGGCCATCTTGCTGCCTCAGCCCACCATTTTTTTTTCCATTTATGCTTTGTGTCATTTCTCTCATTAGATTTTTGTTTATAATTAGATTTATTTTACATACTCACACTTAACATTCACATTCATAAAAAGACCAGGGCCCTGGATTTTATTCATGCTCAACAGCTGGAGTTTCTTATATATACATGATCATGACTACTAGGTTAGCAAGTGTGTATGAATGATTTTAAGAAGTCTCTCAGTCTCAGGCCCACCTTCATGGACTGGGCCATCACATATTCACCTCAATGAGGAAGGGAATATCACAGAAAGACCTGAGTTCGAATCTTGTTCAGACACTTAATAGCTGTGGGACCCTGGGAAAGTCGCTTAAGCTCTGTTTGCCTTAGTTTCCTCATCTGTAAAAATAATAGCACCTACCTCCTGGGGTTATTGTGAGGATTGAATGAGATAAGAGTCAACAGACATCATGTAAATGTTGGTAATTATTATCACCCTTGTAACTATCACCCTGAATCTCTTCTGAAGTCCCATTTTTTTTTCTTTTGAATGCCCTTCCCATAGCAAACCTGCTTGTGAATTTTTACTACTTTAACCATATTCATAACTTTTCTTTCAATAGATGACCTTCTATTTTACATGAATGCAAAAGACCAGGCCTTAAAAGACAGCTTTGCCACTTACTAGTTATGGAACCCTGAGCAAGTCAATTGACTTCTAAGGAAGAGAGAGTACTGAAATCAGCTCTTTCTGGTTCTGCAGAGGCGATTGTTAAATGTTTAGTGTGAGCATTTACATCTCATACAGCTGCACATGCTACAAATCAAGACTTGATTTCTTGTTTTGTTGACTGCCCAGACTTAATAAACTAAGAAATGGAATGTTAATAATGCAGATTAAAGGGGCAGCTAGGTGGTGCAGTGAATAGAGCATCAGCCCTAGAGTCAGGAGGACCTGAGATCAAATCTTGGCCTCAGATACTTAACACACACAAAAAAAATTAGCTGTGTGACCTTGGGCAAGTCTCTTAATCCCAATTGCCTTACATTCTCCCCTTCCCCCAAAAAATAAATAAATAAAAGAAAATGAAAAAACAATTATTAAAAAAAAACTAACCACTATTTAAAAAAAAAATAATGCAGATTAAACATAAAAGTGTGTCTAGTTTTTTTTTGAGAGCCAATTTTTAAACATTTATGAAACACATCCCTTCTTCTAAGACTCAGTTTCAAAGTCCTACTCCACATAATTGTTGTAAGAATCAAACAAGGTAATGAATATAAATTGTTGCATATATTTCACCTATTTGGATGGGGAGTTGTCTTGTTTGTAACTTTGGGGGTGGCAATAATGTTTGGCATTATTTCTCCCATATTTATGCTATATTGAGATTGAAAGACTCTTAAAAATCCCTGGAGCTTTCGACAAAGTCCTGATTAGAACAAGAATGTTTTTATACTTCAGTTAAAATTTTTTAAGTACCCCACACACTCAACAAGGGAGTTTTGGAGGATTCTCTTGAGGGGCACGAGGAAACAGGAAACAAAAGGAAGTAAGAAAGGCAGGTCAAGCCACAATCTTCTGTAGAGATACAGACGGGGAATGTGGGAAGGAGAGGGAAGGGGAGGTGGGCTGAACTCAGCAGGTGTCACGGGCCCAGGCCAGGGGAAATAGATCCCTGTCCTGGAGATTTGCCACTTGCTTAAGTCCCAGCTTAGCTCTTCAGCAGGGCTCAGGCTAGTACTTGTACAATGGCATCGGGCCAACCAGGCCTCTGGCCAGGGCAAAGCCGGCAACAGTGGTATCACCATGAAAAGCTGGAAGTCCTCTTTGGTTTTTCCTGAAACTCTTTTCAAATTAGGTGATCCGTATATCATATATGATAAAACTATTTCTCAGGATAAATTACAGAGTCTGTATTATAACAACCACTATGCTTTTAAAAATTCTGTCTTTTCCATTTTTTCCTATCCCAAACTTAGATGCTAAATAAAATGGCATTTCTGTATTCATTGCTGAGCAGTTTTTACCTGAAACCACAAATCTCTATACTGTGTTGCTTGCTCTTCTGTTTAAGTACATAATAAGTTATATGCTTTATTTTATCATATACTACACTTTATTAATTTAAATATATAATAAATTGGGTTTTTGGAGCTGTCCTGATTGTCTGAGACTATTTCTGGATTTCCTTCTGTTCTCTTCTGCTGGTGGAGAGGAGGAAGGAGTTCTATCTCTTATCCCTCCCTCCCACCCACTTCCAAAGTGCCATTCTTCACAATTCAACAGCACTTTATGGTTTACAAAACAGTTTTCTCACAAAACCCCCCTGAGGCAGGCAATACTTTTATTATTCCCACTTTTCAGATGAGGAAACTAAAGCTAAGGTGGATTTCTCCATAATCAAGCACAACTAGTAAGAATTTATTTTTAATAAATATAATAAATATTGTAATATAATATTATAATAAATATTATAATTTTAATAAATGTAAATATCATAAAATATAAATATAAAATATATTATGTATAAATATAAAAATAAAATATAAAATTTTTATAAAATTATTTTATATTTTAGCTCAGGTCACTTTAAATTCAATGCTCTTTTGACTATACCACACTGCTTCTTAGAGAGGCTTTCAGCATCATTCTTCTGTCATATGTGGGAGACAGAATGGAGTCATCCCATTAATCTTCACATTTTGAGAATCAAGAACTGAATCCTAAGGGCCCTCTTTGGCAAGGAAGGGGAAGATCAAGGGTACTTATTCTATTAGTTTTATTTTTAATGGTTTATTGAAGTTCTTTTGTTCTGTATCTGTTCATAAAATCTTCCAAAAGGTCTCCAAGTTTTTCATAATTCATGATTTTGCACAGTGCCATTATTTTCCATAGCATTTATATACTACAGTTGTTCTGCCATTTTCTAACCAATAGGCTTCTACTTTCCTTCCCTCTCTTTACTGTCACAAAAAATGATGCAATTAATGGTTTGTTGGTTTGTTTTGTCTATAGAAGACCTCCCTCTTTGTCTTTGGTTTCCCTAGGGATTATTCCAAGTCACAGTATCACTGGGACTCTCTCCACAGTTCCTCCCACCCCATTCACCCAACACCCTCCCCTCAATAGACACACATTTCATCTAGACTTCTTTCAAGAGAAAAGTTGTAGCCCCATTGCTAGCATGTCTCTTCTCTTTTGGGTATTTTTGTTGTTATCCTTCCATTCCCCATGCTTTTCATTTCTCTGGGTCAGACCATAGTATGAGAGGAGTCAGGAAAATTCAGGGAAGGTCCTAGATCTACCACCAATTCACTGCTTAACGTTAAATTAAGCCGCTTAGCTTTTTTTTTAAGGTTCATAGCTTGCTCACTGGCAAAAAGGGGGTAACTGAGTAGCATAAGGGTCTTCAAGAACCACTACTAGGATTTGTTGTGTTATTTCAGTAACGTCCAACTCTTCCTAAACACATTGGAATTTTCTTGGCAGAGACACTGAGGTGGTTTGCCATTTCCTTCTCCAACTCATTTTACAGGAGAGGAAACTGAGGCAAACAGGGTTAGTAGACATGCCCAGGGTCACACAGCTAGAAAGTATCTGAGGCTAGTTTTGAACTCAGGAAGATGAGTCTTCCTGACTCCAGGCCCAGCACTCTATTCACTGCATTCCCTACTTGCCACTACTAGGGCTGGTCATCACCAAAATAATGTGTCCCTTAGGTGATGACACACCATATCTTCAATCATATCTTCACACACACATCTTCAAGTCCACTCCACTCCTAGACCACTCCAATGGCCCAGGTAAATGAGGGAAATGAAAAAAGAAATCTGCTTTTTAAAATTGCTGAGCTAGACAATGTTGACAGACTTTTCTAGCTCAAATATCTGATGACAGTTGAACACATAAGGGTCCTGTCTTTCCAAACACTAAAGGCAACAGATGTTTAATAAATGCCCCCGGCATGCACAGCCTGCTTCTGAGGACAGTTTCCAAGGACTCCTGTGGGTTCTATTGGCTCAGTTTTTCTCAGAGTCACAAGATGGACCTGGAGTCAAGAAGATCTAAGTTTAATTATGTGTTCAGACACTTACCAGCTCTGTGACTTTGGGCAAGTCATGTAATCTCTGCCTGCCTCAGTTTCCTTATCTGTAAAATGAGGGTAGGGATAAAATGAGATGCTTTGTAAAGTGCTTTGCAAACCTTAAAGTGCTGTTATTGTTATTCTACCTGAGACATCAAGAAGTAGTAGTAAGAGGAGCCAGGGGCCATGAAGTAAGCTAGTAAATATTTTGGAAGCAGTTGTGATTCTATGGAAAGGCTTAGAGTCAAGAGACCAATGTTCAGATTTTGACTCTAACACTTCCTAGGTGTATGAGCATGAATATACACCAACTAACCTTTCTGAGCCTCAGTTTCACAGTCTGTGAAGTGGGATCAATGCCTGTGCTACCTGCTCCTGGGGGATGTCGTGAGGAAAAGGTTTTGTAAATTATATGAATGTGAGTCATTATTACTTCATTCCGGCTATGAAGTTATATCCTCAAGGTATGATTAAGCTTGAATAAAAGACATTGAAAAAGAATGTTTGGTGAAGTTTCCAGATTCTGCAGCCTCCATTCTGACATATGCTGACTTTGAAAGAAGGAAATGTCTAAACTGACATTAATTAGATTCTCATTAGAAGACGCAGACACATTCAACATAACTGGAACTTTCCAGGGCAACAATTAGTGATGTGGATCCCTTGCCCAGGTTACTTCCCCTTCTCTTAAACAGACAAGGTGAAGAGGGTCCCCCCAGAGAATTCTCCTGTAACATTCACAATAAAACTTGCCTCCTGAGATTCCAAACCTACAATCATATTTGGTGAGAAGGCACAGTAGTGGTTGATCCTAGGGTGGATCCCAATGCCACAGGAGATCAGAATTACAAAGTTGACTCTCAGGCCCAGTTCCTAGCAACATCAAAGTAATTTTTTTTTATGTTCTTTCTCAATAGTCATTTAGTCTGCTAGAATATATTAAGTACCTACTTAATATGCCAGGCCCTGTGCTAAGTACTGGAAAAGTCATAGAAATATCCTTCATTGGTTATAATACAACTGTGATCAGGAGGTCACAGGAGAGTGACACCTCTCACAGCACTAATCCATCAAGATCAACCTATGGACTTTCTGTGGAAATTAAATGAGAGCTTTTTGCCTAGACTGCTGCAATCCCACAAATAATGGGGTCAGTAGGCACGCAGATGAAACTATGTGCTTCAAGTTATAAAAATTCTATCAGGATTTTAGAAAGGTTTTATTATAAGAATTTCTCTCTTTAACAAAAATTGGTATGAGTATTAGGATTTTTGAATTAGAACTAAAATTACCCAAGTAAGGAAGCTATCTGGTAGATTGGTATATTTGTTTATACCCACACTCTACCCCCTACACACCCATTCTCTACCCCATAAAAAATAAGTAACTGGAGAGCAGGAACTGCTTTGTTTTGATTTTATGTCCTCCACACCTAGACAGTACCTGGGACATAATAGGTATATAATAAATGTTTGTTCATTAATTTGGGCAAAATTTCAGTTCAAATACAAAGTACATTTTAGTTTTGTGTGCTTATGTACCACAATCTTCATGAAGATTTGTGGAGGATATGTGTGTGAGAGAGACAGAGACAGAGATGGAGACAGAGGGAGACCAGGCCTGTATGAGCCAAGGTTTTAGCCCCAGGGCCGCCGGGCCAGCAGCCAGCTGGAGGGACACCATAACACCAGCAGCTGTGGAGATTCCAGAATTATCAACATAGATATGCCTAGGACAAAGTGAGAGGTTAGAGCCCTATGGACTTTGGGACCAATATTTGGGGAACTCCTTGGCTTCCTCCCCTGGAGGTGAGAAGCAGCTGAGGAGACATGGCACAGACACTATTTTGCAGCTTCAGCAGCAGCTTCAGCTCCTAGTCTGCGAACAGTAGGGAGATCCAGTGATCAGTCTTGGGGGGTAATCACTCTTGCTTTAACCTCCCTGGATCTGGACTGTGGTCTGGGGTAGAGGTCTTGGGGTGGGTATCCAGCTTGCCAGAGCATGTGGAGGCTTAACAGAGGCCACTGAACTAATACCTCCAGAAGTTGTGAAGACCCCAACATTGGACAGAAGCTACCCTGTCTGGTGGCAGAGTCCTACTGTGGCAACAAGCTCAAAAGTCAAGTAATTAAGTGGCAACATGCCTAGGCAAAGAAAAAAAATAAACAGAAAAATGCAACATTAGACTCCTATTTGGGGGGCAAAGAGGGTTGAAGCATGGAACAGGAGGAGGACTGGGAGGTCAGAAATCCTGCACCAAAAGCCCCAAATGAAAATACGAGTGGGTTACAGGCCATAGAGGACCTTAGGAAGGATTTTAAAAACCAAATAAGAGAAGTGGAGGAAAAATTGGGAAGAGAAATGAGAAGGATGCAGGAAAAGTATGAAATGAGAGACAACAGCCTGACTGAGGAAAATAACACCTTAAAAATAGACTAACTCAAATGGCAAAGGAGGCTCAAAAGGGCAATGAGGAGAAGAATGCCTTAAAAAGCCAACTTTGCCAGATGGAAAAAGAATCTCAAAAGCTCACTGAGGAGATTCATTCCTTCAGAGTTAGACTGGAGCAAATGGAAGCTAATGACTTTATGAGAAATCAGGATGCTGTTAAGCAGATCCAAACAAATGAAAGAATAGAAGGCAATGTGAAATATCTCATGGGAAAAACCACTGACCTGGAAAATAGATCCAGGAGAGATAATTTAACAATTATTGGACTACCTGAAAGCCATGATCAAAGAAAGAACCTAGAAATCACCCTTCAAGAAATTCTCAAGGAAAATTGCCCTGATGTTTTAGATCCAGAGGGCAAAATAGAGGTTGAAAGAATCCACAGATCACCTCCTGAAAAAGATCCCAAAAGAAAACTCCCAGGAATATTATAGCCAGGTTCCAGAATCCCCAGATCAAGGAGAAAATACTACAAGCAGCCAGGAAGAAACAATTTCAATATTGTGGAAACACAATCAGAATAGCATAGGACCTGGCAGCTTCTACACTGAGGGATCAAAGGGCATGGAATATGATATTCCAGAGGGCAAAAGAGCTGGGATTAAAACCAAGAATCACCTACCCAGCAAAACTGAGTATTTTGTTTCAGGGGAAATATGGTCATTCAGTGGAATAGAGGACTTTCAAGCATTCTTGAGGGAAAAACCAGAGTTGAATAGAAAATTTGACATTCAGACACAAGAAGCAAGAGATGCTTGAGAAGGTAAACAGGGAAAAGAAATCATAAGGAACTTATCAAACTTGAACTATTTACATTCCTACATGGAAAAACAATAACTGTGACTGATGAAACCTTTCTCAGTGTGAAAGTAATTGAAGGGTATATGGGTATATGAATACATATGTGAATGTGTGTATATATGTTTACAGTTGTACATGGATAGAGGGCACAGGTTGAATTTGGTGGGAAGGGATGATACTTAAGGGGTGAAGTTAAGAGGTGAGAGAGGAAAGTGGCAAGAGGAGATGGGAAGAGACAGGGTAGGGTAAACTATCTCATGTAGAAGAAGCAAGGGGAAGTGGTTGCAGGGAGGGGAAGAACAGGAAGGCAAAAAGGCAAAACCATATTCTCATTGAATTTGGCTCAGGGAGAGAATGACATACATACTAAATGGGACATCTCACCCTGCAGGAGAGTAGGGGGAAGGGGGATGAGAGGGGATATGATGGAGGGGAGGAGAGGTTGGAAGTACTCACTTTTTTTTTTTAAACAAATACTTTATTAACTTCTGTTTTACATCATTCATTTCCGCCAGATTTTGAGTTACAGTCATTTTCCCCCCATTATTCCCCTACCCAACCTCCCAGAATAGCAGTCCCACAAGATATCGCTTCCTCCAATCTGCTCTCTCCCATACCTTCTCCCATACCCCCATCGACTTTTCCATTAGAGGAAGATGAATCTTTGTGTCCCAATACCTGCACATCTTATCTCCCAATTATAGGCAAAGAGTATTAATAATAGTATTTATATATATATTTGAAACATTTAATGTTACGACCTCGAATTTCAGATCCATTTCCTTCCTCCCTTGTCACCCATTCCTTCTTGGGATATAAGTAATTCAGTATATGTTGTACATGTCTAGCTATGCAAAACATTATCATAGTAGATATATTGTTCAAGGCTGCTTATAATTCCCTCCCACTCATCCCACCCCCCACCTGGTCCATTCCCTACATGATCCTGTCCCTCTTCTATAGTGGGTACTTCCAACCTCCCCTCTCCCCAAGGATGCCCTCCCATCCATCATCTCTCCTCTCATCCCCCTTCCCCCTATCCTGCTGCAGGTTGAGATATCCCATTTAGTATGTATGTCATTTTCTCCCTGAACCAAATTCAATGTGAATGTGGTTTTGCCTTTAGCCTTCCTTATTCTCCCCCTCCTTTGCACCCACTTCCCCTACATGAGATAGTTTACCCTACCATGTCTCTCCCCATCTCCTCTTGCCACTTTCCTCTCTCACCTCATAATTTCATCCCTTGAGTATTCTCCCTTCCCAACAAATTCAACCTATGCCCTCTATCCATATATAACTGTAACCATATACACACACATTCACATATGTATTCATATGACCACACCCCCTTCTTCCATTATTTTCATAGTGAGAAAGATATCATCAGTCCCAGATATTGCTTTTCCATATAGGAATGTAAATAGTTCAACTTTGATAAGTTCCTTTTGATTTCTTTTCCCTGATTACCTTCTCAGGCATCTCTTCCTTCTTGTGTCTGGATGTCAAATTTTCTATTCAATTCTGGTTTTTTCCTCAAGAATGCTTGAAAGTCCTCTATTCCACTGAATGACCATATTTTCCCCTGAAACAAAATACTCAGTTTTGCTGGGTAGGTGACCCTTGGGTTCATTCCCAGTTCTTTTGCCCTCTGGAATATCATATTCCATGCCCTTCGATCCCTCAGTGTAGAAGCTGCCAGGTCCTGGGCTATTCTGATTGTGTTTCCACAATATTGAAATTGTTTCTTCCTGGCTGCTTGTAGTATTTTCTCCTTGATCTGGGGATTCTGGAACCTGGCTATAATATTCCTGGGAGTTTTCTTTTTGGGATCTTTTTCAGGAGGTGATCGGTGGATTCTTTCAACCTCTATTTTGCCCTCTGGATCTAAAACATCAGGGCAGTTTTCCTTGAGAATTTCTTGAAGGGTGATTTCTAGGTTCTTTCTTTGATCATGGCTTTCAGGTAGTCCAATAATTTTTAAATTGTCTCTCCTGGATCTATTTTCCAGGTCAGTGGTTTTTCCCATGAGATATTTCACATTGCCTTCTAATCTTTCATTTGTTTGGATCTGCTTAACAGCATCTTGATTTCTCATAAAGTCATTAGCTTCCATTTGCTCCAGTCTAACTCTGAAGGAATGAATCTCCTCAGTGAACTTTTGAGATTCTTTTTCCATCTGGCAAATTCGACTTTTTAAGGCATTCTTCTCCTCATTGCCCTTTTGGGCCTCCTTAGCCATTTGAGTTAGTCTATTTTTTAAGGTGTTGTTTTCCTCAGTCAGGCTGTTGACCCTCATTTCATACTTTTCCTGCATCCTTCTCATTTCTCTTTCCAATTTTTCCTCCACTTCTCTTATTTGATTTTTAAAGTCCTTCTTAAGGTCCTCTATGGCCTGCAACCCGCTCATGTTTTCCCCTGGGGCTTTTGGAGCAGGACTTCTGACCTCACAGTCCTTTTCCCGCTCTATGCCCCCAAAATAGGAGTCTAGGGTTGCATTTTTCTGTTTCCTTTGCCTTGGCATGTTGCCACTTAATTGCTTGACTTTTGGGCTTGTTGCCACACTATGGCTTTAAGGCCAGATAGAGGAATTTTCGTCCCAAACGTGTGGGGGGCAACTTCCGTTTCTGGCAAGCTATAAACCCACCCACAACTTCCACCCTAGATCACAATCCAGATCCAGGGAGGTTAAAGCAAGAGCGATTACCCCCCAAGACTGATCGCTGGATCTCCCCACGATTTGTAGGCTGGGAGCCGGAAATGCCTCTGAAAACTACACAGTGGCGTGTCTCCTCAGCAGCTTCTAGCCCCCAGGGGAGGGAGCTGACGCATTCCCCAAATACAGGTCCCAAAGTCCATAGGACACTAACCTCTTACTTTGTCCTAGGCAAGTCTATGTTGATAATTCTGGCGTCTCCACAGTTCCTGGTGTTCTGGGGTTCCTCCAGCCGGCTGCTGGCCCTGCCGCCCTGGGGCTAAAACCTCGGCTCACGTGGACCTGGGCTCGGCTCGGCTCCTGCGCTCTGCGCGCTGCCGGCTCCCAGACCACTGCGCTGGTCCTTCCTGCAGGGTGCTGGGCTGTCCTCAGCGGGAGGTTAGCTTCTCTGTGTCGTTCTGTGGGTGCTGGGGCTCCAGAAGATTTTCAGAGTCCTTTTTACATAGTTTGTGGAGAATCTGGGGGCAGAGAGGCTTGGACGAGCTGTTTCTACTCCGCCATCTTGGCTCCGCCCCCCGGAAGTACTCACTTTTGAAGAGGGACAGGATCAAAGTAGGGAATGGACCAGGTGGGGAGTGGGAGGGAAATATAAGCAGTCTTTTACAATATATCTACTATAGTAATGTTTTGCATAGCTATACATGTACAACACATACTGAATTGCTTATCTTCCCAGAGGGAGTGGTGACAAGGGAGGAAGGGAATGGATCTGAAATTCGAAGTTTTAAAATTAAATGTTTCAAATATATATAAATACTATTATTAATACTATTTTGCATGTAATTGGGAGATAAGATGTGCAGGCATTGGGGCACAGAAATTCACCTTGCCCTAATGGTAAAGTCAAAGGGGGTATGGGAGAAGGTATGGGAGAGAGCAGATTGGATGAGGGGTTATCTTGTGGGACTGCTATTCTGGGGTGGTGGGTTGGGGGGAAATGGGGAAAAACTGTAACTCAAAATCTGGTGGAAATGAATGATGTAAACCAGAAGTTAATAAAGCATTTGTTAAAATAAATAAATAAATAAATGTTAGGAAACTAAAAAGAGAGAAAGGGAGAGAGAGAGAGAGAGAGAGAGAGAGAGAGAGAGAGAGAGAGAGAGAGAGATGGAGACAGAGAGACAGCAACAGAGACAGAGACAGACAGAGAGACAGAGACAGAGACAGAGAGAGAGAAAGAGAGAGAGAGAGAGAGAGAGAGGCAGAGAGAGACAGAAATTTAATTTTAAAGTATTTGTGAAGTGCCTACTCAGTGCAAGGTACTGTGTGCTAGATGTTGCAGATACAAATACAATACTGAAATAATCCTTGCCCTTAAGAAGTTTATATTCTACTGGGATGAAGCAACATATACACAAATAAGCAATGATGGGGGTCGGGGGAGAGGAAGAGGCAAGCATTAATAATTGGTCATTCTTGAGCTGAACCATAATGGCAACTAGGGATTACAAGAGGTGGGGGTGAAAAGAGAGAACATTGCAAGCATGGGGATCAGTCACTGCAAAGGCAAAGAGATGGGAGATGAAAATATTGTATAAGGGCAAAGAAAGTAGGCCAATTTAGCTAAAAGAGTTCATGAAGGAAATTAATGTAAAATCAGTCTAGAAAAATAGGTTGAAGTCAGATTATGAAAAGCTTTAGTTGCCAAAGAAAACTTTTTTTTGTCCTTTTTTTTTTTTTTTTTACAATTTTATCCTAAACCTGTAGGATAAATAGGGAGTTCCTGGAGCTTTTTGCAAGGCTTTATCTTTTGCATTTTGGAGGGAATAAAAAAATCAGATTCCAGGATTTTCTCTCTCAGGTAGTTGCAGTTTAATCTTGTATAATTCTAAATGTGGCTTTTTGGTACTTATTTTAATTTTTTCTGGTTGCATGCAGTATTTGACTTAGAATTTCTAGATGATATTCCTGGGTGCTTGCATTTGAAGTTTCTTTCAGGAGGCAATCTTATTCTTTCCATCTTTTATTTTGCCCTCTGGTTTACTGGCTTTTTCATGATTCTTGAAATGTGGCATCCAGACTCTACCGCAAAAGTCACTAAACTGCATATTCTATAATCCTGCAATACCACTACTAGATTTATACTCCAAAGAAATCAAAGGGGGAAAATAACCCCATATACAAAAACAAAAACAAAAACAAAAACAAAAAAAAACCACACAGTAGCACTTTTTGTTATAGCTAAAACTGGAAGCTAAGGAGGCATTCATCATTTGAGGAATAGCTGAACAAATTCTTGAATATGGAAGTAGCATAATATTATTTTGATGTAAGAAATAGTTAAAGATATAGATTCAGGGGCAGCTAGGTGGCGCAGTGAGTAGAGTGTCGGCCCTGGAGTCAGAAGGACCTGAGTTCGGATCCAACCTCAGACACTTAACGCACAAACAAAAACCTAGCTGTGTGACCTTGGGCAAGTTACTTAAAACCCAATTGCCCTCTAAAAAGCAAAAAAAAAAAAAGATATAGATTCAGATAAACCTGGGAAGGTATATGTGAGCTGATACAGAGTAAACTGAGAACCTGAAAAATTAATATAATAACTATAACATTGTTCATGGAAAAGACTTTGAAAGATTTAAGAACTGCTATCAATGCAATGACCAACTATAACTCCTGAATATTGATGGTGAATCTTACTTTCAGCCTTTTGCCAGAGAGGTGATGGAATAGACATGGAGAACAAGATATATATTTTCAGATATCATCAATATGAGTTTATTTGGTATAACTATATTTGTTATAAGTGAATTTTTTTTTCCTTTTTTTAGTGTCTGGGAGATAAGTTGGATGGGCAGAGAGACTTTAAAAAGTGGGAGATGCTTTAAAAAAAAGAAAAGAAAGAAAATATTAATGAATCACTAAAAATTATAGAATTGAGCAGAAGAAAGTTCAGAAAGGAAGACATAGAAATATGATGAAGTAATGCCATAAGGCAGTGTTGGAGCTTTCACAAATTTGAATTATACAAGACAAACAAAAACCAACAAACAGTCCATAGTAGGTTAAAAAAAACCTATATAACAAAAGTTCGGTTTCATATTCATCCTTTTTTTACTTTACTTTGCACATTAAAATGTTCATGTTTGTTAATATTTATTAAATTCACAATAACAATTATAAAATATTAAAAATAAATATAGCATCCATATTTTTTCATTTCTTCATGATCTTCAGGGAGTTTGATGATTCTTAATAACTCTCTCTCCTTGACTTGTTTCCAAGATAGTTATTTTTGATAGTATGTGCCTTATATTTTCCTCTTTTTCCCAAAATTTTCCTTGTTCTAATATTTCTTGTATCAGTCATTGAGTTCTAATTATGTCGTTTTTTTGTTCAGTCGGCCCATGACTTGGATGAGATTTTCTACCTTTTGTTCAAAGCTATTTATTATCCTTCCAATTTTCTTTTTTCTCAGGCTGTAACTTCATTTATAATCTCATTTTTAATGATATTCAATTCTTTTATAGTTCTTTGACCAAACCATTTTTTCCTCTCCTTTTCAAATTACTCTCCTTATCTGGGTTTACCTGGGCTTTTCTTAAACTATAGTGTTTCTGCATTGTGTTTATTGTCTCCTAAACTATAGTATTACTTCACTGTGTTTGTTGTTATCTTCTTACTCATATTTCCAACTTCAGTTCTTGAGTTAGGAATTTTGAATTTTGTACCAGGACTAGGCTCCAGCCTTTCCAACACTCTTGGATGGGTTGAGTGGGCCCTATGTGGTCCTGTCCTCTCTGCAGTCTGGCTCTGGATACTGCTATCACTGTCATTCTAAATGGGATCATTGGTATTAGACTACACCCTCTGTCTCAATCTTTTATTTCTGTATCATCTGGGGGACCCATTGAGAGTTTTGGCTTCAGTCCATCTCTGTCTCCTTCTTACCTAATCTTCTTATATTTCTTACATATCCTATTCCCAATTGACTCTAAACCCTGCATAGTCATGGGATGCTAGAGATGGTACTGATTTCAGGTCTCCTGCAAAGCTCTCCAGCATGAGTGCCCATGCACTGAGCTTGATCTGTTCCCTGCTTTAGCCACCAGTGCTCCAAGGAATGCACAGGTGGGCCCTGTCTCCTTAAGCAGTGACCTATGGAGGAAGGTTCTGTCCTCAGCTTTTGTTCAGACAGGCCAGAGCTAGGATCTAACTTTAAGTTCTAATTGCTGGAGCTTCCAGTGACTTGCCAACCACCCTGGGCTAGAGCAATCCTAGTTCAGAGCACCTGCTGACTTCAGACCCACTTATCAGAACTCACAATGACTTCCCTATTGTGTTCCCAACTTCCCCCCAGCCTTTACTGACTTCAAGTCATCTTTTACATCATTCTGGACTAGTGAGAGGAGCTTTTGTTGATTTTTCCTCAATCCAAAGTCATTTTCAAATATGTATTAGATTGCATGTGGAAGAAATGAATCCTCTACAACTTTTCACATCACCATCTCAGCCAGGAGTCCCTCCCACTGGAGCTTCTTAAGAAGGAGAATGAAATAGTCAGGCTTGGACTTTAGGAATTTCAATTTGGCAGCTGAGTGGAGGATGGAATGCAGGAGGCCAAACTAAGAAGCATTTTTACATTTTTAAATACAATAAAAGTGTATTTTAAAATATAAGAACCATTCTTGGCTCTGGATGTACTATAGTTTGCCAACCCACAGAAAAGAGAAAGGCAAGGTAGAGCCAGAGAGAAAAATAAGGAGGCTACTAAAATCATCTAGGCAAGATTTGATGAAGGTCTGAAATAGGATAGTGGCTATATGAATGGAGAGAAGGTGATGGATGTTGTCAAGTTAGAGTGACAGGATGCGTTGAAGAAAAATGAAAGGTTGAGCCACTGACATTTTGAACCAAGGCTACTAAAAGGGTGATGCTGCCCCAATAGAAATAGAGAAACTAGGAAGAAGAGTGAGTTGTAGGAGTTTGGGGGTGGAGGAAGGGGAAGGTTAGAAGATCCATTTTGGATCGGGTAAGTTTGAGATGCCTATGAATCATGCAGGTAGATATGGCTAGAAGTCAGTTAGTGATATAGAAATGGAACTTGGGAGAGAGAAGAGGAATAGAGGTGAGGATTTGGGAGTCATTGGCATAGACTGAGCCCATGGGAGCTGATGAGATCACCAAAAGGATCGATGTAGAGGGGCAAGAGAAAAAGACCCAGGACAGAGCCCTTTGTGGGGAAATACTACACAAGAAGGTGCAGGACATAGACAATCAGCAAGAGACTGAAGAGGGGGCACAGAGTTAAGAAGAGAGGTTTTTTTTAACCTTTTACACTTTGTCACATTAATTCTAAAAAGTCAATTTCTCTGATTTTTCTTTGGGGGATGGAGGAAAGGACAGGAAGAGAACTGGGGCTAGAGCAATAATCCAGACATCCTCTGGAAAGATGTCTTTAATTGGCTACACACTTAGGTTTTAAGGAAGTAATCATGGTGTTCATGTAACCTGAAGAACTGTTGCTGGAACCTAAGCCCACCCAGTAAGCAGTCCAGAGATAATTCCTGACTCCCATGGGAAAACATTACTCTTTAAAATCTCAGATCAGCTTGACCAGAGCAAAATATTCTATTAGGCATTGTAAAGATTTACAAAGAGCTAAATAAAGGTATGAAGGAGTTCATAATACAAAAGTACCGCTTTGCCAACAGAAGTGTAGCAAGAGGCCTGGGTCCCAGAGCCCACACCAGTGTGTCCTATTTAAGCTCAACTTTCCCTGAAATGCTGGCTCCAGTTTCTGCTTCTGGCAGAGAGATTTGGTCCCACCCTGCACAGCTGGCCATAGCTAACCTTTGCTGGTCACCACCTGTTTCGTTGAGCTATGTGTAATAAAGTGAGGGAATGTAAGAGCAAAGAGAAGATGGCCTAGGGATCCCTTTCATAGATCACCTTTCAAGTGCTCTAAGTCTCTCTTAATCTTTGTCTCATTGTTGGTTTCTAAATGACTTCAGAAAATTTCTAGGCTTTTCCTTTTCAAAGAATTTGCACCCTCCTCCCACCCCTCCACATCACTGCTTACTCCTCAAAGCTTTACCACTCCCTACCCCCTAACAACACTATTAGCATTCACCCTGACGCGGCTGTATTCTCCAGTATGACTATTACAGGGGCTGCTCCCCGGAATCTCAAGCAGAATTAGTGCTGTACCCATGGGATATTTAGGTTATAGGTAAGTTGCCAAGAGGGTCTCTGGTCTAGACAATGTATATAGCCTTTACTCCCTGGATTTCCCTGCCACTGTAAAATATAACTTTGCTGCAAAATCAAAAGTAATCAGCGCTTTCCAGAAGATTCATGGATTATCACTCTATTTCTCTTCCTATTTTCCCCCTCCCCCCACAATAAAAAAAATCAGAGAATGTGATCTTAGAATTAACATGACAGAGTGTAAAAGGTTCAGCAAAATTTAAGCAAGCTTCCTAGAAAAGGGGAAAATACTCCAATGGAAGCTTTTGTGGGTTTGTTTTGTTGTTGCTGCAAAAAACATCAGCTTCAGATGAATTTCAAATATGTCTTTATCTGTGGTTATTCCCCCTCCTCCAACATTCCTCCATAAAGAGGCTTTGACCAAACTGGCAGCACTTGCACTGGGTAAATTCTTATCTTGTTCTTCCAGGAACAGAATGCAGTCACAGTTTGCAAATGCAAATTTAGGATCTATACCAGGCCCAGGAAGGGGGGCAGGGGAGGGATTTATGAGGCCGCTTCATTAATGCTTCTTGGAAACTGCCTATTATACATAAGGACCAAGATAAAATGCTCTGTAACATCTTGAGCAATGTGCTGATAATGAGGTATGTAAATGTTACAAATCAAGGAATGTATGATCATGTTTCACACACTAATAGGAAAATTCAGCCCACTTTTCATTATGTATTTGCTTTAATTCGTTCTGTGTGTACTGTAGGCAGAGAGCTCACCATGTTGCACAAAAAAAAAGACATAAAAAGAAAACACATTGATTTTTCTTTTCCTTTCCTAATGTTTTCCTTCATTCAAATGACTTAATATCCTCAAGGGAAGAAGTACAAGCCTGCTTTAGGCACAGCATACATCTCAGATGTTTTTGCCAAAGCTCCAGGTGATTTCTGTTCAGCAAATTTACCAGGAAACAGATCCATGCTCTTTACTATACTATACTACACCATACCACACCATACCACACCATAATATACTAGACTAGACTAGACTAGACTATGCTATACTGTACTATACTATACTATACATTACTATACCATACTATCCTATACCATACCATACCATACCATACCATACCACACCACACCATACCATGCCATACCACACCATACCACACCATACTATACTATACTATACTATACTATACATTACTATACCATACTATCCTATCCTATACCATACCATACCATACCATACCACACCATACTCTACTATACTATGCTATGCTATGCTATTTTTCATCCAAGTATAAGACTTTAAATTTATCCTTTTTAAAATTAACATTATTAGACTTAGCCCAATGGAAGAACTTTAATATTTCCTGTATTAGCTCTTCCTCCCAGCTTTGAACATATCAGAACATAGAAGATACAGAACATAGAAAGGCCCTTAGGACATAGAACATAAAATGCTTGTATTGGAATGGATGGTAGAACATAGGATGCCAGAGTAGGACTTAAGAACAAAATGTAACAGCTGGAGGGGCCTCTAAGGCATAGATATAAGTGGTTGGAGGACCCTAGGAGCACAGAATATCATAGCTGGGAGAGCCCTTAGGACATAGAAAACTAGAATCAGACTGGACCTCAGAACATAGACCATTGGCCACTGGGCCCTTGCAAATCATCTTGACTTTGTCTTGCCACTGGACTCTGTATGACTGGAAGAGAGGGTGAGGCTGAAGACTTTTGCCAGCTCTGTTTCACTTAAATCCAATTCATTAGCAAGTCAAGACATCACTTCATGATGTCATAGATCCCCTTCAGAAATGAAAGACATACTACAACAACATGCAAATTTGATAAATATGCCACCTATCCTTTTTCTAAATCACCACTAAAGAAAAGTCAAACCACACAGTATCGAGAACAGATTCCTTGGGACACTGCTAGAGAGCTCCTTCCAAGTTCATAGCAAAACATTAATGACTACTCTTCAGGTCTGGCCATTCTACCAGTTCAAAATCTACCTAATTGTACCATTGTTTAACCTGAATCTCTCCATATTTTTCACAATAACACAAGATATTTTATCAAATGCTTTGCTCAAATCTAGGAAAACTATGTTTGCCATAATCTATGAGCTACTAGTTTATTCAACTGTCAAAAAAAAAGATAAAGAAAAAAGAAGGTGCTTTCAGCATGACCTATTGATGATAAAGACCTATTGGTTCTGTGATCACTGCTTCTCTTTCAAATGTTCAATAAACATCACTTTGATATGTTATAACATTTCTCCAGGAATAAAAATCAAGCACATTGACCAACAGTTTGCAGATGGAGATACGATTGGATAACTTAAAGAGAAGGAAGAAGAAGAAGAAGAAGAAGAAGAAGGAGGAGGAGGAGGAGGAGGAGGAGGAGGAGGAAGAGGAGGAGGAGGAGGAGGAGGAGGAGGAAGAGGAGGAGGAGGAGGAGGAAGAGGATGAGAAGGAGAAGGAGAAGGAGAAGAAGAAGAAGGAGGAGAAGGAGAGGAAGGAGGAGGAGGAGGAGGAGGAGGAGGAGGAGAAGAAGAAGAAGAAGAAGAAGAAGAAGAAGAAGAAGAAGAAGAAGAAGAAGCTGGTGTGTTGAGTTCAGAGAACTTTTGTGCCATAAGAAATGATGAAAGGGGTGGTGTCAGAGAAACCTGGGAGTACTTGTATGAACTGACTCAGAGTGAAGTAAACTTAGAACCAGAAGAACAATTTACACAATAACAAAAGACAACTTTCAAAGACGTAAGAACTCTGATCAATGCAATGACCAGCCATGATTCCAGAGGACTAAAATATTCTACCCACCTCCTGACAAAGAGATGACAAATTCAAAATGTAGAATTAGAAACATTTAGGAGCATGGACAATTTAATACTTTGTTTTGCTTCACTATACATGTTTGTTACAAGATCTTTATTTTTCTTTCTTTTTTCAGTGGAGACGTAGGAGATTGGAAGGGAGAGAAAATAAATTTTAAATTAAATTTTAATTTGGTGAAGGGAAAATGTCATTCTTCAGGTGGGTCTATTTTAAATGAATTATTATATACATCCATGTCACATAATTTCTATAGTATTTACTACAATGCAGATAATATCTATTTTCTATAGTATCTGTTCAATCCATTCCCATTAGTAATTTTGAAAAGCATGCTATTTTAGCGTGAAATTAATGCTAAAGGGGAAGGAAGAATAAGCTATTTTAGGAGAGGCTTCAATTCCATCTCTGATAAGATAAATGTACCTGCTGAGAATTATAGTCAAGTAAAATGAACAAATGAACAAAAAATTTAATGTACTTATCACGTTGGCTATAAAAGATTCTCTAAATACTTGAAAACCTTTCTGATGATGAATAGTTTCTAATGACAATTATAAAATAAACTACATAGATCTTAAGTTAGGGAGGGAAGCAGTACAAAGAAATGGTTCCAGGAAATGGGAAGGCCAATTTCAAAAATTATATATCAAAGCTAATGCCTATATTTGCTATTTAAGACAAATATAAATAAGCATTGGCTAAAGGAAAACCACTGAAAGTTATTGGTTTGTTGGGGTGGTTTTTTTTTTTAATAAGATACTTGAGGTGTCTTTATCTTTTGAAAAGAGAAGATGATAGCTGGCCCCCACCTCCAATACAGAGATAATGAGAAAGTCCATGAAGTGACTTTGAGCTCTTTTAGTCAACCAATCAAAAAGCATTTATTAAGTGACCACTACTATATGCCAGGAGTGGTGCTAAATACCAATAACACAAAAACAAAAATTAAATAATTCCTATTCTCAAGAAGCTTACAGAATATGCACAAAATAAATACAAGGTATTTTTGTGTGTGTTATGGCTCCTTTTGTAAATCTGGTGAGGCCTATGGACTCTTTCTCAAAATAATGTTTTAAAATGAACAAAGTAAGGGGTGGCTAGATGGAGCAGTGAGTAGAGCACCAGCCCTGGAGTCAAGAGGACCTGAGTTCAAATCCGGCCTCAGACACTTAACACAAAAATTAGCCATGTGACCTTGGGCAAGTCACTTAACCCCAATTTCACTCCAAAAAGCAAAAAAAAAAAAAATGAACAAAGTAAAATATATAGGGTTAGGAAGGAAACCAATTATACTGAAATATAGTGATCAAAATAGCATTATAGATTAATGTTAAATAATGATATTAAATAATAATAATGTTAAATATAACAGCATTAAATAACAATTTCTCAGACGTTAAGAACTCTTGATTGGTGGTGGCTACTGACCAGAGTTTTGAAATCAGCTGTGAATTCTAAGAGGCCAGGGTGAAAGATGCTATATTAACTAATTATCATTGCTCAGACTCTCTAAGGCTAGCATGACCATGTGTCATTTTACAAGGGGGAGGAAGGAGACTTGGTCTTTCTGAGCCCAGCCCATTGTTGGAGAGCTTTCCATTGTATATTCTAAGAATAGTTGGTGCCTCCCAATCTCCCTCTGACATGTTGCTACCACGATACCTTGAAGAGCCTCTGATTCAGGCTTGGACAGTGGTGGTAGACTCCAGCTACCTGGAGATGAATAGCAGAACAATTCTTTACTCAAGCCAGAATGAGCCTAGGGAGATAAGAAAACTGTGAAAAGGGTATTTTCCCTTCATGGATTCTGCCCCCGTTGAAGGCATGGGTCAGGCAGACTAAATGAAAAGAAATCCTGTGTGTTCAGTGTGTCTCTTAAAGTGTCCATGGGACTTTGTATTGGTGAAAAACAGTATGTTTCCTTTTTCCCTTAGCCAAGTCTGGAGGCCTAGAGTAGAGGAAGGAAGGAAGGAAAGAAGGAAAAAAGGAAGGGAGGATGATGAATTGAACCTCCCACTGAACTGTGTAATAGTCACTCCCATCAAACCTACTTTATCTATGTACACAAATAGTCTTCAAGATACTTAAAGGTTGATTTTAATGTCTCAAGAGCTTCCTTGCCTCCAGCTATTTTAAATGAGCTATTCGAAGTGTATCCAAGTTATCAGTTTGCTAAGATGAAAAATAACCCCGAAGTGTTTGATTTCCAGAGCATAAAAGAAGCAGTAGACCCTGTCTCCTATGTTCTGGTTATATCCATTTGTGCATGTGTGTGTGTGTGTGTGTGTGTGTGTGTGTCTATTGAGATAGACAGACAGACAGATAGGTATACACTACATGGTACAGTAGAATTGACTGTAAGACTTGACATCTCTAATACTGTGTGAACATGAGCAGGGCATTTAACCTCTGACCTTCAATTTCCTCATCTGTAAAATGAGGGTGAGGGTAGAGAGAGACATAACACCTCTAATACATTGTTGTGAGGCTCTAATGAGATATTCTATGTGAAGCAACTTATAAATCTTGTCAGTTACTCCCCTGTTTATCCCTGTATCCCTTTGTTCTTTAGGAGAGAAGTCCTTAACCTGGCATCCATGAACTTATTGTTGTTGTTTTTTAATTTCAACAACTCTATTTCAAAATAATTGGTATCTTTTGTAACCCTATGTATTTTATGCGTTTGAAAACACTATCCTAAAAGGGCTCCACTATTTTCTTTCTCAGTCTCTCTTTTTATTCCTGTTACCTTATCTTCTCCCCCCTTCAAGAGTGCCCCCTCTCCCCCAACCCTTCCAGTCCTAATCCAAACACCTCTCCAAAGTCCCCCCATCCTCTCCCCTAACCCTTTCAAATTCCAATTCACACACCCCTCTAAGAGTTCCTCCTCCCTCTCTTCCCCAGTTTTCTCGCCTCTCTACATGTTCAGAAGACTTCTACACCCTTCCAGATGTACATGTTTCCTCATCAACCTGGATGAGAGTAAGATTCCAACATTACCAGCCCTCCACCACTGCCTGCTTCCTCTATATTATCTCTTTCATTCATTCCCCATTTTTATAATACAATTGTTCCTTTTTTACCTTTTCCTACCTAATTTTGTTTTTTAGAATCATCCCACCATACACAACTCAGTCCCAACCTTTCTTTCAAACTACCTTAGTAATGATGACAATTTTAAGAATATTGATAATATTTTCATATTGTATAATAAGTAAAGAGTTTGACATTAGTGAGTGCCTTATAATTAGTCTTTAATGTTTTCCTTATATTTCTTTTGGATCTTTTATATCGAATTTTCTATTGAGTTCTGGTCTTTTTGTTACAAATACCTGAACATCTTTTAGTTCATCAAATATCCATTTTTTTTCATTCAGGATTGTAATCAATAAGTCATTTTAACTATTATAAATACACAAATTAAAAATAAAGGACATATGAAGAAAGACATTATCTGAATCCAGAGAAAGAATTGATAAGTAGAAATATATATCAAGTAATTTTACATATATATTTGTTTCTAATGGTAGCCAAACAATAGGGGGAAAAAGAAATTTACATCATAACTTTTTTGTATATTTGGAGGGAATAGCAAATTGTGCATGGCAGATTTGTAGTTTTATGTGAAATCATCTTTTTTATGGTACTATGTATGGAAATGCTTGTTTTGTTCTGTGAATTGAGAATAAAAAAAATTTTTTCAAATAATACATACATAGCCTAGGCCAGTGACATAAAATGCAAACAGACACATCCCCCTGACAGTCATATATTGACTTAGAAAATCACAAATTAATATTATTTATATTGTATTATATTTTTCATTTCTTTTATTACATTTTCCAATTACATTTTAATTTCATTAGGGCAGTACTTGTGAGTTTTGTGGGTCACATGTGCTCAGGAAATTTGACACTTCTGGTCTAGGCATTCTATTAACCTAGATTTATCTATTTATCTTTCTATCCATCTACCTATCAATCGATTTTATTTTTATCCTGAATATGGTTAGCATGATAAAGACTATATTTTCTAAAACTTTATATGATGCTGTTTAAATGAACAGTTGGGAGTTTAATAGATATATGATTGAGTTACAAAAAGTCCCAACTGATGGAAAAATGTATCAAAAATTACAATATAAACTTGTAAAAATATTTTCTTTAATAAATTTTTAAGAGCTCTGTAGGCTTCACCCTCCTGCCAAAGGGGGCTGTGACAAACACACAAAAAAAATAAGAATCCCCATGCTAGAAGTTAGAAATGAGAACTTCAGTTTACATAGGAGTGATTCCAGCTGCTGTTTACTCCTGGCATAAAACTTAGAACTCTATTGGAACTTGAGTCTTCTGACTTTAAGACCATGGCTAAGTAACGTTTTGGAAATGAATGAATCTTTCCATGTAAAATGGCTAGGCAGTCCCTTTTTTTGTTTTTTAAACAACAAACCAGATTCATTTTATTAAACCATCATAAACTTGCCTTGAACTTGTCTGCTCTAAGTTAACAAAGAGAGACTTCTAGCTTGGATGATCAGTTAGTACCAAATTAAAGATATTTAACTTGTCAACACAGGCCCCACCTGTTTCTTTGCATGCCTTACTGATTAGCAGGAACTGCAGCCTAAGGCTTATCCCTGATTCATACTCTTTTTCTGGTCTAGACCTATAATTGAATCAGTGTGGGGAATTTCCAGTGTGAAAATTCCCTCCACCAATCTCAGGCTTACAATTCCTCTGTAACTTAAAGTCTTAGAGAGTTAGCTTGGGGCATTGAGAAGTTAAATGACTTGCCCAGAGTCACACAATCGGTATGTATCAAAGGCAGGACTCCAAACCAGGTCTTACTAACATTAAGGATGACCCTCTATCCACAGCAGGCTGGCCAGCATGTCATGGTGAATTGATTGTTGAACTTAAAATCCAGAAGACCTAGCCTCAGACCCCACCTCAAATATTTACTTAGTTAGGATACCCTGGTCCTCAGTTTCCCCATCTGTAAAGTGAGCATAATAAAAGCACAGGATTGTAAAGATCCAATGATAACATGTATATAAAATGCTGGGAAATTATAATAGGGCTATGGACTACTGGAGTCACTGGACCTATGAAAGTCATTAGTATAGGGAACTCAGAAGTGAGGAAACTCCCTCTCCCAATGCAGAACAGCACCTTCTCTGTAACTGAGAGTCTCAGAAGGTCACCTAGAACATTGAGAGGTTAAATGGTCATGGCCCATGGTCACAACCAGCACATTAGAGGCAGGATTTGAATCCCGGTCTTCTTAGCTTTGAGGTCAGCATTTTCCAGTATACTCCCCTGACTTTTAACGTTAAAAGTCTGTCTAAATATGATCTACCTTGTTCATCGTTCATCATTATCATGTCATGGCTATCACACATAGGATGGATATTGATGAACTGAAAACTGCTTAAACATTGACAAAACTCTTGAATTAAAGATAAGGAGTTCCCTCCCCACCCACCCATGTCCACATTGGTCTTATGCTTACATGGGCCTAAGGAAAGTTCTAAGATGTAGTCGTAGTTGGAAATACTCCATTGCTTTGATAGAGCCATGATGGGATCAGTGTGGACCCTTCTTCTACCTATGCAGCTTCTTTGTGCCTTCTATTACAGTGATCCCTGAGAATATTTTTCTGTAAATTCTCCCATGCAAGGGTTTCTGGCCCAAAGGCTAGAGGCTTCTTTTGGTTCTTTTAAAGTAGTTCATGGATACTAAGGCTGTTCTTTCTTCTCACTATAGACCCAGGTCACTCTCTATTCCAGTCATGCTTGTCTTTAAATATATATATATATATATATGTATATATATATATATATATATACATATATATATATAGCTATCTTTACATATCTTTAGATGTATATCTTTATATATTAAATAGATATTAGATATACATCTTTACATATATACATATGTATGTGCATGCATATATATATATATATACATACATATATATACACATACTTTATTTTAGCATTTACTTCTTTTAATTTTGAGTTCTATATACTCTCCCTCCCTCCAATCCTTCCTATACCCATTCAGATGGCAAGCCACATGATATCTATTATACATGTGAAATCATATAAAACATATTACCATATTAGTCATATTCATATAGGTCTTTAACGATAGCTTGTGGACCACTCTTCATGCATAAATCCAATTTCCATTGTTCTTTCAATTAATCATATTTTGATCCTTCTAAGATAGGAATTATGTTTAGCCACAAAACATCATCGGGGAATATTGGCCTTCAAATGATGGCCTTTTGCAATATGGAGCAATTTATGATCATTGAGTGTTATACTGTTTCCCAAATGAAATCCAGTCTGATCTCCTATTTAGTTTTAGGCCCAGCTCACTCTTGATTTCTACTACATGTCTAACAGAGATAAGCTGATGGATTCAATGGACTGCCCATCCTTGTTTATTCATCCATTTAGTGTTTCCTGTGTCATTTGTTAGGTGGATCTCCTTTAAGTACTCATGAATTGATCTGCAAACAGGAAGAACGGTAGTCCTTCATTATTTGTAAAGTTTACCTCTTTTATTTTAACTACATACAAAATAATCTCTAAGACACTGACAAGTACCTTTGATGAGCATATATCCCTGCTTAATAACTCATTTAATGTTGATGCTCAGTGGATATTAAACAAAATTATCCCTGTAGGTCATTCTACACCTCTTCTAGAATGTGATGTGATTTTAATATATGCAAGGTAAACTACTTATTTGAGAATAACCTTTAAGGTTATATTATATTCTACTATACCAAAAAATTAACAAATAGCAAAAACCTCATATTCTCTCTACCAGTTAATCAATCATATGATTGTGATGGTGTAAAAAATTATCTTGAGCATGGTGCAACTATCCAGCCTGCCAGGCAACAAAAAATTGAGAAGTCAGGGGGGCTGGGACTTGAGTTCAAGGGGAGTTTGAGACTTGAAATTGGGATTGTGTTCTATGGGAACCAAGCTAAACTATCAACTTAATCCTTTTCCCCTCCTAATCCCTTTGGTTCAAAGGGGGAGGGGAATTATGTCTCCCATGTGTTGGGGGTATAAGTTTGTATATTTGTGATTATATGTATAACTTTTGAAGTAAACATTTCTATGTTAAAGCTTTAAAAATTATCTTGAAAATCACTCTGAATACTTAAAATTTTGTCCACTTCAAAGCAGATTACTTCTGTATATATTTGGGCATGTGTAACAATTACATTTGGGCAATGTAATACTCACAGCTCCAATGGCAACTGTGAATATGCTGGCATAGTGCTCAATTGCAAAATACAACAGACTTTCCATATAGAAGACAGAAGCAAAATACTTATTCAGACACAAGAAAACCAAATCCCAGCTTCCTATGGGATCAGCTCCACCCTTCAGCAAGCTCCTCATACCAGAGGCTCCATGTTATTACATTCAGCCTATTAGGGGGAGGGAAGGTCTTCAAATTCCTTTAGGCTTATTAAGGGGCAGGGAAGATCTTCAAATTACCATTATTATTACAGAGGGTCGAACCATTATTCCTAATTTCATTTTAAGTGCTAGCTGTGAGGCAGGTAGGTAGTGCAGGGGATAGTCAGTGCTGGGCCTGGAGTCGGGAAGACCTGAGTTCAAATCCAGCCTCAGACATTTACTAGCTGTGTGGCCCCGGGCAAAGTCCCTCAAATTTGTTTGCCTCAGTTTTCTCAAGTGTAAGATGAAGATAATAATAGCACCTGCCTCACAAGGTCTTTGTGAGGATCAGATGAAGGTTTGTGATGTGCTCAGCACAGTGTCTGGCACACAGTAGGTGCTTAATGAATGCCTGATCCCTTCCCCTGTCTCTGCTTCCTCATATCAGTACTGATAGTGGTAACTTGGGGGATGACAGTAATCTTGATGAGAGAAGAACATAGAGTAAGCAGTTTATTTCCTTATAGTTATCTCCTCTGGACAGATTATTTCTAGTCCAAATAATCCATGTAAATAACTATTGAGGTCTCCTGCAGCAGAGGACCTTCCCTTCTACCATTGCCATTAGTACAACACCTTCCACAACTCAACCCCATCCCCACCCCCAGCAATCTGCTTAGGCTCCTATCATCCATTCTTCTCCAACCTTCTGATGCTCACACAAACCCAGTAT
Source organism: Gymnobelideus leadbeateri (assembly GCA_011680675.1). NCBI lineage: Eukaryota > Metazoa > Chordata > Mammalia > Diprotodontia > Petauridae > Gymnobelideus > Gymnobelideus leadbeateri. The sequence goes on from WOXC01009938.1 coordinate 932,625, forward strand.
TCTCCTGAAGACACCTTGTCCCATGCCAACTACACCCGTGCAGACTGATCATCCCGTTACACTCCTCAACACATGAAATCATGTGGAGAAATCAGTCACTTTAAGGCCAACCCTCTGCTATCATGACTCATCAATATTTCCTTTTTTGAAATTCACCCAGTCTAATGTTACTCTGTCCAGATTTTACTTGCTATTTATTATCTACTGACCTCTGGGTCTTCCTCCTTCCTCAATCAATTCAGTAAGTGACTCACAGCTTTCCTTTCTGCCTAAACCCGTGGTACACATACTTGGAAAACTTCAATATTTACATTCCTGATTCTTCTAATACCCTCATCTCCCTCATCAAACTCCTCCCATGACCTCCACCTCTACTTTTTCGTTATTCATCACAGGGATAGTCCTGACCATCACCCAAAATTCATCTCATGATCTTGAACATTGAAACTCCCCTATCTGATGACAAACTGCTTCCCTTGTTCCTTTCCCCCTGCCTTACTCCTCCTTAAGACTGTTTATTCTCACCTTAACCTTTGGTCCCCCCCAATCGTTTGCTATTCTCCTAATTAATTACCACAGTTCTAGCTTCATTTCCCTCCCTTTGCCGCTCTGACCTTTTTGTTAATCAATTCAACAAGACATTGTCTTCTCCTCTTGAAGCCATTGCCCCCTAGTCCATCATTCATGCTTTACTAAGCTTCATCCCTGGGTCATCTCCACCACGTAACTGCTCCCAATTTGCAAAATTCTGCATCAATAAGTCAGAAAATATGGAACCAGTCAGCATGAACAAATTCATGTTATCTAACCTCAGTTTCACAGTATTCTTTTTATTCATTTATGACTGATTCTTAAATACACACACACCCTTCTCTATTCAAACCTTCTCCTCCCTCCTCAAGCCCTGGTCTCCACCCCTATACCTCTTTCTCAGCAGACAAGCTCACCTCCTATTTTACTGAAATTGAGCTTTACACCACAGGAGCTGGTTCATCTCCCAAACTCTACCCTTCAAACCCTTTATTTGTTTTCACCCTTTTTTCTCTCCTTGCTCTAGGTAAAAAGATGAGGTGGCACTTTCCATCCTCCTTTGGCTTTGATCAGCTTCCCTTTGAACCAGTTCTGGACTGGATTATTACTTCTGCATCATTCTGATATACCATTAAGATGGATCCCCTACTGTCCCATTTATAACAGGCAGACAGAGAGAAGCAGGGTCCAGAGAAGGGTTACACAAGGAAAACTTGCTGAGAACACTAATTGTTCTAGGGGGACTGTGTGTTGCTGGAGACCAAGTCATCCCAATGAGATCTCTCCCTTGGAAACAGATTGAGAGTACAATAGTCCAAAGAGGGAGATCCTAGAACCTGTCCTGAGGAGCTGGAGCCACCAAGTGACAGGATGCAAGGGATTTTTTTGAGCAGGAAAGGATCATGTTGGTCATAGAATTCATTTTACCCAGGAAGAAAATGAAACTTTAAAGAAGGGAAATTACTTGCCCAAAGTCACACAAAAGATTTGAATACAAGTCTTCTGACCCCAAATCTAGAACTCTTGCCACTCCAGGATGCTGCTTCTTACTCTATATAACATTAGCTGGTAAGTGAACTGCTCAGACTTTCCACTGATGCTTAACATCAATTCTTCTCAATTCAATTCAACTAGACATTTATCCGGTTCCCAATATAAGCAGTGCACTATGCCAAGAACTGAGGATACAAAGGGAAAACAAAATGGAATTTCTTCCCTCAAATTACTTAAAATCTAATAAAGAGAATAAGAGACAGAGAGACAGAAAGTGATAGATGATAGATAGTGATAGACAGTAGAGACAGTGATAGTGATAGATTGAGGAGTGATATATTGATAGTGATAGATGATAGATAAAGATAGGTAGATAAATGAGACAGAGAGACACAGAGACAGAGAGAGCTGTTTAAAGAAGGTGTGACCTCCAAATTCCAATCCCACAAGAAGAGGATACTGAGGCAGGAGGACTGAAAATTTTCAATTTTTTAGGGAAACCAGTAGTCCCTAAGAAATTGGGTCTTAGGGGCGGCTAGGTGGCGCAATGAGTAGAGCGTCGGCCCTGGAGTCAGAAGGACCTGAGTTCGGATCAGGCCTCAGACACTTAACACACACACAAAGAAAAAAAAACCTAGCCGTGTGACCTTGGGCAAGTTACTTAACCCCAGTTGCCCTCCAAAAAAAAAAAAGAAAGAAATTGGGTCTTGACCCTGCTCTGCTGTCAAGGAACCCTCTACCTCAGGTCTGGACTTTTTTATAGCAATTGAGATGCCCAAAATAGATTGAGGTGGTATAATTCTTCAACTGGTCAACTCCAGAAGGGAGAAATCCACATAACTGGTCAAGGGGAGAAAGTGGAACTCCATGTTTGGCTAAAAGAAGGAACTTTCATATTTGACCAAAGGAAGGAACTCCCATATTTGGTCAAGGTAGATGTCTCCCTTACACCACAGTTTGGTCAGTGACTAGGCAACAGGATTCTGTGATTTTCCACTGTTTGTTAAGAATGTCAAATGGGGAAACTGTAGTTTTCTGGAACACAGCAACCAACAAAAAAACATTCATGGCAGGGAAGGGGGCAGCAAGGCTCTATCTCTATCTCTAACACGAATTAATACAGACCTAAAAAACAATCTATAAATCTATCTAATATAAATCTACCTGATAAATCATTTAAAAGCAATATAATCATCAATACATGGATAGTATCATCAATACATAGTGATGATCATAATCAATCATAACTCTTATTCTAACCACATTAACTAATACAAAACTAACTGAAACAATTCAATTCTGCTTAATCCATTGATAAAATCACTGATGCCCATAAAATCACAATAAACTGAATAAATACTGATTGAATTGAGTAAGGGTATCAAAATTATTCTCACAAAGGTCAGAGAAAAAGTGCAAACTATCAACACACACACATGCACACACATACATGTGCAACAAGAAACATTATTTCCTGGGATTTGTAGTCCTATGAAATGTTCATATTACTGTGCTAATAGTAAGTATCTATGAAAAGACTACCATGAAAATAAGGGCAACTTATGCACCAACTTGCAGAAACTGAACAAGTAGTGAAAATCTATAAGAACTTGTTAAGCCTATCCAAATTAAGTCAACATACTCTTTGATATTTTGTGACCTCAGTGTAAAAGTGGGACTAAGTAGGGATGGGGAGAAATAGATCAGAAAGAATGGGTCCAGAAAGAGGAATAAAAGTAGCCAAAGATGTGTAGACCACAGAAGTCCTATGTCATGAATGTCATTATGAATCTGTCTAGAAAGCAATCAGTAGATTCTGGACATGAGGACCATTGCATAATTTCACATCCCCCTGGAAAAACTAAAATCGATTGCATTTTAATACACAAGAAATGATTGTTTATGGATGTGGGAGCCATCCCTAAAATGTCTCTGTGCTGTCTGACTACTGACTTCTTAGAGCAAAGGTGAATGGCATGCAAATGACACAACTTGATCTACTTCAATAAGTAACTAAAAATTTAAAATTAGGAATTAAGAGTATAAATAAAATCAACATTATAATAATTATATACAGAGGCTTAAACAATTTAGAGCAGTGGGCCAGTATTCAGGAAGACTCATCACCCTGAGTTTAAATCTGGCCTCAGACACTTAGCAGCTGTGTGACCCTGTGCAAGTCACTTCACCCTGTTTGCCTTAGTTTCCTCATCCATAAAAAGAGAGGGAGAAGGAAATGGCAAACCACTCCAGTGTCTTTGCCAAGAAAATCCCAGATGGGTCAGGGTCAGATACACCTGAAGGACTGAACAACAACAAAACAATTTCCATAACCAAGAGCTCAAAACAGCCTAAAAAGAGCCTTAGACTGAAAACCTTCCACTAATTGGACAAGTAAAGAGAGGCAGTGGCCAATGGCAACACCAATGCAGAATAGAAGCTTGTTTGTAAAATCTTCTGAAGAACATGATGGATGGGCTTCTGATGAAGGTCCCCCAAATCCTTCTGTTTGAAAACAGCATTATGTTGATGGCATCAAGCCCCAAAGGCTCTTCAAAGATTTCTGTAACCACTTGAAAGAGCTTAACCTGATCATTCACACAATGAAGATCAAGCAAATGAGGAATATCAATCTTCCTAATTATGACATGCAATTGGATGGACAACCTATAGAGCTTGTTCATCCACATCTATTCATTGATCAGACAGTAGAAATGGGCAATGAATCAGGACCAGAGTTAAACAGGAGAAAGCAGTCTGGATTGCTTTCAAGAATTCCCTCCAGGAGAGCACCATAGAATGACCTAGCACAGATTTACTCTGTGTCTAATATAAACAAACTTTTAATAAACTTTACTTTTCTTTGGCTGAGATGATTTGAGTCAAATCCATTTGGCAGGACCTGGCATATTGGTATTTTTGGGTCTCCAGAGCAACCCTGACACTCTTTATGGGTAACCCCTTTGTTAGTCAAGATGACCTGAAACCCAAGGTAGTGATTTTCTAGGTAATTTCCCCTATAGGATGAGGAGTAGCTTAAAGAGTTTCTACGACACACAAATTTCAAACAATGTGAAAGGAAGCTCCGAACAACTTCTGGAGCCACAGCACCCACAGAACGGCACAGAGAAGCTAACCTCCTGCTGAGGACAGCCCAGCAGCCCTGCAGGGAGCGGCCAGCGCAGCGCTCTGAGAGCACACAGCACAGCGCACTGGGAACGGACAGCGCAGCCCGCAGAGCCAAGCCCAGGTCCGCGGTTTTAGCCCCAGGGCGGCCGGGCCTTCAGCCCGCTGGTGGAACCCCAGAACACCAGCAATTGTGGCGATTCCAGAATTATCAGCACAGATATGCCTAGGACAAAGTGAGAGGTTAGTGCCCTATAGACTTTGGGACCACTATTTGGGGAACACGTGGCTTCCTCCCCTGGGGGCAAAAAGCTGCTGAAGAAACAGCTGCAAAGAAGCCATTTTGCAGCATCAGTACTGGCTCTAGCTCCTGGTCTGCGAACTGTAGTAAGATCCAGCAATCAGTCTGGGGGTTAATCGCTTTTGCTTTAAACTGCCTGGATCTGGATTGTGGTCTGGGGGGGAAGTTTGGGGTGGGTATACAACTTGCCAGAGTGGGTGGAGGCTTTACAGAGGCCACCCAACTGGAGGAAGTTGTGAAGACCCCACATTTGGGCAGAAGCTCCCCTGTCTGGTGGCAGAGTCCTACTGTGGCAACAAGCCCCAAAATCAAGTAATTAAGTGGCAACATGCCTAGGCAAAAGAAACAAAATAAACAGAAAAGTTCAACATTGGACTCCTATTTTAGGGGCAAAGAGGCTCAAAGCATGGAGGAGGACTGTGAGGTCAGAACTCCTGCACCAAAAGCCCCAAATGAAAATACAAGCTGGCTACAGGCCATAGAGGACCTTAAGAAGCAGATAAGAGAAGTGGGGGAAAATTTGGGAAGAGAAATGAAAAAGATGCGAGAAAAGTATGAAATGACAGTCAACAGCCTGACTGAGGAAAATAACGCCTTAAAAAAATAGACTAACTCAAATGGCAAAAGAGGCTCAGAAAGGCAATGAGGAGAAGAATGCCTTTAAAAGTGGAATTTGCCAGATGGAAAAAGAATCTCAAAAGCTGACTGAGGAGATTCATTCCTTCAGAGTCAGACTGGAGCAAATGGAAGCTAGTGACTTTATGAGAAATCAAGATACTATTAAACAGATCCAAACAAATGAAAGAATAGAAGGCAATGTGAAATATCTCATGGGAAAAACCACTGACCTGGAAAATAGATCCAGGAGAGATAATTAAAAATTATTGGACTACCTGAAAGCCATGATCAAAGAAAGAACCTAGAAATCATCCTTAAAGAAATTCTCAAGGAAAATTGCCCTGATGTTTTAGACCCAGAGGGCAAAATAGAGGTTGAAAGAATCCACAGATCACCTCCTGAAAAAGATCCCCAAAAGAAAATTCCCAGGAATATTATAGCCAGGTTCCAGAATCCCCAGATCAAGGAGAAAATACTACAAGCAGCCAGGAAGAAACAATTTCAATATTGTGGAAACACAATCAGAATAGCCCAGGACCTGGCAGCTTCTACACTGAGGGATAGAAGGGCATGGAATATGATATTCCAGAGGGCAAAAGAACTGGGAATGAACCCAAGGGTCACCTACCCAGCAAAACTGAGTATCTTGTTTCAGGGGAAAATATGGTCATTCAGTGGAATAGAGGACTTTCAAGCATTCTTGATGAAAAAACCAGAGTTGAATAGAAAATTTGACATTCAGACACAAGAAGCAAGAGATGCTTGAGAAGGTAATCAAGGAAAAGAAATCAAAAGGAACTTATCAAAGTTGGACTATTTACATTCCTACATGGAAAAACAATAACTGTGCTTGATGAAACCTTTCTCATTATGAAAATAATTGAAGAAGGGTACATGGCATATGTTCACAGGTATACATGGATAGAGGGCACAGGTTGAATTTGATGGGAAGGGATGATTATTTTTTTTTTTTGGAGGACAATTGGGGTTGGGTGACTTGCCCAGGTTCATGTGGCTGGGTTTTTGTTTGTGTGTTGGGTGTCTGGGGCCAGATCCGAGCTCGGGTCCTTCTGGCTCCAGGGCTGGCTCTCTGCTCACTGCGCCACCTAGCCGCCCCAAGGAAGGGATGATTCTTAAGGGGTGAAGTCAAGAGGTGAGAGAGGGAAATGGCAAGAGGAGATGGAGAGAGACAGGGTAGGGCAAACTATCTCATGTAGAAGAGGCAAGGGAAAGTAGTTGCAGGGGAGGGGAAGAACAGGAAGGCAAAAAGGCAAAAGCATATTCTCATTGAAGTTGGCTCAAGGAGAGAAACACATACATACTAAATGGAATATCTTACCCTCACTCACTCTCCTGAGTAGGGGAAAGGGGGATGAGAGGGGGATGATGGAGGGGAGGGCATTCTGGGGAGAGGGGAGGTTAGAAGTACCCACTATCAAAGAGGGACAGGATCAAAGTAGGGAATGGACCAGGTGGGAGGTGAGACAGGTGGGAGGGAAATATAAGCAGTCTTTTACAATATATCTACTATGGTAATGTTTTGCATAGATATACATGTACAACACATACTGAATTGCTTATCTTCTCAGAGGGAGTGGGTGACAAGGGAGAAAGGGAATGGATCTGAAAATCAAAGTTTTAAAATTAAATGTTTCATAAGATGTCCAGGCAGTGGGGCTCAGAGATTCACCTTGCCCTAATGGCAAAGTTGAAGGGGGTATGGGAGAAGATATGGGAGACAGCAGATTGGATGAGGGGATATCTAGTGGGACTGCTATTCTGGGGTAGTGGGTAGGGAAAAAATGGGGGAAAAATGTAACTCATAATCTGGTGGAAATGAATGATGTAAACCAGAAGTTAATAAAGCATTTGTTTAATTAAAAAAAAAAAAGAATTCCCTCCATTTACCCCCAAGCATCTTTCAGAAAAGAAGGCTTATCTTTTTAACACCAACATTCCATTGGTATTGTATGGCTGTTAGACATGGAATCCTGCAGCGTCTCGAAAATTCAAAATGAATGTCACCTAAAAGGTAATCACCCCCACAGTGCCCTGCAACATATGACCAATAAGGAACTTCAAAGAATAACAGTAAAACATATCATCAGAAAAATATATGATAGAAAAAAAGATTGGCTTGCCATGTGGCAAGCACAAGAGTTTGACAGTCCAAATGCTCCATTGGTATACTCTCGACATCAGGACAGAACTTGGAAGGCCTCCAGCACATTGAGTGAACTTTTTTATGTGGGTGGGAGAGAGGGAGATGAACTTATGGGAAGCCACAGATGAAACATGTGAAGGATGGAAAACACTCAGCATCATTAGGGGGAATGGCCAAATTATTGAAATCATAGATGCTTTTAAGAGCACACACACACACACAGACTCAGTTGCATGCCTCCATTTTTTCATTTTATTTTTACTTAGGGAATGAACATAGGTTTCAAGCAGATATTTGTGTGCCCTTTTATTTCTTTGCTTATGTAATATTTCTAAACAGATTTCTTCTTAGGGGAGCTAATGATCACATGCTTCATTTCCCACTGGCATTAATTGGTCTTCATTGATTAAAACACCCCTTTAGCCTTGACAATATCCAGCTTGTAGATGAGGCTATACAGGGAGTTACTTTTCAGAGGTATGAGAAGGGTCACCAGGGCGGCATAGATCATGCTTTATTTATGACTTCCCCCATGGTCCACGTTGGGCTCAAATTCTCTCTTAGTAGTCTGAGTGTCTGGAAGCTATTTTTATTTAGATATCTGGTGAGGATTGTTTGTTTGGCAACTGCAGAGACAAAGCAGAATGTTAGAAGTTATTCAAGGGAAAATTTAGAGGGACACAAGCAATTCAGCAAGTCTGGAAGAAAAAAATTCCAATTAAAAAGTTTGCCAGTCTATGCTCCCCCAGGACATATTCAAGCAATAAAATGATAAAATAGGTACTTAATTTTTTTGCTCTCACATAAGACTTTGCAGTTGCATTCTTTTGAAGGGAGAGAGGAAGGGTCACAGTGTACACAGTACAAACACAAAAGAATTTAAACATAGGCTGATTCTTTGGGACACAAATGATAGTCAACTGGCTGGGGCCTCAGGAGAACTTCCCTAACTTCATTCAGTACAAACATTCCCCGTCTTCAGACATTTTGTTCTTAAGACTTGAATCATTTGAGTCTGGTCTAGCTTCCACGCTCTATTATTACCCTTGTGGATTTCTGACTTTGTCCAAAGAATATTTTAACAGTTATTTTCTTGCTCTCTGGAATGGATCCTCATCATGCTGGGACCATATTCTTTCTACCATCATGATGATCCCCTAACTTTCTCCTGGCCCCCATAATCCCCTCTAACCCCCTCTCTAACATAAGGGATTAACTTGCTTTGTGTGTCCTAGATCCCTTGGCAATCTGGTGAGGCCTATGGCCCCCTTCTCAATGAATGATGTTTTTAAATACACAAAGTAAAATTTATAGAATCATAAAAGAAACCTGTGATTTTTAAAATTCAGTTATCTAAACATTGAACAATGTTTACGGACCCAAGACTAAAAACTCTTGCTTTTCTAGAACATCCAACTCTAGAGGAATGGAATACAAGTAGGAAAACTAGGGACTGGAGCAGAGATTTCAAACCTGGAAGTTGGCATGAAATCTAGACACCTGCAACCTGGATGGAGGCACTGCTAACTGTTCTTCTAAGGTAGTTGTTCAATCATGTCCAATGCTTCATGACCCCATCTGGGGTTTTCTTGACAAAGATACTGGGTGGGGTTTCCCTTTTCCTTCTCCAGTTAATTTTACAGATGAAGAAACTGAGGCAAACAGGATGAAATGACTTGTCCAGGGTCACACAGCTAGTTAGTATCTAAGGCCAGATTTGAACTCAAGAAGACGAGTCTTCCTGACTCCAGGCCCAGCACTCTATCCACTGTGCCACCTAATTGCTCCTAAGGCAGTATGTTTCCAGCCTGTCACGAGTAAGGCATGCATTGTCCCCTTTCCTCCTGGTCATGGACCAGTTCCCCCAGGCCCTGTCCTGACTCAGTTGCATAAGTGAGGTTGGGGTTCTGATAGATAGAATCTGGGGTTATGGGGGCAGGGCAGAGAAGAGAAAGAGGAGAGAGAGAGAGTTCAGTGAATGCAGGCATGTACCAATTACTCTGTGTATCTCTGTGGAACCTCTGGGATTTCTTCCAGCTGTGGAACTTTGTTCCAAGGATCCTTCAATGAGATTTTCCAAACTTTTTTTGTAGTGAATATGGAAAGGAATTTTTTTATTGACAGAGATAGGAGAATTTGGGCCCTCTTTAAGTTTGGTGAATAGGTGTAGGTAATGGAAGGGAAGAGGGGAAGGGAATAATAATTAAATAGAACCCACACTATATACCAGGCACTGTGCTAAGCACATTCCAAATGTTATTTCATTTGATTCTCACAACAATCTATTTGGCATGTGCTGTTATCATTTTTGTTTTATAGTTGAGGAAACTGAGGCCAACAGAGGTTAAGTTACTTGCCCAGGTAAATATCTCAAATTTCATTTTGAACTCAAGTCAGTTGCTGCTATAAACATGCAGGTGTATTTCTAGGTTTGAATCGCAAGATATAACAGACTCTCTTCTTTGAAGACAAAACCAAGATATTTATTCATATACCAGAAAGCCAAATCCAGCACGGTAATAAAGAAGTTGGTACACATTACCAATGCAGGGAGCACTGCCATTTCCAAGCCATCCCTCTCTCAGGCCTCCCCACAAACAAGCTCCCTTAGGCAAAATACCCTTCTCTCACCCATGATAGTTGCTCTGCCTCCTTTCTCTCTCTCACCTCCACCTCCCTCTCTCCCAATTCTGCCTTGCTCTCTCCTCTCTGCTCATGCTCTGTTGGGTAAACTCCTCCCACACACTGAGTCCCATGTGACTCAGCTTTGGGCTAAGCTAATCTCAAAACAGGCCACATGGTCCTATTAAGGTCAGGAAAGATCTTCAAATTCCCTTAATATTACAGAGACCTGGTGCTCTATTCACTATGCCACCTACCTACCTATCGAAGGAATAGGTATCCAATCAAAAAATACATGTAGGGAAGGAACAGAAGCATATAATTTGAGAAATTACAAAAGGGACTGGGAATTTTAAAACTGAAACAAGAAGACTTATGAGTGATGTAAAAGCTGCACTTAGGATAGGGTGTTTTCCAGTACTCAAAGGGAAGAAATGGTCTGCAAAGGTTGATAAAGTAGGAAATGTATATCATTCAAAATTATTTCTTTCTATGAACATCAGTAAAGCAAATAATATAATCTAAATTGAATGCTGTGAAATTATAATAACCAAGGTTGGCCTCAAAACAAAACAAAAATATATGAGAGGGTACCTCCCTCTCTTCTTTTCAGGGGTGGGGGACTATGGGAGTAAAACATCAAAAATAATTTCAAACTTTTTTGATGATTTGGTTAGTTTTACCAAACTAGGATTCTTTTTTTCCATCCTTTTTTAGTCTTTCATATAAAGAATGACTCTTTCTGTAAGAGAAAAGGGAAGACTACGTAGAAAAATGATATAAAAACAAAAGACCTTAATAAAAACATGTCTTTTAAATGGGCAAAAAAAAAATGGAACAAGTCAGGCACAAAAATATTATTTTCTACTTACTCTAGCTATCTCATCCATTTCTTTTATTTGGCATAGCTTTCTCTGTTATTGTACCTGCTTAAACATACTCCGGCACAGTAATCCAGTCTTTCCTCTAATTTATGTTCCAGGATTCTCTCTAATTTATACTTCCTCTGGAAGCACAACAATTAAAGAATAAGGTAATTTGGCTCTTGAATATAAGAAGGAAGAAGGCTAACAAGGACTCTTTTAGGCCTACTACATGCTAAATGAAAGACTACTAGGTCTTATTAATGATTTGTAAAGCATTGAATAATTAGTGCTTAATGAACTCACTATGTCATCTGTGTCCCTGGAGATTCCTGTGATTACCTGGACTGACCCTGTCTCCACTCCCATTACAAGAAAAAATCACACACTTCACATGAATCAGCTTATGACACAAGTATATTTTAAAATATCTATACCACTTCCTTGGCACCTGTAGCACATTTTTAAAAATTTTAATTTAGCTTTTCACATCTAATGTCTTCTCAACTCAATTATAAGCTTGAGATCACAGACCAGTATCTAGCTCTCTGCCAAGATAGAGGGATAAATAGGTAAAACATTTATCAAGCACTTGCTCTATGCTGGCAAGTAATATTTAAAAAAAAAAAGGGAAGAAAGAAAGAAAAAGAGAAAGAAAAAATACAATCAGCAAAACCAATGAATTTATTGAAAAATATCTGAAAATATATACAATGGTTCATCTCCCATGGACTCCCCAGTTATGCAAAGCTGTGAGGGGGAGGTATTGTTTCATGTCTCTTTGGAGTCAACCATGTGATTTATTATTGTCATTCATTTGTTTCAGTTGTGTTCAACTCTTCATGACCCCTTTCTGAGATTTTCTTGGCAAAGATATTGGAATGGTTTACCATTTTCCTTCTAGCTCATTTTATAGATGAGGAAACTGAGGCAAACAGGGTTAAGTGACTTGCCCAGGGTCACACAGTTAATAAATGTCTGAGGCAAGATTTCACCTCAGAAGAGGAGTCTTCCTGATTCCAAATCCAGTGCTCTATCCACTGTGCCAACTAGTAAGTGCCTAAAATATGTGATGATTAATTAAAAATTTCTAAGACTATCATTTTTGGGGCGGCTAGGTGGCACAGTGACTAGAGCACTGGCCCTGGAGTCAGGAGGACCTGAGTTCAAATCTGACCTCAGACACTTGACACTTATTAGCTGTGTGACTTTGGGCAACTCACTTAACCCAAATTGCCTTGCCTTGCCCCTTCAAAAAAAATCACAATGAAGTAATTTTGGAGGGGGCAGGAGATTGACATGCTGTAATGCTGGCAGAGAGGGGCTGCCATTCATAGCTCTTAATGTAGGAGCAGCTGATGTAGGAACAATGGATTGTACCTTGGTGTATGAGCATTGGTAAATACCAAAATGGACTTGGGGGTGGAGGACAATGGGGAGGGAGGAAATACCAACTGAGTGAAGAGTGTGTTAATTAACCTGAGCACACTTTGGGCACACTTGCCTGTTTCACTTGGGTAAGTCACTTAGTCTCTGTTTGCCTCAGTTTCTTCAACTGTAAAATAGTACCTGCCTCTCAGGACTTTTGTAAGTATCAAATGAGATGTTTGTAAAGCACTTAGCACAGTCCCCGGCACAGAGTAGGCCCCATATAAATGGGGCTATCATCATCATCATCATCATCATCAATATTTTTATCATTGATTTTATCATTTTATAACTGACTTATCACTTATCATGAGATAAAGAGCAAATAGAGAGGGAGCCTAAGAGGTAGCTTAGGGAAGAGTTTAAACCTGTTGATGTAAGACTAGATTATTCCTTACGTTACTATGGACACACACACACACACACACACACACACACACACACAGCACGTAGAAGTAGGGGGGAACAAGAAACTATAAAGCAGTCTAGTCCAGCATCAAGTATCTAACTAGGGATGGGGAACCTGCAGTCCCAAGGCCACATGTGGCCCTCTAGGTCCTTAAGTGCAGCCCTTTGACTGAATCCAACACATGTAGATTCAATCAAAGGGCCGTACTTGAGGACCTAGAGGGCCACATATGACCTTGAGGCCGCAGGTTCCCCAGCCCTGAATTCTAAACTATAGGAGCTGAGTTTGCCCCCCCATTCCCATTCCTAGAGCAAAAGGAATTTCCCCAAGGTGACCCTAAGGTATTTATTTGTAACAAGCTTCCTGTTATGACTCACAAACTCCGTAAGTCAAGAATTCAGGCAAAAGCTATAGTGCAGATGTATCCCTAGGCTGTCTCAGGAAAGTTATCATTGAAGACTGAGCCAGAGACAATGGGGGATTACCAAGTCCAGACAAGGCACATGAGATACATTCATGGAAGGGGACATTCATCCAACAAGCTTTTCTTTAGCACCCACTATGTTCCGGACACTATGCTAGGCACTGGGAGAACCAGGACAAAAACATCTGTCCCTGCACCCTCGAGGAGTTTATAGTCTACTGGAGATGAAGTGGGGGAGGGGGAAGGAATCAGAGGTACACAAAAGGAGCATGAACGGTCTCTGCCCTTGAGAGGAGGTCTGAGGGAACTAGGGATTCTGAGGAGAAGCACAGAAGTAGAAGGCTGAATGTCAGGAACGTACCAGTAGACCAGTTGGGCTAGCACATGGAGTGTGTGAACACACGTCTCTCCAGGTTGACATCAGCCTACCAGGGAAGCTAGGTGGGGCAGGGTGGAGTACACAGGCCTAGAGTCAGGAAGACTCATCTTCCGGAGTTAAAATCTCAGACACTTACCAGCTGTGTGATCCTGGGCAAGTCACTTAACCCTGTTTGCCTTAGTTTCTTCATCTCTAAGACGAACTGGAGAAGGAAATAGCAAACCACTCCAGGATCTTTGGCAAGAAAACCCCAAATGGGGTCATGAAGAGTCAGGCATGACAACGGTCAGCCTGTTAAAGGATGTACACAGAAGAATGCCCAAGTCAGGAACATCTCTGAGGAAGCCTCACAATGCAGCCACACTCTTCCTAAACCCCAGTGGCTCTGCCTTCTAGAAGGGGCCAAGTCTGCTATCAAGTAGTATCCAGTCTCAAACTACCAGTGATACTATGGGCTCCATCCCACATCCCATTATGGGCCCATAATGACTCGACCACACAGGTCACCTGGGAAGGCCTCAGTGCTGCTCTTTGTAGGACAGGTGACAACTTGGTTCACAGAACTCAGCCTCCCCAACATTACCAACCAGCCAGAGTACCACCCCTTTAACTCCATTATCTCTTCCTAGTCTAGAAGTGAAGAGTGGTCTCTAAGTCTTTGGTTGTAGCTAAATATTTTAGAAAAAGATAGGGGTTTTGAGTCCTAAAGAGAGTTATGGATCCCCCTAATATTTTGAACTACTGCTAAAAATACCCTAACAACAACCAGCTAAAAAGCAGCTCTACTCCTCCTCCCCCCACTTTTTTAATGACACTTATCAATGAATTTATACTTGCAGCAAAACTTTGAGTGTTTCTACCCACATAGTGATTTCAGGACCATTAGATGTCTAAAGAGGCTTTACTGATATCAGTGCCCTCTCTATGCCTACTGGCTATTTCCAGCCTTCCTATCAACTGAGGCTCCCCACTGCAAAACAGAGCTCATCTTCCCCCCAAAGAACTCTCCTTTCCCAAGCACCCCATGCCGCTCAGTTCTCATCATGGTGGTCCCAAACTCTTCTGCCTCTTTCATCACTTATATTCCATCTTCCTTTTCATCAACATCATCAACAGCCTTAACTAAACATTGCTTATATGCAGGATATTAGGCTAGGGGTCAAGAACACGGCCCAGCTCATTGACAAAGATGTGAAATGGGATGAGATCAAGGACAGATGACAGGGACACTTCCTAGGACACTGGAGGCCTATCATTGAGCTGACATCTATTCTTTTGTGGCTAATCTTGGTCCCACCAGTCAACTAGCTCTAAATTCACCTAAACGTATTCCCATCTACCCTAGCCTGTAGCTCCACACATTGTCCACAAAGACAAACCATCAAAAACTTTGCTAAAATATGTCCATAAATATTATAAATAAATTATAAATATAGTGTGTTCACAGCATTTTACTTACCCATCTAGTATCTGTCCAAAAGAAGAAAAAAGTGAAATGCAAATCATCTTGGCACGAGCTATTCTTGATGAATCTATGCTCATTCTTAGTCATCTTCTCTTTCTCAAGGTTCACAAACCATCCCTTTACTTTTTGTTGTTGTTGTTGGTTTTTGGTTTTTGTTTTTGGAGGGGGGAAGGCAGGGTAATTGAGGTTAAGTGACTTGCCCAAGGCACATGGCTAGTAAGTGTTAAGTGTCTGAGGTTGGAATTGAACTCACTCAGGTCCTCCTGACTCCAGGGCCTGTGCTCTATTCACTGTATCACCTAGCCACCCCCTTTATTTATTCTAAAATTTTCCAACAAAGTCAGGCTCCTTGATTTCTAGTTTATAAAACCCACTCTCTTCCCTTTTTCTTTTTTTAAACTGGGACCACACTGACCTTTCTCTGATTCAGCAGCACCTTTTCCATTCTCTACAATCTTTTCTTTTAAATTACTTGCTTTGGGTCAGCAATCACATTTGCCAGTTTTTCAGTACTTTGGGATATAGTTCAACTGATCCTAGTATTCAATATTCATCCCCATCCTCGGCTCAGTCTATCAGAGCTTACCTGAACCAGAGACTATTTTTACAGATTCTGCCACAGTACTGTTGTATATCCGTCCTCTGCCACCTGCGTCTCCTTACTCCCCAGAATTTTCCATCTTCCTGCCAGTAGCTTTCTCAACCTGGAGCTACCTTGTCACTGCAGCTCTCTCTTATGTCTGGTGACCCTTGACCTGAACCATAATTTTAGGAGGGGCTTATGCCACACACATGCAGCTAGGCCTGAAGTCAGGAAGACTCCTCTTCCTGAGTTCAAATCTGGCTTCAGACCCTAGCTGTACCACGCTGGCAAGTCACTCAATCCTGTTTATCTCAGTTTCCTCGTCTGTAAAATGTGCTGGAGAAGGAATGGCGAACCACTCCATTATCTACCAAGAAAACTCCAGACGGAGTCAGGAAGAGTCACATATGACTGAACAACAAATGCCACACTCACTTCACCCTCAACTCTACTCCTCCTTCTCCAGGCTTCTTCATCTCTTTGCTCTCTCACAACTTTTGGATTTTGGACTTTGCATATTGGACTTTGCCCAGATTTCCTTTCCCCTATCACAACTTCTAAAATAGGGGGAGGGGAGATCATTTTCCTTCAAGTTTCTCATCACTTCTGTTTGAGCAACCAGTTCCTTCTTCATAGCCAAAATCGGGTCCAGAATAGTAATTTCCTTCCATGCTTTTAAAGGATAAATAGTCATTAAATCAAGATATTTTGTTGTTGTTTATCAAGCATTTTTTGTGTGCTTGTTCAAGCATTTTTTCCATATTAAAAAAAAGCAAATATATACCATTAAGGAAAGTGAACTCAAAAGAAGGCACCCATAGTATGACCAGGTCAGCATCAACAAATGTTTATAGTTTCTTGTGCTGTCCAAGAGACACTCTCTCTCTGTTTAGCTTCTGCCTGACCCCCACAGTCACATCCAGTTAGAGATATAAATGTGAGTCAGAACAGACACTTAGAAAAGCTCAGCTCCACTGTGGTCAACCAGTGCTCTGTCCAATGATAAAGGCTCCAACCAAGCTGGCAAGCACTTCCAAGAAAATCAAACAGGATCTGATTATTGGCCCCAAGAGCTCAGTCTCTACGGCACAAAATGAGATTCAACCCTAGAAAAAATGAGGATGGAGAATTTATTGATGTGAACCACAACTTTAATGACTTCATTGATGTCTGGATCAAACAGATTGAAAATGACTGTTATGACCATTCACAGGCCTATCAAAAGCATTTGGACCTAGATTTTTGAAGGTTCTGAATACTACCCACAACCCTAATCACTGGTCCAGCAGGTAAACTCAACATTCTCCATAGGAGGAGAACAATATTATAGATGGTCACAAGAATGTATCAGCTACCCTGCTTGTGAGAGAGAAGGAGAAAGAGAGAGAGAGACAGAGAGACACACACAGAGAGAGAGAGACAGAGAGACAGAGAGACAGAGACAGAGACATCTGAGTAGTTGAACTCTCCCAGCAGTGTTTTATCAAGTTTGTGATCTGTATCCCAAACTCACCTACTTCTGTCTGCAAGGAATTCTGAGGTATGAGGCAACTATTTGGTCCAGTGGATATACCAGTGAGCCTGGAGTCAGGAAGACTGGAATTCAAATCCAGTTTTAGACACTTACTAGCTGTGTGACTCTGGCAAATCACTTGACCTCTGTTTGTCTCAGATTTCTTATCTGCAAAATGGGGATAAAATTGTGTTTCACAGACTTCAAAGTACTATATAAAGGCCAACTGTTATTAACAATAGGAGCACTTTGCCAGAAATGGAAATTGAGGGGATGTCCATCAATTGGGGAATGGCTAAACAAGTTGCAGTGTATGAATATAATGGAATACTATTGTGCTAGAAGAAATGAGGAGCAGACAGACTTCAGAAAAACCTAGAAAGATTTATATGAACTGATGCTGAGTAAAGTGAATAGAACCAGGAGAACATTGTACACAGTAGCAGCTACATTGTGCAATGATCAGCTATGATAAAATTAGTTGTTCTCAGCAATACAATGATCTAAGATAATTCCAAAAGACTCACGATGAAAAAATGCTATCCACATCTAAAGAAAGAACTATGGTGTCTGAATGCAGATCGAAGCATACTATTTTCACTTTTGGGTTTTTTTTTCTTTCTTGTGGTTTTTTCTTTTGTTCTGATTCTTCTTTTGCAACATGACTAATGTAGAAATATGTTAAATATGACTGTACATGTATAACCTATATGAGATAGCTTGCTGTCTCAGAGAGAGGGGACGGAAGGAAGGGAAAGAGAAAAAACTAGAGGGAACTCAAAATCTTATAAAAGTAAATGTTGAAAGCTATCTTTATATGTAATTGGAAAAAATAAAATACTATTAAGTTGGGAAAATATTTTAAAATAAATAGAAAGAAGTACCACAATGATGTAACTTCTTTTTTCCCCTTTGTTCTTTACCCCCAAATCCTCTGCCCTTGGAATCCTGGATCTCATCATGTGAATATATTTACTATACAATGGCTACACAACAAGTATACAACATACAACTCTGTCCCCTCAATCTATTCTTTATCTTTTTGCCCCTTTTGAAAGAAATATACCCTTTCATAGCCATATTGTAACAGTGAAACTCACTCTACCATGCCTCAGAGATACCTATAAGGATGAATTTATGTCCTTACATTAGAATCTCTACTTTGCTTGCTTTTATTACCTGTACTTTGTGCATTTGTGTATAGACATCTGAGCCCTTTGGTTTTATTGCTGAATCCATTCTATGAATTACTGAGCCTCCCTCATGTTATTCTGATTCGTGTATTGTAGCCACTATTCTCTATGGTAGCTGGATTGGCAGATATATATATATATAAGCAGTCCTGTCCCTCTCCTTCCTTTCTTGTTTCTGTTTAGAGCCCTCTTAATGAGATTTGTGTAACTCCAGGCAAATCTGTTCTTATCAGTCCTCATTAGGCACACTCCATTCCTAGTCAAGAGCCCATCCTTCCTTTATTTTAAGCCATTGTTCATTCTGTTCTTGGATGCCATCTTCTTAACTAGCTGCTCATTTTCCCAATCTACCTTTCTCTTCCAAAGCCTCTGCCTTCAGTTGGCAGCAGTGATTAAGAACAACACCTGTGTCCCCCTAAGGTCCTCAGTTTCTCTCTCAGAACTTCAGAATTATGAGCAATTGTTCCTGAGCTCTTCCTGAAGTTCTTTGTTCCCACATGAACCATAAGTACTGGGTGGCCATCATTAGGTTTAACAAGCCTTGGGCGTCCCAGTTACATATCCTGGAAAGACTGCAGACCTTTCTATTATTTATGTCATATTGACAAATAGCTGCCTCAGAGCCCCCCAGCAGGGAGCCACCCACACCCTCTAATCTGGGCTCTCTATTTTTTTTATTAGTATATACTAAGATTACATTTGATGGGGCTTGGGGAGGCTGCCTCATCCTAAGCTGATAATAAAAACTATGGGTCTTTTTCCAATGAACTGCTGCTAAATCACTTCTTGCCTCTCCTATTCATGTGTTGCTGATTGATTTTTAACCAAAAAAACAAAACTTTATATCTACCTCTATCAAATTTCATCTTGTTAGGCCCATTTTCCTAGGCTGATAAATTTTTGTTTCAATCTTTAGCCTATCATCCAGCATAATTGGAAATTATATACATATGCCATATATGTTTTCACCCAAGTTTTTGTCAGAAATGTTAAACAAACAGACCAGGGCTAAGTATAGTGTTCTTGAGCATTGACCTCTAGAATCCTTTCCAATTCTAGACCTATAATTCTATGGTCACGTATGTTCTTGAATATTTTCTCCACATTAACCAGTTTAGATTGAAGCCTAAAATATTCACATATGTACTGGTCCTATAGAGGAATATAATGTAAGTGGGAGAACAAGACCAACAAAATGCTAACTTTGGAACCCCAGAAAAAAATGTTATCAGGACACTGGAGGAAGAAGTGAGGGGCCAGAGAAATGTCTGTCTGCGCCTGTGTGTCTGTGTATATGATGGCTAGAGGTGGAGGTGGAAGGAAACAGCGAGATTGAATATGAAGGAGGTCCAGGCCCAGGTCAAGGGATCTAGGAAGTCCAAGTCAGAGACAGAGCAGATAAATAATTGGGGTAACAATAATGTCTGAGATGAATTGTCCATTGATGGCATTTTGGTGAGTGCAGGACACTTTTGACCATAATCACTTCTTCTCTTGGAAGGGCTGGTATCCCAGCTGATTTGGCATCTGATGCCATCCCCATTCCACTCCACCCCTAACTTATCATCAAATTCATCTAATTCAACACCAAGACCTATTCATTATTTTTTTGTGTGTGTGGTGTGGTTCATTCTTCATTTTTTGAAGAGGACCAATAACATCATGGGATGAATTAGATTTAAGTGAGGCAGTTATACAATGTCATCATTTTACATATATATATGTATATATACATATATGTGTATATATATATATATATATATATATATATATATATATAGTGTCTAATGGTAACTATCTCTAGAGTAGGGGGTGGGGAACTGAGGGAAGGAAAAAAAAGAAATTTACATGATACTTTTGTGGCATATTTGAAAGGAATAGCAAGTTGTACATAGTAGATTTGCAGTTTCATGTACAATCATCTTTTTTATTGTACTGTGTTTATGGAAATGCTTGTTTTATTCCATAAATTAAAAGCAAAAATAAAAAAAAAAACCAAAGTCATCAGCCTCACTCTCTCCTCCAGAGTCATCAAAGTCCAGTGGCAAGACAAAGTCAGAACAACTGGCAATGGCCCCGAATGCAGTGTATGACCTTGGCATCTGTGGTGTCTTGACCAAGCTCTAAGCACTCCATAGCTCCTGCTTCAGACACCTTCTTGGCTGTTGGAACAACTTGTTCTCATCCACGCCTGCTTGGGGTAGACATCCCCCTACATCACCTATGGATCTGAGGCCTGTTTGCCACTGAAACAGTTTACCAGGGTGAGGCTATTGCACATGTTACTTTGGAGCCACAGGTGAAAGTTGGGTAAAAGATGGACACCAAGGTGAGTGAGCTGTCTTGAAAAGGTCTTGGCAAGCCTACACACCAGGGGTAAGAAGCCTCCCTGAGCAGCCTGTATGCCATTTGTTGGAAAGACCTATCATTCCTTCCATTCCATTCTCCACTATCACTACCTTTATTCAAGCCTTCATCAGCTCCTTCCTAGACAATGGCAAGAATCTCATTGTCTCCAGTCTTAAACCCTAAAATCCATCCTAGCATGGATTGGTGATTTTGTAGGTTTGGCGATGCCCTGTACCTGGCAGGTGACAAGCTGTCTGTATTTAGATGCCTCAGGCTTAGATAGGTTAAGTGACTCACCCCTGGTCCCACAGCCAGGAAGTGTCAGAGGCAGGATTTGAACACAAGTCTTTCTGATTCCTCATCTGGCATTCTGTCCACTAGACCAACACACTAGTTCTATACTCAGAGGATATAGTTTCAAACCATGGATGTTTACTACCTGTGTGACCTTGTGCAATTCATTGAACAACCTGGAACTTGGCTTAATTCTAGAAGTAGATAGTCTACATTCACTGTCTCCATTTCCTCACCACCCACTCATACCCTAACTCCCTTACAGTCTCCTATTGAAATTGTTCTCTTCAAGGCCTTTGATGACCTTCCAAACATCTTGGTGACCTTTTGCTTGTCCTTACTCTTGGATTTTTTTGCAGCATACCATACCATAGGCCATCCTTCTCTATTCCTCCTTAAAAGTCTCCATCTTATGTTTCATGATGCAACACTGTCCTGATTTACTTCCTTCTCCAGGTTCTCCTCCAAATCTTAAATCTGGGTGTGTCACTCAACTCCTAGGTCTTATCTGATTTTCCCATTCAATTCCCTCTCCATTCATTCTTGACATCAATGATCATTTCCATAGATAACTCCCAAATTCATAACTCTAGCCAGCCCTTCCTTCCTAGGAGTTAGTCCCAAATTTCTAATTGCCTGACCCAAGTGGAATCACAAGATCATGAGATAATACCAGAAGAGAATTTAGAGATTATTTAATCCTGCTCCTCTATTTTACAGATGAAAAATGAAGTCCAGTGGCACAGTAAATAGAGCACCAGCCCTGGAGTCAGAAGGACTTGAGTTCAAATTCAGCCTCAAACACTTAACACTTACTAGCTGTGTGACCTCATCACTTTACAGATGAGAAAACTGATGCCTAGAGAAGGTCAGTACTTCACCCAAGATTGCACAGCTGGTCTATCTGAGGCAAGATTCAAACTCAGTCTTCCTGAATCCACCCTATCCACCACCACACTGCCTTTCATATAGACAGAGAGAAAGGAACCAGAGGCAAAACTGTTTTTAAAAAAGAAAGAAAAGAAGAAGGGTGGATACGAGTGGCTAAAAAGGATCTTAGAAGGGGATCTGAGCTTTGCCTGGGAGTAAAAGAGTTGTGTAATTCTTCCTGAGATAAAAGGATACAGAAAATTTTTGAGGTACAATGAAAAAAGAAAAGAAAAAATAACCATAATTATCTGAGACAGTGTAATGTTCATGGGATATAAGATCTTCCCCACCCATTAATAGGCCCATGGTGCCCAGCTGTGATACATCCTGAATCACATAGAGCCCATTGAGGGAGGAACTTGCTTAAACAGAAGCTTGATTAAGGGAGGCTTGCTTTAGGAAGGCTTTCACACCTTTTGTATTGACCTAATTAGGCACTGAGTCAGGAGGGTTGTGATGTCTTCTGGCTCTGAGAAGTGTATATATACTCTGAGTTGGTATTTTGCTTTGGGAGTTCAATCATGAGAAGGATCTTTTCATTCCTTGGTCAAGACTCTGTGTAGCCATATGTTCAGACCCCCTCCCCCCCCACACACACACTGCTTAGATGTAAAGGCTCTCTTGACCTAGTGGTATATGTAAAGTGTATAGCAATATTGCTTTGATTCAGGCAGTCAGAGCCCTGTCTGTTGGTCTTTATACAAATTTCTCTGCTTGTATTTTCTCTGATGTTCAGGGTGCTGACCTTTGCCCTGAACAGGTGAATGTAATTAATAGTAGTTGTTAACCCCCTTTTCACCAGTCTTTCCTAGAAAAGGATATCAAAGAACCTGTGCTAGCAGGCCATCCTGGGTATACCAGGGTGTTTGCTGTTACAAACAGGAAATGCAACTGTTGAGTTTAAGGGGCTTAGGGTCTAGCTGAATTAGAAAGTTTAAGAAATTCAGGAAAACTACTTACTAAAGTCTTAAAAAAAAAAAAACAGCAAAACATTTCTTGCATTCCTTCCCCTCTATTTCAAATTTTGGCACTCTAGTCCAGGCTCTCATCACCTCACATATGCATTTTCTAACTGCAGTTCCTGTCTCCCTATCACCAGTCTCTCACCATTTCCATCCATCTTGCATGCCACTGATGGAATGAAATTCCTAAAGCACAGCTCTCACGATGCCACTCTACTGCTATAGAACTTCCAAATGATTCTCTGATTGCCCACCACTTGCTAAACTCCTAAACTCCTAGTTTTGAAGGCCCTTCATAGTCTGAGCACAGCCCACACTTAGCCAACCTTTCTCACTCTTATCCAAGGCAAGCCCTTTGCTCCAAAGAGGCCTGCTCTCTGTCCCTTTCCCTACACTCAAGGTGCTCATTGTCAGTCGTCTTGACATGTTTCAAAACTGGACTCTGATGACTCTGGAGGAGAGAATGAGGCTGACAACTCTGCACAGCTCTACCTCACTTACATATAATCATACACAAGACATCACCCTTATGTCATTGGGTCACTTCTAGAATCAAAGACAGACAACAACAACAACAACAAGCACATTATACAATCCCTCCTACCTCCATGCATTTCCTCATGTTGTTTCTCCTCGTTAGCATGCCATTGGTCCTCCTCTGTGGCTCTCAAAACCAAACTCATTATTCAATGCCCAGCTTAAGTCCCACTTTTTCTATGGAACGTTCCTCTATTATTCCAGAACATATTGGAGATCTCTCTTGTCTGATTTTCAGTTGCTGTCGGCACATATAGAACATAATAGAATAATTAATTGTGTGTAGTTTTATCCTTATATTTCAAGGATGAGTGGTATCATCAATGGGGATACTTTGTCCTCTGATGCAGGTTACAACTCCTCCATGACTTGGTTGAGGGCAGTTAGGTGGCACAGTGGTAGAGTGATGGGCTTGGAGTCAGGAAGATTCATCTTCCTGAGTTCAAATCTGGCCTCAGACACTTACTGGCTGTGTGACCCCGAGCAAGTCATATTTGCCTTAGTTTCCTCATCTGTTAAATGAGCTGGAAGAGAAGGAAATGATAAACTGCTCCAGTATATCTGCCAAGAAAACCCCAAATAGAGTCACGAAGAATTAGACACAACTGAACAACAACAAAGAACAATGTTTTGGTTTAAGGGGTGAGAGAAAAAAAAAACCATCACTCTATGGCACGCCTAGGGATGAGCCCTTCTCAGCTTGCTGCAGTAGACACAACACTGGCTGTGCAGTCAGAGGACCTCAGTTCAAATCCTGCCTCAGAAAATCAGTACTTTGGTGACCCTGGGCAAGTGTTTTAGTCTTCCTCTCTAGGAAACTCAGGGTTTTTTTTAACCTATAAAACGAGGGGGTTGGCTATCCTTCCAGTTCTATATTTATAGAATATGATGGAACTTAGCCCAACTGGTCCTCAAATGGCACACATAGAGTCTTTTGCCCAGACCAAACTCAGAGCCTTCCCAGCTCAGCAGAGGCTGCCAGAGCCTCTGCTTTGTGGCTGTGGGTTTCAAGAACCCAGGGGCACCTTCCTACTACAAGAAGGCACAGGGGACTTTGGCAGAGAATTCCCATGCCTCGACCCCTGATTATTTCTTGTATGCTGTTTTTAGGTCTCTGACTAAACTGTAAGCCTCTTAAGGCTGGGGACTGTACTTGTCTGGCTCATTAACAGCTCATCCTCAAGTTCTAGAAGCATAGCAGGTTCTCAGTCCATAGGATGTATGTACATCTTCTTCCTCATCATCCTCATCCTCTTCACAGCATTTATATACCTCTTTAAGGTTTGCAGGCTCTTTACAAATATCTCATGTGATCTTCAAAACAACCATGGGAAGAAGGGGCTATTATTTTTCCTATTTTACAGATGAGGAAACTGAGGCAGACAGTGGCTAAATGACTGACCCAGGGTCACACAGCTAGTAAATATCTGAGGCTAGATTTGGACTCAGTTCTTCCTGACTCCAGGACCAGGGCTCTATCCACAGCATCACCTAAGCACTAAATACATGGGAAGTGTGATAATAAACCTATTAACTGGTTGTTTCAAGAATGACAGTATTGAAGCGAAGCTGTAAACTCCTAAATGTCAGACTATTTCATTTGTGACTTTCTAGCCCCAGTGCCTAGTAAGTGCTGAAAGCACAATCAACACCTACTAAAGACTTGTTAATTAAAGTGGGGATAAGGGAAATGACTTCAATAACTGAGGATATGGCCATTGGAAGGGGGTGTTAGCAAATATTCCTCAGGTTCTAACCCTGTCTTCAAGGTTGTTTCACATGGAAAGCTCTAGATGATAAGATAAAAGCCAAGTGCAAAATAAAATTGGCAATAAAATACAGTGTGTAAGCAGCAACGAGTATCTTTGATAATTTGCAATTAGAAGTAGCTCTGATACAATGGGAAACCTTGTGAGTTCCTTTTACTGCCCCTTTAATGTGCTGCTAAGGCATTATTGATATCTTCTCATGACACCAGCATGTATGTCTGTAGAATTTATTGCTTGATTCACCTGTATGCTCTTTTATGGATTTTTTTCCAAAAGCTGCTTGAACACAGGGCTCTCAGAATATCTCCCTTGTGGTCCCTCAGCTGCAGAGGACTGCATCAGCAAATAGCAGCCAATCACCCGGGCAACAGCGGTTACCTTTCAGCAGTCTGATTTAGTGCAGAAATGTTTAGACATGGATTCTGCTGTAGCCCTTTTATTTCCACTTCCGAACAACAAGAAAATCGAAGAAATCAATTGCCATACCAAGGCTGAAGATGTTGCAGGGTTCTCCTGAAATGGGTCTGAGTGGATTATTGCTTCCTGGAAAGGAAAAATAGATATAAAGAATTCAAAGAAAGACGGGAAGAGCTTTTCGAAATGAGGCAGGACAAAGAAAGTAAAAGCAGAATTGTAGTATACCCAGTGATAAGGATGAAAAGAAAGCTCACGTTGAAAAACAATAAAACAAAACAATAAAAAACAATAAAACTCAACCTGCCATGCTAATCAAGCAAAAGGATATAATGACTTTTTTTTTTTAACAAGCACTCAATATGGAAGTTTACAGCCTGAAAGTAACCTGCTACCAGGTACAGTCAAGTTCTGTTAAGTGATTTTGCTTCATCTCTTTTCAGGGATCACACTCTGCAGGGGCGTTGAGGGGAGGTAGCTATTATCATAGAGGGGGAAAATGGTACAATGGGAAAAACAATGGATACAGAGTCTGAGCACTCACATTCCAATCCTCCCTTTGACACTTACCCCCTGTTGCCCCCTCATAGGGCCCCACTGGAGCACCAGGTTCAGGGCCCTTGCTCACAGGGACCTCTCACCACCAGGTCACATGAAGAGCTGGAGCCTGTAAGGAATGACAACCAGCCAGTCAGTGATCAAGCACTTAATAATTGTGTTCCAGGCATTGTGCTAAGCACTGGGAGCATGAGGAAAAGCAAAAAGTCTCATGTTATTTGCTCAACATGCAAATAACCATGTTAAGTAAAGTCTTGAGTTCAAAAGTGACCTCTGACACCCACTGTGTGACTTTGAGCAAGTCATTTAACCCTGTTGGCCTCAGTTTCCTCATCTGTAAAATGAGCTAAAGAAGGAAATGGCAAAGTACTCTAATATATCTGCCAAGAAAACTCCAAATGGGATCGTGAAGAGTCAGACAAGACTGAAACAACTCAACAACTTTGATTCTCTATCCCACTCACCACAAGAGCCATTTCAAGCTTTGTCTTCTTTCCTAAAGCCTCCAACTACAACCCCTCCTCCCACCCTCTCAGCCAGGACCCTCTCCTCACACTTTACTGAAAAAAATGGAAACTTACAAAGAATTCCCCTTTACCCCTCCTCATCTGACACTTTTCTACTCATCTCCCAACGCATGAAATCCTTCCCCACTATATCCTGCTTTACTCCAGTCTCTGAAGAGAACTATAGATAGATAGATAGATAGATAGATAGATATAGATAGACAGACAGATATGGATAGATAGATAGATAGATAGATAGATAGATAGATAGATAGATAGATATGGATATATAGATATAGCTAGATAGATATAGATAGACAGACAGACAACACAGACCAGACAGATAGATAAGAAGAGAGACAGATAAATATATAGACACAGATAGGTAGGTAGATAGGTAGGTAGGTAGGTAGACAGAGAGACAGACAGACAAACAGATAGGTAGATGGATGGATGGATAGATAGAAATAGACAGATATAGATAGATAGATAGATGGATAGATAGATAGATAGATAGATAGATAGATAGATAGATAGATAGATGGATGGATGGATAGATATAGATAGTTGGATGGATAGATAGATAGATAGAGGTAGAGATAGATAGACAGAGATAGATAGATAGAAATAGATAGGTAGATAGATAGATAGCCCCCTCCACTCACATTCTGTTTCTAATCTTCAATCTCTCCCTGTCTAATGGTCTCTTCCCTACTGCCTACAAACACAACCAAGTCTTCATCTTTAAAAAAGAAAAAAAGAACCCATTTGGGGTTTTCTTGGCGAAAATACAGGAGGGGCTTGCCATTTCCTTCTCTAGCTAAATTTGCAGATGAGGAAACTGAGGCAAACAGGGTGAAGTGACTTGCCCAGGTGTCCTACAGTTAGTAAGTGACTGAGACCGGATTTGAGCTCAGGAAGATGAGTCTTCCTGACTTCAGACCCTTCTATCCATTGCTCCACCCACTGCCATCATTAGATCCTACCTCCCTCAAAAACTACCCCGCTGTATCTCTTCTGTTTCTCCATCAAGCACCCTGAAAAAGGCCTCAGTACTTTACATTCTCCTCTCTCTTCTTAATCTTGTGCAAACCAGATCTTTATCTCATTTCTCAACTGAGACTACTCTCTCCCATATGAACTCCTGACTGCCAGTAGCAATGGCCTCTTTTCACCCCTCATCTTCCCTGACCCCTGTTCCATTTGACACTGTCTCCTACCTGCTCCTGGACTTGGAGTTTGCTGGTCACCTAGCTCTTCTCCTGCCTGTCTGGCCCCTCCTCCTCAACCTTCTCTTGAATTCCTCTTCCCTGTCATGACCACTAACTGTGGGTGTAACTACAAACATCCTGCACTGAGCACTCCCTTTTTTTCTCTCCATTCACTCTCTTTTAGTGACCCCATCATCTTCCACAGATTATGTAGCTGACTCCAAGACCTATCTCTCCCAGGTTCCAATCCCATCTCACTAGCTGCCTATTGTGTATCTTAACTGCACATCCTAGAGGCATCTCAAATTGAACATGTCCAAATCAAATTCATTGTCCTCCACCCAAAACCGACCCACCTTCCAAACATCCTTATTCCTTTGGAGGGCACCATAATCCTTAGTCGCTCAGGTTTGAAACTTCTATGTCATTCTCAGTTCCTTACTCTACCTCACTCCAAATATCTAGAATACATTCAAACCATGTTATTTCTATCTCCACATCTTTCATGCTTGTTCCTTCTTCTCCACTCAGGGAATTGCCACCTTCATTCAGGCCCTCATTTCCTTTCACTTGGACTATTACAATAGCCTTCACATGGGTCTCCTGCCTCAAGTTTCTCCCCACTCCAATCTATCCTCTTCTCAGCTGTCCAATTAATTTTCCTAAAGTCTGATCATGTCACCCTTCTATTCAAGAAACTCTGGTGGCTTCCATTTGCCTCTAGAATCAATAATTATTGTTTTTATTATTATATAGAAATTATAATATTACAATAATGTTATAATTTCTAATTACTATAATACATAATATCATATATGGTTCTATGATATTATAATAATATAATAACTATTATAACATTTATATAATGCTTACTATATGTAGTAGGTACTGTGCTAAGTGTTTTACAATTATTACCTCATTTGATCCTCACAATAACCCTGGGAGGTACATGCTATTATTATCCTCATTTTATTGATGAGGAAACTAAGGCAAATGGAGGTTTTATAGAGAGTCACACAGTAGGTATTTGAGGCAGGATTTCAACTCAGGTCTTCCTGACTCAAGGCCAGAAGCCCTATGTACTACACAACCTACTGCCCTCAAATATAAAAATCTGCTTTGCATGTAAAACTCTTCACAGCCTGGTCCCTTCTAACCTTTCTTGTCTTCTTGTACTTGTTCCCTTCCTTGAAATCTGCATACCCACCACTTGGCATACTTAATGTTCCAAATAAATAACAATTTATCTCCCATCCCCATAGCTTTGTTCAGATTGTTTCTTGTGCCTGGAATGTTCTTTCTCCTCACCTTTGCCTCTTAGAATCTCAGAATTCAAGATCTCACTCAACGGCTACCTTCTTCATGAAACCTTTCCTTATCCCCCCAATTTCCACAGCACCTCTTCCCCAAACAACACATTATTCACTTTGCATATATACTATATAATAATCATGTGTACATGTTTCCTTCTCCTTTAGAATATAAGTTCCCTGAGGTCAGGAACTATTTCACTTTTGTCTTTGTATTCCCAATGCTTACATGGTGCTTTGACCATAATAAGTACTTAAAAAATGCTTGCTGGTTGATTGACTGTGTGGCTTTGTATATCAATTAATCTCTCTGAATTTCAGTTATCATATCTGAAAAACGATAAGTTTTTCAGAACTTGAGCAGAGCTAAAATGGTGTAGGGAAAATGAGCATTTGTGCTGAGCTCTCTCTAACATCCTCCTCTAACTTTTTAAAAATGGACCAAATTGAATTCTTTTTTTAAAAAAATTAATTTATGGAAAAACAAGCATTTCCATAATGTAATACAATAAAAAAAGATGATTGCACATGAAAATGCAAATCTACTCTACACAAATTGAATTCTAAGTAGCATAACCAACAAAAAGTCATTTTTCTAGCCTAGGACAATTTAGAAGGCAGAATGAGAGGTCTGTGGCTCTGGGGCAAGGAGTTAGCTGGGAGCAGGGTACAATAGAAGTGGTTCTGGGTATGGGATATATGCAGTCAGTGGCAGCAACAGTTGTAAGAAATAATTCATTTTGACCCCTACTCTATTCCAACCAGTATTAATTAGTTTGATATTCTACATAAATTATGTAGGAATAGATAGGTTCTTATAGCAAGCCTCAAACTTTAATGTAATATTCACCACTTGTTTATCAAGTTTTGAGGATCACTTGTGCAACCATAAGAATGCTGTTGCTCAAATTCCATATCCAAATCCAGCATGGGTGGGATGTCTTGATGCTTTGGAAAGTCCTTCAGTTTTTTTTGTGCCTCTGAACCATTCTCTCTTGTCCAACGTGAGCAGTAAACCATCTATGACCACTTGGTGGAGATGCCCCACATTTTGCCCACGACCACCCCCACATATGTTATTTTTATCGCTCAGGATCTATCAACCAATGAAATTCTTTGTTTTGCCATGCTTCTTTTGCATTTTTATATTAAACCCTATAAAAGCAAGGTCCTAGAAGAAGGGGGCATCTCAGATCATGAGGAAGATCTGAGATCCACTTCATTAGAAGGGACTATGGACCCTTTAATAAAGTGCCATTGGCTCAGAGCTCTGCCTCAGTCTCTTATTGCAGGATGGACAATTTTAATCCCCACATAGTAGAGGTACTAGGAGCTCTCAATACCTATAGATAGTAAGGGAACCAAATACCTGATCAAAAAGACACAGGGGACCCCTGTACTAACACTGGGTACAGGACCAGGAATCATCTAACAACTCCATTGCCCATTACCTAGATAGTGACCATGACTCTCCCCAGATCACACAACCTGGGAGATACTGATGACTTATAGGCTCCCAGACCTAGCTGTGAAAACAGCAGGACTTAAAAAAAAAAAAGCCTGAACCTTGGGAGCATCACTCCCCTGAAGGTAAGGACAGATCAACTCTAACATAAAGTTCAAAGTTGAGAAATAGACTAGAAAAATGAACAAAGAGAAATGAGAAAGAAAACCTAAACACAGAAAGCTACTATGTTAACAGGGAAATTCAAAACAAAAACTTAGATGAAAACAATGACTTCAAAACATCTACAAGCAAAACCTCAAAGAAAAGTGCATATTGGGCACAAGCCCAACAAGAATTCCTAAAAGCAATAATGAAAGAGGTGTTAGGTTTGTTTTGTTTTGTTTTTAAGGAATTGAAAAAAAGGATTTTAAAAATGAATAGGAATGGTTAAGGTAAAATTGGGGGAAAGAGCAATGTAAGAAAATTATGGGAAAACAGTTTAATAAAAGAAACACAAAATATTATCAAAAAAATAAGTTCTTAAAAATGAGAATTAACCAAATGGTAAAAGAGATACAAAATGTCACTGGAGGAAATAACAGTTAAAAAATGAGAATTGAGGGGCGGCTAGGTGGAGCAGTGAATAGAGTACTGACCCTGGAGTCAGGAGGACCTGAGTTCAAATGTGACCTCAGACACTTAACACAAAAAACTAGCCATGTGACCTTAGGCAAGTCACTTAACCCCAATTGCCCTGCCTCCCCTCCAAAAGAAAAAAAAAGCAAAAAAAAATTTAGAATTGGTCAAGTGGAAGTTAATGACTCCATGAGATCAAAAAACAATAAAACAAAGTAAAAAAGATTGAAAGAAATAAAGAATATGCAAACTATCTCAAGAGAAGAATGACTGTACCCAGAAAAATCAATCAAGGAGAAATAATTTAGGAATTATTAGACTAAATGAAAGCCATGGTCCAAAAAAAAAAAGAGACTAGACATCATATTTCAAAAAATTATGAAGGAAAACTGCCCTGATATCTTAGAATCAGAAGGCAAAAATAAAAATTGAAAGAATCTATAGATTACCTCCTGAAAGAGATCCAAAAATGAAAACTCCCCAGAATATTATGCCCAAATTCCAGAACTCTTGAGTCAAGGAGAAAAGTCTACAAGCAGTCAGAAAGAAACAATTCATTACTGTAGAACTACAGTCAGGATAATACAAGATTTAGCAGCCACCACATAAAGGGAGTAGAAGTCTTGGAATATGATATTCTGGAAGGTAAAAGAGATAGGATTACAGTCAAGAATAATCTACCTAGAAAAACTGAGTATAATTCTCCTGGGGAGGAGGAGGGAGAAATGAATATTCAATAAATTGGGGACTTCTAAGCATTCTTTGTGAAAATATCTAAGCTGAAGAAAATTCGACGTTGAAACACAAGACTTGAAAGAGTCATAAAAAGTTAAATATGAGTGAAGAATCATGAGGAGCTTAATATGGTTCAGCTGCTCACATTCCCAAATGGAAATACTATACAGGTAATCCCTAAGAACTTTATAATCATTAGGGCAGTTAGAAGGAGTATACATAGAGGGAATGGGTATGAGTCTATTATGCTGGGTGATCTCAAAATAAAAATGAAAAGTGAGAAAAAAGATTTATTGGAAGAAGGGGGAAGGGAGATAAAGAATAAGAGAAATTATCTCACATAAAAAGAAGGTCAAGGAAGAGTTTTTATAGTAGAAGGAAAAATGAGGGGAGCAGGCAATGCTTGAACCTCACTCTCATCTGAACTGGTTCAAAGAGGGAAGAAAATATATATACACCAGTTAGCTACAGATATCTATCTTAGCCAACAGAAAAGTAGGGAGGAAAGGACTAAGAGAAAGGCTGGGCATATAGAAGAAAAAATGAAAAGAGAGAAGGCTAAGTAGAAAGGAGTAAATGAAGGGAAATATAGTTAGAAATAATAATTGTGAATATAAATCAGATGAACTCACCCATAAAGCAGAAGTGGTAGGAGAACGAATTTAAAAATAGAATCCAACAATATATTGTTTATAAGAGACAAACCTGGAAAAGAAAGACACACAGAGAATTAAAATAAGGGACTAGAACAAAATTTATCATGCTTCAATTGAATTTTTTTTTTAAAGGAGGAGGTAGTAATCATAACCTCAGAAAAGCAAAAGCAAAACTGGACCAAATTAAAAGAGATAACTGGGGAACCTACATTTTGCTAAAAGGTACCACAAACAATTAATTAATATCAATATTAAATATGAACATACCAAAGGGCATAGCATCCAAATTCTTGAAGGAAAAGTTAAATTAATTAGGGGTGAAAATAGGGTGCAAAACTATACCAGTAGAGCACCTCAATTTACCCCCTCTCAGACCTAGACAAATCTAACAATAAAATAAATAAGAAACAAGTTAAGGAGATGAATGCAATTTTAGAAAAGTTAGATATGTAGACTTCTGGAGAATATTTAATAGAAATAAAAGTATATTTTTTTCTCAGTTGTACATGGCACAATCACAAAAATTTACCATGGATCAGGGCATTAAAACCTCACAGACAAAGGCAGAAAAGCAGAAATGTTTAATGTATCTTTTTCAAAATATAAGGCAATAAAATTTTTATTCAACTAAGCACCTTGGAAGGATAGATTAAAAAATAATTGGAAACTAAGAATCACTACATAAAACAGAAAATTTTTCTGAGGATCTGAAATGCAAAACTTGTGATCCACTTTTGCTGTCAACTCCTATGTCCACATAAAGTTCATTTATTTTTTTAGAGTCAATGAGGGAATTCATTTTACTTTATTATCCATCTCTGTTATAATTTTTCTTTTCTCCTTTTTTTTTTTAGTGTGTTGGAGGTAGGTGGGAAGGAGAGAAAATAGGTCTCTGTTCATTAAAAAAATAATAATTAAAATAGAGAGTTAGGGGTATGCTATAGTTGTGAAATGTATGTACTTTCAAATGAGGTCATTATATTGTTATTTTTGTTTAATTGTTTTATTGAGACCTCTCAAATAGAAGTACTATGTAAATTGTATAATATAAAAACAAAATACATCAATAAAACTTTAGAAAGAAAAAAATTCGTTGAAAGCTAAATAACTTAATCCTAAAGAATGGGTGGGTCAAAGAAAAAATAGAGACAATCAATAATTTCATTAAAGATAGTGATAACAACATACCAAAATTTATGGACTGCAGCCAAAACAGTACTTAGGAAAAAATTTATATCTCTAAATAATTACTTCAATAAAAGAGAAAAGGAGCAGCTTAATGAATTGTGCGTGCAACTTAAAAAAAAAACTAGAAAGAAAACAAATTTTAAATCCCCAATTAAACACTAAAATAGAAATCCGGAAAATCAAAGGAGAGATTTCAAAGACAACCAAATTGCCAATCTCAAGAATG
The DNA here is from genome assembly GCA_011680675.1 of Gymnobelideus leadbeateri. NCBI lineage: Eukaryota > Metazoa > Chordata > Mammalia > Diprotodontia > Petauridae > Gymnobelideus > Gymnobelideus leadbeateri. The sequence continues at coordinate 966,965 of WOXC01009938.1, forward strand.
AAAAGGGTGAGTGCAACACCAATGAAGATGAAATTAAAGCAATTATTAGGAGCTATTTTGCCCAATTATATGAAATGGATAAATATTTACAAAAATTTAAATGCCCAAATTAGCAAAAAAAGGAATAGGAATAGTTAAAAAAAACTCTGTCTTACAAAAAGCAACTGAAATGGAGCAGCTAGGTGGTGCAGTGAGTAAGAGCGCTGGCCTCGGAGTTGGGATGACCCGAGATCAGATCCGGCCTCAGAAAATGAGCACCCATGCATAAATAATGACTGGCCGTGTAACCTTGAGCAAGTTACTTAACCCCAATTGCTTTAAAGAAAAAAAAAGCAACTGAAGAAGCCATATATGGACTCCCTAAGAAAAAATCCCCAGAACCAGAAGGATTTTCAAATTCTACCAAGTATTTGAAGAACAATTAATTCCAAAAGTAGATAATTTGAAAATTTTGAAAAAAAAAATAGGTAGAACCCTACACCAAATTCCTTCTATGACACAAATATGGTTTTGATACCTAAACCAGAGAGAGCAAAAACAGAGAAAGAAAACTTGAGCTAGAATAAAATAAAAACAAAACTCATATCAAGAGAATCAATAAAAAAAAAAGAAGAAGGAAGGCAGCCTAGAAGTACCAGATTTCAAACTATACTACAAAGCAGTAATCATTAGAACAATTTAATAACACACACTGGTTGTTCAATGGAAATGATAGGAATAAATGAACACGGTGACCTGGTGTTTGATAAACACAAAGATCTAACCTATTAGGACAAGAAGTCATTATTCCAAAAAAAAAAATGCTAGGAAAGCTGGAAAACATTCTGGCAGAAACTAGGCATAAATCGATGTCTCACATTATATCCCAAGGTAAGCTCAAAATAGGTACATGATTTAGACATAAAGGGTGATAGCATAAGCAAAGTAAGTGAGAATGGAAAAATGTCACCTGTCAGATTAATGGATAGTGGAAAGCTCATAACCAAACAAAAGGTAAAGAGGTCCGTGGGAGGTAAAATGGATAATTTTGATTATATTAAACTTTAAAGTTTTTGCACAAACAAGCTGATACAGCTAAAATTAGAAGGAAAGGAAACTAGGTAAAAAATTGTAGTAAGTTTCTCTGAAAACGTTCTCATTTCTCAAACATGGGGTTTTGCATCAAACTTGCTAGAATAAGAGCCAATCCCCAACTAATAAATGGTTAAACGATATGAACAGGTAGTTTTCAGGGGAAGAAATCAAGGCTAGCAATAATCACATGAAAAATTATCTAAATCACTAATAATTAGAGAAATGGGGTATATGGAGTATTCAGGAGGACTAGCATCTCTAGTGTGCAAGTTTGCAGAGCCCTTTTCAGGGCTGCTCATCCCCCTGTGGTCTCCACCTGATTCACCTAACTCTCACCTGTGGCTCCAAGAGCAGTAGCATATACAGCAGCCACACCCTGGGAAACTGTCTAAGCAGAAGGGCTAAACCAGATTGAGTGTAACCAACAGGCCTCAAACCTATTTGTGAGATAGGAAGATATCTATGACAAACATATGAAGACTTTCCCCAGTAGAATGGGAAGATGTGAACAATTTGTTCCAACGTCCCTGAAGGCAGTGAAAGTAAGCATTGTGAAGCCCTTAGAGCTTGGTCAGACATTGGAGATGCCAAGGTCATCCACTACCTTCCTGGCCATCACCAGTATCGTTGACTTTTGTCCTGCCACTGGACTTCAATGACTCCAGAAGAGAGAGCGGGGCTGATGATTTTGTGTAATTCTGCCTCACTTAAATCCAATTCATGTACAAGTCAAGATATCACCCATGATTCATTAGTCCTCTTTAAAAATGCAGGACAATTAGAGAAATGCAAATCAAAATAACTGATGTGCCATTTCACATTTATCAGCTTGGCTAACGTGACAGAAAAGTAAAATGACATCCTAGAGAGGATATGGAAAAATAGGGACATTAATGTTTTGTTGGTGAAGCTGTGAATTGATCCAACCCTTCTGTAAACAATTTGGAACTATGCCCAAAGGGCTATAAAACTGTGTGGACCCTTTGATGCAGCAATAACACTACTGCTTCTATATCCCAAAGAGATCAAAGAGAAAAGAAGAGGACCCATGGGTACAAAAATATTTGTTGCAGCTCTTTTTGTGGTGGCAAAGATTGGAAATTGAGGGGTTCCCCTTCAGTTGGGGAATGGCTGAGCAAGTTATGGCATGAGATTGTGACAGAATACTGTTGTGCTGTAAGAAATGAGGAGAACGATGTTTTCAGAAAAACCTGGGGAAACTTAAATGAGCTGATGCAAAGTGAAGTAAGCAGGACTAGGAGAACACTGTACAGAGAAACAGAAATATTATAACAATAATCAACTGTGAAAGATTTAGTACTGTGAACAACACAACGATCCATGACAATGTCAAAATACCCTTGATGAAAAATGCTCTCCACCTCCAGACAGAGAACCAATGAACTCTGAGTACAGATTCAAGCATATTTTTCTCCCTTTGGGGGTGGAGGGGAACATGGCTAACGTGGAAATAAGTTTTGTATAACTTCATATATATAATGGGTAGCATAGTTCTTGCTTCCTTAGTGGGTGAGGAAGGTGGTGGAGGGAGGGAATAGTATTTGAAACTTAAAATAAATTTTTTAAATAATTTTTTTTAAGTCGTGGAGTTTTGAAGTTATAGATTTGAAGATTAAATAATTTCTAAGGCCCCTTCCAGGTTACTTAAACTTAACTTCTCTGGATCTGAGTTTCATTTACATGGAGTACATTCCACTTGACTTTTCATTAAAATTCATTTTGAAAGAAAGAAAGAAAGAAAGAAAAAGAAAAGGAAGGAAGGAAGAAGGAAGGAAGGAAGGAAGGAAGGAAGGAAGGAAGGAAGGAAGGAAGGAAGGAAGGAAGGAAAGAAGGAAGGAAGGAAGGAAGAAAGAGGGGGTGGCTAGGTGGCACAGTGAATAGAGCTCTGGCCCTGGAGTTAGGAGGACCTGGGTTAAGATCCACCCTCTGACACTTAACACAAAAACTAAGCATGTGACCTTGGGCAAGTCACTTAACCCCAACTGCCCTCCAAAAAGCAAAAGAAAGAAAGAAAAAGGAGGGAGAGAGGAAGGAAGGAAGAAAGGAAGGAAGGAAGAAAGAAAGGAAGGAAGGAAGGAAGGAAGGAAGGAAGGAAGGAAGGAAGGAAGGAAGGAAGGAAAGAAGAGAAGAAGAAAGGAAGGAAGTGAGGAAGGAAGGAAGGAAGAAAGTGAGGAAGAAAAAAAGAGAAACTCCCAAACTCCCAAAGCTCTCTCTGGCAGAGAGGGGGTGTGTATTTCGGGGGAGAGAGGGTGTCTATTTTAATTAAGAAAAATTAGAAAGAAAGACAATTAGGAGCAGCTTATATATTTCAGACATTCAAACCATCTAAATCACAAGATGTGCCAATAGATAGTCAATAAGAACAAGATTAGCAGGGATCTGTAAAATAGTAGTTTATTCATCAACCCTTGGCCTTTAACCAAACACTGCAGTCAAATCTCATTAAATTTATCTTGATCTATATGGGGAAAGATTATCTTCCAGTTGCCTTTAATTTAGGACAAACCAGATGTAGGCCTTCTAGCTTCTGGTGTTTGGAGTGGCAGAATGAGAAGATTAATACCTCTAGACATCAGATGTGACAGAGGGAAAAGTTCCCACAAAGTAACAGAAGTGATCAGTGGGGTGTGCCTACGTGTTGATGCTGTCAATGAATCACTGGGAAACATTTTTATAAAAAACAGGAAGACTCTACACATAATTGTCAGACTTCTACTTTTTTTAGAATGCTTACAAATCTAAATTTCTACACAGGGATAATTAGTATACTTCTAAGATGAGTCAAATTTGGGTTTCTAATTATTGAAAAGCTAAGTTCTATTTCATTGAAATTAGTTGAAAACTTTCTCCAGTAGAAATCCATTTAATCAATAAAAAGAAGTAATGATTATTTAATGCAAGGCATTAATTTTTAAATGGAGGGGGAAATGATAAATGTGTGTATGTACCTATATGTACACACATTTTACATATATATATGTATGTATGGAAAAACAATTGGGAAAATCAAACCTTTCCATTTCTCCCTATATATATGCCACTAAGAAAAACATGCCCCAATAGGGCGTCACTCCCCCACCCCCAAAAAAAAACAACAGCAATTGTATCATAGGGGACTAAGCCACCTTTAAGACCCCTTTCTGTTCTAAATTCTATGATCTTGTACTAATTCTTGTGTGTGTGTGTGTGTGTGTGTGTGTGTGTGTGTGTGTGTGTGTGTGAAGTGGATAAAGTACTGTGGGCTTGAACCTATCTTCCTGAGTTCAAATCTGGTCTCAGACACTTACTGGTTGTGTGACTCTGGGCAAGTCACTTACAGATTCACAACATTCCCTCTTGTCTAAGTAGACTCCTTCTAACTGCCCCAATGATTATAAAGTTCTTAGGGGTTACCTGTATCTTATTCCTTAAGAGATACAAAATAGATATCACTCTAACATACATCAGTTGGTAGTAGATCAGAACTTACTTGTTGTTGGCCAAATGTCATTGCAAAACTTTCAGAACAATGAAGGCATGTTTTGTGTATTTTGTCACTGTCCAAGACAGAAGGGAATTGGACTGAGCTTCTGAGCGTGAAGAACAAGAAATGTAATTTCTTAAATAAAATAATCATCAAAATAATGTCCCTTGATTGAACCATAGTGTCTAGTTTTGAAGTGGTCTATACACAAGGACAGACTCTAAAAATTATATTACATCAGATAATAAAGTAACAAATGTAGTTTTACCAGAACTGTTATGGATTGAATCCTAATTAGAACTTTACAATCAGAAAATTGTGGCGTTGTCCTAGACACACAGAACAGAATAAAGGATAAAATGGAAAAGCAGGATGTCTTACGGGCGAGGGAGGGGCTGTTAGCCTTGAGGAATCTAAGGGTATCTACTTCAATCATAGCAATGAGTATTGACTAGAAACAGAAGGCCATAAAAGTGGGTTTAAGCTTGTGAGAGGTAGGCTACAAGAGACAGTGACACATTGGAGCCACTTTGGATTATACTACATCATCCAGAAAAATAAAATTGTACCTAATATAGCCAATCTGTCACACTAGATACCTGGATGAAAGACCTATGCACTAAGATTAGTGTCCCCTTGGGAAACGCACATGAAGCCACAGGAGTAGATTTGATTGTGCCAGTAGTGAGTAGCTGTAAATCCAGTCCTCAGTTCTAAAGGTCCTGGCATCATTTTGACAGATGGTTCTCAAATGATTCCTTCAGAGTTTTTTTTTTAAAGTAAGTGGTTAAGAAGGGAGACTTTTACAATTCTCATCTTATTTTTATTGATGACTTTTGTTTTTAAATCACATATAGTACTGAATAGATCCCTTTCATGTCCCCAACCCAGTGAGCTATCTCTAGCAACAAAGAGTAAAAAAGGAAGAGCAAAACAAACAAAAAAAAAACAGTTCAGTAAAATCAACCAACATATCTTCTCTGTCCAACAGTACATGCAGTATTCTTCGCTCATAATCCCCCACCTCTGAACTGAACAGAATCAGAGGAAGATGCATTTTCTCAATTCACCTCTGAGGACAAGCTTAGTTTTTATACCTATCCATGCCAAGTACAGAAAAGTGCTTACAACTCCTTGAGGGCCAAGACTGTATTTTAAACATTATGGTATTCCTTGACACTCAGCACAGGGAGTTGTTAATAGGTTAAGAAGGGGGATGTTTACCCCAAGCATGTGAAGACTTCCCCAGTGGAATAGGGATGAGAATAATTTGTTCCAGTGACCACAAAGGTGACTGAAGCAGGCACTTTGGAGTTCTTAGAGCTTGGTCAGACACAGAAGGTACCAAGATCATCCCCTACATCCTGAGTCATTGACAACTGTCTTGACTTTTGTTTTGCCACTGAACTTCAATGACTCTGGAAGAGAAAGTGAAACTGCTGACTTTGTGCAACTCTGTGTCACTTAAATCTAATTTACCAAGGAGTCAAGATATCACCCTGTGATGTCATTTGCAACCTTCAAAAACAATAGGTTAAGAAAAAAATTAATTGACTTACTGATAGATTGATTAGTTGAAGTAGGTTCTTATTATACAACTACTTAAAATATCTGTTTCTTGGCAGTAAATTGAAGGAGAACTGTAATGAAGGTGTGAATAATACAAATTTCATAATATAGGTTCATCTGGGGTTTTTTTTAGTCTCCCCATAGTACAAACTTTATCTAACATTGTCTTTGATTGGAGAACAGTCTTTGTAGAAGAAAAGAAGATTTTGATTATTAACCTAGAACTTTTCATTCAAGAAGTGATTTTCAACACAGTCACAATGTTGTAGTTTGGGGTGCTGGGAATCCTGAAATGCAAGGGTACAGGGCAAGACTGCCTTGAAAGAATTTGACCACTCAAGCCTTCTTTCAGTCAAGGTTTATTTGTGCGGCCAATAGAAACTGGTTAAATTCTAAGTGAATCTGAGCTATTGTAAAGCCAGTGGGAATGGACAGAATCTGTGCTTGATAGGGGTGAGATTGATAATAATATACAAAAGAGGAACAGTAAAAAAATCTGAATGGGATTAAGGAGTGGTAAATAGCCTGGGATGGGCCAGGGGCAACAATGAAAGGTTCTAGATGGAATTAAGGAGTGGTAAGCAGTCTGGGGTGGGCCAAGATTGATAGTGAAGGGTCACTGTCATGTAAGCTAATTAAGTGATCTATGTGGACTGGGATGGACCAGATGCCTTGGGCTAAACTCCAGTGATCTGGGATGCTGAAATGTATGGAAAAATTCAGGGACTGGGTTGCTTTCAAAGACATAGTCTTTTCCTTTTAGGGGTTCAGATCCCTTCACCCAAGAATACTAACATATGAGTCATGTATTTGGGGAAATCTTGGTATAGCTAAAACTCTGGACTCAAAAGCAAAATGACCCATAGTCTTACTTAGTACATCTCTCTCCATTTCCATCTCAATAAAATTCTACTCTCTTACAAAACAAAAATGTTTTCTTATTCCCACACTTAATACTTGTGAAAACAGAATTCAGAAGTTGCCATCCTAGTACTGTTCTGCTTTCATTTGGCTGTGACAAGTGACTTTTTGTCTATATGTTCAGAAAAAATGCCATTAAAGTCATTGCCATTCTTGTGAATGACATGTTTCTATATTCCTATAGCATCTAGTTTTAAGAAGCTAAAAATGCCTCACAATGATAATCTTATCAACATTTTTGTGAAATAGGGACAGGATTATAACCATTTTACTGGAGGAAATTGTTTCTTGAAAATGTTCCAGAATTATGTAGTCAGTATCTTTTTGTTTTATTTTTAATATCTTTTTATTTATTCTGTTAAATATTTCTAATTATACTTTAAATTTTTTTAACATTCATTTTTTTTAAATTTTGAGATCCAAATTCTCTCCCTCCCTCCTTTCTTCCCCCCACCCATTGAGAAGACAAGCAATATGATATTGATTATAAATGTTGAGTTATGCAAAATGTAGTATCTAGTCAGTATCCATTTAGAGGATATCCTTCTAGGAAATTGCCAAGGCAAGGGTTCTCCATGTTTGCCACCTTCTGTTCTTCAATCCCAAAATTATTTTGGTCTCACTTTCAAATGGTGGGAGGGGGACAGGAGAAGGGACAGGGGGAATTACAGAGACAAGGCCCAAGAGAAAAGGCCATTGTCATTCTGTTGAGATTTGGGGCTTAGGGATGCTCAGGACCCCAAAATACCGATATGCTGGTTCCTGCTGAATGAATTTAACTCAAGCCTTCTCTCAGTCAAAGTAAAACAAAGCTTATTAAAGATTCACCCTATTAAGTAGACTCTTAAGGAGCCTAAATATTTGTGATACTTGTATTGACATGCAAACCAGAACAATCTGACACAGACAAGTCTGAGCTAGATTGAATTTCATCCCCTTCATGGATCCTTTATAAATAATTTACAGAAGGTTAGTAGCACAGGAATGTTGTGTGGGCTATGAGTTATGATAGTAGAGGAAATACCCATGAAGAGATCATAAATCTATCCATGTGTATTGGGTCACTAGAGTTCAATGTCCACCAGTAGACAAAGGATTCCAGTTTCTCCCCTAACTTACCTTTGAAGATAAGAGCCCATGCCTCTCTAATTCCTAGAAGAAAGGTAGACTTGAAATATCACAAGAAGTGAAGAGTAAACAGTGCACTCAGGGCATAAAGGGCTTCTTCACAAAGCAACCGAGAAAGAGAAACAGGAAGAAATCCTGGGTACCAGCACCACTGCCTTAATCAAAGAGCTGAACTATGCATCTGCTACAGGGAGCCAATGCCAAAAAGATGGCAGCTATCTGTGTTTGCCAACAGCAATGTTGATAAAAAAAAAAAATTCCCTCCCTCTCCCTCTCAAGGGAGTGGGGGAATCGAGAGGATCAGAGTAGCACGTGGTGATGGGAATCAAGTGAAGCACACTGAAGCTAGCTCAGTTCTCTTCTTGTTCAATTATGGGTTTAGGCCAATTTCTGCCTTAAAAATAAAACAACAAAAAACCTTTATTCAATTGTGGGAATGAGGAGAAAACTTTATTGCATTGTTTGAACCTTGCTCTATTGGCCTGGCAATGGAGAACCTTAACCAAAGACTTAGGTTATGCTGACCAGAAAACCAATCAGGTCCAAATTGGAAATCAGGTGACCTAATTCTGTATCCTGTTTAATTGTTTTCCTTTAATTAATTGGTATTATTTGATTAATTGTTTTTAATGCATAAAAGTCTATCTTCCCCTACAAAGTTGAGGAGATCTGGGCCCAATTTGTTAGGCAATTAACATGCATTGCTTAATAAATCAATATGCTCTGAAGCTCCAACCTTTGTTTCCTCAGTCATTTCATCTTTCACCCGCTACAGGAGGACAGTATCTGTTCAAGGTTTATATCTATTACTTTTAAGTTTGTACTTTATGCAGATCAAAACATACTATTTTCATTTTATTTTTTTGTGTGATTTTTTTTCCCTTTTGGTCTGTTTCTCTTCCACAATATGACTAATATGGAAATGTGTCTTAAATTATTGCATATATATTACCTATATCAGAAAAAACTGCAGTTACCACAACGCAGGATTGGCCTGTATGTATGTGACTTCTTTAAAGACAGTTGTAAAAGTGTTGGTCAGCTGCACTGAGAGAAGGAATTTCTTTCTAAATCACTGGCTTCCTGACTAGGGGCTCAAAACAAGCCAAATAGACTTTTTTTTGATAAGCATTATTATAACTTCCCAAAAGCGAGGGGAAGATTAAATTTATCCAGATTGCCATGGATTCCCCTGGGCAAGGAATGAGCTAAGCAGTGAGGGAGAAGGTCTGCTAAAGAGAAACTTTCTAAGTGCTTCTAAGGCACTTGTCTTAGTGGCCTCAGGAAAATCTCCTTCTTACTTACCACTGAGGTTTGCTCACCACAGGTTCAAGAGGTCCCATCTGCCCCTGAAAGGCAGAGAGAAGGTATTGACAAAGGAAAACCACATACATCAGGCCACCTGAAGTGAGGAGCTGGGAAAGAGTGGCAAAGAGTCAAAGTACAGGGGCTGTCCAAGAGGGTTTAATCAGCTTCGCTGCTAAACTAAACTCCAATCTCCATCTACTGTTAAATTAGTATGTAATTAAGTACATGTCACCTATTATTGTAACAAGAAATAAAGTATCAGTTCCTTCTCTTGTATCCTTATATTTCTTTCAGAGAAGGTAAGCAAACACATTTCATAAACTATAAATGATCAGAAATACTCAAATTGTAATGGCAGCCATGGCGAAAAAACGAACAGTAATCTGGAGTGTCTAGTTCTAGTTATATGTGTTCTAGTAGGGGCTGCAATGGTTAACCCTCGGCCTACCACAACTATGTGTAATAGAGCTTGAAGGATGCTCAGATTGCCTAACATGGAGGCACCCTGCTTCTCTACCACGTGGGTGGGAGTGACCTCCTTCATTTGGCTGTGTAACAAGAACAGGCTATATCTTTCAAACTGCCAAACTGGGGCAGTTTCTCCCTCTCCCTCTCATTTTCTCTCCCTCTTTCCCTCTCCCTCTCTTTCCTTTGTGCTCTTTCCCACTATGCCCAGAGGGTGAAGATCATACACAGTTCAGGAACTGAACTGGGAAGTGGGGATAGCTTTCCCGCTTTGTCTCCTTTGGGGTGCCAGGGATTGGGCTATTTCTGTTTCTGTCCTGTTTCATTTGTTGTTCTCAGTTCTAGGTATAGTCGGTAATCCCCACTAGAGGGGGAATTCTAGCCATGGTAACTTTGGAAGCAGAATTCCAGACAGGATGTGGCAGCCAGCCAGCCTGGCAGGGAAGTCCTGAGAAGCAAAGGTACCTGGGACTTCAGTCTGAGGTGGGTTTAGGACTATGTTCTATAGGAACTGAGCTAAGCTATGAACTTAATATCCTTTACCTCCTCAGAGACTAAGATGGTAAGGGAAGAGGGGGAACGGAAATATGTCTCCCATGTGTTGTGGAATGTGGTTTTATAGTGGTTAATATACCTTTGAAGTAAATATTCCTTTGTAAAGGCTAATTGGATTGCAGATAGATGTAGTTGGGGTTTAGGGATATCTTCTATAATTGGAGGAACACCATCAGTGGGGGCTAGAGCCAATGGTTAAGAGCCTAGACACCCCAATCTCCTTTAAGGGTGCAAGAGAATCCTGGAGGAGGGATGGGATGTATCATATCTAGCCTTCAGGCAGGGAGGATCGGTATATAAGTATATATGAATGCAGCATGGTGTAGTAGAAATGATGTCAATAATAACAGTTAACATTTAAGTATGTAAAGTGATAAAGTGATCTGCATCCGTTGTTTCATTTGATGTGGTCAAAAAAACCTGACTTTTTAATTTAATTTTTTAAAATTACTTTTTATTTCATTTGATGTGAAGTTTAAAAAAAGGCAAAAATAAAAAGTGGAGGCAGCTAGGTGGTACAGTGGATATAGTGCTGGCTCTGCAGTCAGGAGGATCTGAGTTCAAATTCAGCATCAAATGCTTACTAGTTGTGTGAACCTGGGCAAGTCACCTAACCCTGTTTGTCTCAGTTTCCTCATCTATAGAATGAGCTGAAGAAGGAAATGGCAAACTGCTCCAGTATCTTTGCCAAGAAAACCCCAAATGGGGTCACAGAGAGTTGGACATGACTGAAACAGCTCAACAACAACAATAACAAAGCTGGGTTTGAATTGTGGCTCTTACAAGCATTATGACATTGAGCAAGTCCCTTGGCTTTTCTGGAACCTGGTTTCCTCATCTGTAAAATAAAGGAATTGAACCCTAGATTCTCTAAGCTTCCTGCCAACTTTACATCTTATGACCTATCCCATTGCATTGATATACAGGGTGTGTAGTACAATTTTAAGTCTTTGATAGCTTAAAACTATACTAAGTTTTTGGGGGATACCCTGTATATTTAGGTAGCTACTGAACTACCTCTATGATAGATAGGTAAATAAATAGATAAGGGCATGGATGGAGAGAGGAGGGGGTAGAGAGGGAGAGACAGAGACAGAGAAAGAGAGAAAGAGATAGAAAGAGATAGAGTTCAACAATTATTTGACCAATCCCTAATCAATAAACTTGCAGGATTTTTCCCCATGTTATATTTATTCAGCTTAGAATAACTGAGCTACTTTTTACATGAAGTAGTACCCATATGATAAAATTTGTTAGCCAATTGCATAAAAGATTTCCTTTTTTTTAAAAGATTAATTTGTTTTAAAATATCTAACCACTCCTCCCCTTCAGTAATATTTTTCTTCATCTGCCTAGTGAGTCCATTTGAAGTATGTATATGTATAGTCAAATGTGTGTTCTATTTTTTAACTAAGAGAAGCCTTGTAGTATTTATAAATGGTAGTAAATTGAAGTTCTGTTTTGGAGAGTCCTTCACTACGAGATACGATCCTTTGTTTCTGTGATTATCTGTGTGATAAAATGTGATATTTGTGCTTTGTTTTATCAGCTCTTTTTGAGTTCTGCTATTTTACTTGAATTTAAGAATCAACAACAAGCACAAACATGTAAATATACAAAGAACAAAGAAGAGAATTACATGTGATATTATGAATTTTTGTTACATAATATATGGCTTGAAGTTTTTTTATGTATATTAGATTTAATAGAATAGCAGAAAAAACCCTGGTTAGTTTTTTCCTGAGCATATTAAAATTTTTCTTCTATTTTCTTCTATGTTTTACTGTCTTATAAAAGATTTGTTATCCAGAAGAAATAATTTAAAAATTATTGGACTATCTGAAAGCCATGATCAAAAAAAGAACCTAGAAATCATCCTTCAAGAAATTTTCAAGGAAAATTGCCCTGATGTTTTAGAACTAGAGGGCAAAATAGAGGTTGAAAGAATCCACCTGGAAAAGACCCCAAAAAGAAAACTCTTAGGAATATTATGGCTAGGTTCCGGAATTCCCAGATCAAGGAGAAAATACTACAAGTAGCCAGGAAGAAACAATTTTGGTATTGTGGAAACACAAGCTGGATAACACAGGATCTGGCAGCTTCTATACTGAGGGATCAAAGGGCTTGGGATATGATATTTCAGAGGTCAAAGGAGCTGGGATTAAAACCAAGAATCACCTACCCAGCAAAACTCAGTATCATATTTCAGGGGAAAATATGGTCATTCAATGGAATAGAGGATTTTCAAGCATTCTTTTTTTCTTTTTGTCTTTATTAATTTGTTTGTTTATTTTTAGTTTGCAAGATTCAATTCCACAGTTCCTTGAGTTTCAAATTTTCTTTCCCTCCCTCTTCTCCCCCCACCATGAGGGCATACAATCAAGTATAGGATCTGTAAATACTACCACATTAGACATTAGTCAGGTTACAAAGGCAGATTGTACCAAATGGCATGAAAAATGGTAATGAGGAAATAAAACCAAACAAGAAAAAGAAAAAGATCAAGTAGTTTGCTTCAATTGGTATTCAAACTCAGATCTTTCTACTTCTTTCTCTGGATATGGCCATCTCTCTCCATCATGAGTCTTTTGGGATTGACTTATATCACTGCATTGCCAGTCTATCATAGCTGGTCATCACACATGTGCTGTGTCTGTGATTGTATACAAATTTCTCCTGGTTCTACTCTTCTCACTCAGCATCAGTTCATATAAGCCTCTCCAGGTAAATATGAAGTTCATCTACTACTGATGGTTACTTTCAAGCATTATTTTTTTTAAAAGCAATTGGGGTTAAGTAACCTGCTCAAGGTTGCATGGCCAGTCATTATTTATGTGTGGGTGCTCATTTTCTGAGGCCAGGACTGATCCTGGGTCATCCTGACTCCAGGCCGTCACTCTTACTCGCTGCGCCACCTAGCCGCCCCAACTTTCAAGCATTCTTGATGAAAAAAACAGAGTTGAACAGAAAATTTGACATTCAGATACAAGAAGCAAGAGAAGCATGAAAAGGTAAACAGGGAAAAAAAATCATAAGGAACTTATCAAAGCTGAACTATTTACATTCCAACATGGAAAAACAATAATTGTAACTTATGAAACTTTTCTCAGTATGAGAATAGTTGAAGGAAATATAAATCTATATATACATATATATATGTATATATATATACACACACACATATATATGTATACATACATATATATGTCTATATAGGAGGGTATATGGGCGTATGAATACATACATGAGTCTGTGTGTTTGTGTGTATATATATATACATATATATATATATATATATACATATATATGTATATATATATATATATATACAGGTATACATAGACAGAGGGCACAGAATCAATTGAATAGGAAGGGATGATATTTAAAAGGTGAAATTGAGAGGTAAGAGAGGAGTATAATGAGAGGAGACGGGGAGAGACAGAATGGGGTAAATTATCTCATATAGAAGAGCCAAGGGAAAACTGTTACAATGGAGGGGAAGAACAGGAAGGCAAAAGGGAATGAGCCAACCTTATTCTCATTGAATTTGGTTTAGGGAGGTAATGACATACACACTAAATAGGGTATCGCACCCTACAGGAGAATAGGGGGAAGGTGATGAGAGGAGGGATGATGGAAGGGAGGGCAGGCTGGGGGGGAGGGAAGTTGGAAGCACCCACTTTTGAAAAGGGACAGGATCAAAGTAGAGAATAGAACAAGTGGGGGGTGGGATAGGATGGAGGGAAATATTATCATTCTTTCACAATATATCCACTATGGAAATGTTTTGCATAGCTACACATGTATAATCTATATTGAATTGCTTATCTTCCCAGTAAGGGTGGGTGATGAGGGAGGCAGGGAAAGAATCTGGAATTCAAAGTTTTAAAATCAAATGTTTAAAAATATATATTATTGTTATTATTATTTTACATGTAACTGGGAAATAAGATATACAGGCACTGGGGTATGGAGATCCACCATGCTCTACTGGAAAGCCGGAGTGGGGAGGGAGGAAGATATGGGAGAGAGAAGATTGGGGGAAGGGATATTCAGTGGGATTACTGTTTTGGGGTGGTAGGTAGGGGAAAATGGGGAGAAAATTTGTAACTCAAAATCTTGTGGAAATGAATGATGTAAACTAAAAAATAAAAAAGAGAGGAAGAAATAAAAGAAAAAGAAAAAAGGAGAAAAATATCAACAATAAATATTTTTAAGAAGAAAAAAAAATTAATCAAAGATTTGTTGTTGTTGAGCCATTTCAGTCATGTCTTTGTGACCCCATTTGGTGTTCACTTGGCAAAGAGATTGGAGTGGTTTGCCATTTCCTTCTCCAGATCTTTTGACAGAGGAGAAAACTGAGGCAAACAGGGTTAAGTGACTTGCCCAAGGTCACACAGCTAGTAAGTGTCTGAAGCAGGATTTGAACTCAGAAAGATAAGACCTACTGACTCCAGGGCCAGTACTCTATCTACTTCACCACCTAGTTGCCCATTTATAGAAGATTTACAATTTCTTTTTTTGTTTTTCACATCTCTATCATTACCCACTAATTTACTTGCCTTCTCTTCTCCACCCACAACCTTTCCCTTATAACAAATAAATATAATCCAGAAAAACAAATCAACAAATTGGCCACATCTGAAAATGTTATAATAACAATAATAACAACAACAATATCTAACATTTGTATAGAGCATACTATGTTCCAGGCACTGTGCTAAGTGTTTTACAATCATAATCTCATTTGATCCTCACAATTTTGCAACATAGTTGCTATTATTATCCCTGTTTTACAGATGAGTAGACTGAATAAAACAGAGGTTGAGTGACTTGTCCAGGTTCACACAGCTAGAAAGTATCTGAGGCTGGATTTGAATACAAGTCTTCATAATTCCAGGCCTGGGCCTCTCTACACTGCTTCCAGCTGCCCTCATTGGTAATTACCTTTCTGCAACTGTCTTCCTTCGTACCTCTGGATTCTTCTTTTTTTCCTTCTCCTCCTCCTTTCTCTCTCTTCTTCCTTTACTATCTTCATTTAAGAAGTACCTTTGGTCACATATCTATTGAGGAATGGCTCTTATACTTTTGTACCATCTATCTCTATAGAAGTAGCATGGCATAATGGACAGAACACTGGCCTTAAAGTCAATTCAATTTTAATTCAATTCAATAAACATTTATTATGCACCTACTATATGCCAGGCACTCTGTTAATTGCTAGGGATACAGATAAGAAAAAGAAAGATGGTTCCTGCCCTCAAGGAGCTTACAATTAAATGGGGGAAGATAACACACACAAAAAAAGTAGAATACCAGGTAGTACCTGGTATGGGGACATGACTTCTTTGAAGTCAAAACCAAACAGAGCTGTTGACAGAAAGTGGAGAGCTACCTGGAAAGCTCAGATTCTAAGCCTCTATACAGGAAGGCTTTGGGAGGAGTTTAGTAGTTCACCCTCCAGTCCTCCCAAGAACACCAAAGGATCAAGGCCTGTTTCTGACACATCCTGGCTATGTGATCTTGGACAAGCCTAGAGGTTGCAGAGAAGGTGCTGACCTGCTTTGGTAGGGGGAGTTCCCTCACCTCAAAATTTCTTAAACTAACAAAATCACAGAAGCTATCAATAACTATATAAAAAGTTTCAGTAAAACTAACATATTGAAAAAAATCTGACATTATCCACAGTGTTCCACACCCATAATCTTATACCTCTACAAAGAAGAAAGAGTTCCTTATTTGTATTTTTAAAAAATATTTTATTGATTTTTTAAAAATCTTCCATGATTCTAGTCTTTGTTTAGTTAAGAATTCTTCCTCCAGTCATGGTTGTGAAATGTATCTCTTTCCTTTCTTTAATTTGTTTATAATGTGGTCTTTTAAACTTAGGTCATGCATCCATTTGAAATTTATTATGCTATATAGTATGAGGTTTTAAATACAATTTCTTCCAAATTGCATTCCAGTTCTCCCAACAGAGTTTGATAAATAAGGCTTCCTTATCCCGGTATTTGGTGTCCTTGGGTTTATTGAATACTATCTTATTTACTATGTTCCATTCACAATTTTTTTACCAGCACCAGTTTTTATTAATTATTATTTTATAATATAATTTGAGATCTGGTATTGTTAAACCTTCTTCATTCTTACTTTTCCTCAAAATTATTGACTTTTTGTTTCTCTAGATGAATTTTGTTATTGTATTGAATAGTTCTATAAAATAGCCCCTTGGTAGTTTGATTGGTGTGGCACTAAATCTGTGAATTAATTTAGGTAGTATCATCATTTTAGTTATGTTGTATAGTCCAACTATGAACTATGATTTTTTAAAACTATTTGTCCTTATTTACTTTTGTAAAGATTATTTTGTAGTTGTATTCATGTAAGTCTGGAATGTGTCTTATAAATTGGATTCTCAGATATTTTGTACATTTTGTAATTATTTTGAATGGATTTTTTTCTATGTCCTCCTGTGGTTTTTGTTAATAATATACAGAAAGGAGATTGATTTTTTAGGTTTCTATCCTACTAATTTTTAAATTAAATCTCTGTGGTCCTATAAGTAACCTACCATATAATTTGGAAATATTAGTATTTTTTTGCCTATGCATACTCTCTCCCTTTCTTTTTCTTATCTTATTGTCAGAGTTAGAATTTTCAAAATTACTTCTTAAATAAATGGCAATGGATATCTTTGCTTTATGCCTTATCTTATTGGTAAGACCCCTAGTGTTTCTTTTTTATAAATAGTGCTAGCTTTTATTTTTAGATAGATACTTGTGGCAGGTGAAAGATGAAATGATTGAGCAAACAAAGGTTCAATCTTCTGAGCATATCGATTTATTAAGCAAAGCATATCAATGCCTAACAAATCAGGACCAGGCCCCTTTGTCAGTTAGGGCTGGACCCCAAATATGGGAGAAGACAGACTTTTATACATTAAAAACAATTAATCAAATATGAATTAATTAAAAGAAAACAATTAACCAGATGCAAATAAGTAATCTGATTGACAAAAAGATTAGAGAATGTCCAAGTTGGAAGAAGAGCAAAGAGGTATAATTCCCTGAAATCAGAAAAATGAATGTCTCACTTTCCCCAAGTGTCTGTTTATATGGAAATAATAAAGGAACAAGAAAATAACTGATTGATCAGTTTGGGACCAGCTTCCAGGTAAAACATACCTGCGATGTACAATTGTGAGAAACCTCTTTGTATTAATCTTTGGCTCTGACTGGGCCTCTGGGAAGCATAACCTAGGTTCTTAGCTAAGATTCTCTAAACAGCAGGTAGAGGTAATCCAGCTTCCCATACATGCAGGTTCAAACAATGAAGTAAGGTTTTCTCCCAATTACCACAATTGAATAAAGTTTTCTCATAAGACAGAAGTTGGATTGACCCATAATTAAATAGAAACCAAGCTAACTTCATAACTGAGTCACAAGATGTATTCAGTGTGGTTCACTCAATTCCCACAATTATTTCTTTTTGATTAATGAGGCAGTGAGCAAACCACTTCCCCAAAGGATCATATACCTGCAAGTCAAATCTATAAGGTTTTTCAGAAATTCATAATCAAAATTACATAAGGCAGGTTACAGATCAAACTACCTTAGAAAGCTCACAATGGATCAGTTTTGAGAAGGGAGATTTATGTCACCAAAGTAATCAAGAAAACTTAAACACCATGAAAGAAAATGCCAAAGTGAATAATAATCATCAATATTAACTAATATCATCTCCTTTATCTTAGTAACCCGCTACCAATGTCCATTTAATAATCATGTTTTGAGCACCAGATGTCTCACATAGTCATCTGGTCCCTGGAAATCTTCTCTTGGACATTTTGGAATAGGCTTCATTCTCACAGCAACTCGGAAGGACACTCTGCTCTTCTGATTTCAAACTGCTTATAGAGGTTCCTAGATCATTCTGCTAAAATCTTCCAATAATAAGACTTAATACAATTTAGTACAATCTCTTAAATTTGGTTTTCTGGTCCTGAAACTTCTGAGAATTTTGGTTTCTGTTTCTTTCTTTATCTAAACTCTGTACTTGGCACAAGAATCTTAAAGAAAAATTCATGAGGATCTTACTGGTAAAATCAGCTCTTTTGTTTTTTAAAATTATTAGACAGGTTCTTTTAAAAAATGGGAAAATAATCTCATTTTATTTACAGTTATCAATATAATTTTATGTGTAAAGTTCTTAATACAATTTTGAAGAAAATTACTAAAACAATCAAAGCCCAAGTTTCTATGCTAAATACATTTGGAAGGCAATCACACACACACACACACACACACACACACACACACACACACATCCTATTGCTTTCTCAAAATTTTCTATTCCATTTAATTATAAAACTTTTACATCACATCTTTGTCTTATTACTTTGTCTAATTCTCCATTTAGGAGGATATCATCCCAATGTTATAGTTTGGCAACAAACACAGTTTAAAATTATAAGATTTTTCATATTTATATCCTGTTATAGTAAATCAGAGATGCTCCAGTATCAATCTATTAAGTTATAGATTTAATACTGTACTTACAAAACTTCTACTGCTCCCCTGCTCTTAGTATAAAAATTTGCTATAAACGAAAAAGGAGGGACATAGTTATAACAATGTCATATATCATAATGGGGGGAAAATTTCCTTCATTCTGTTTGATTCCAAATATGAGTCATATCTGAGAGTCAATCATGTAGTAACAAGGTATAGAAAGCAAGGCTCAGGATGAACCAGGTGGGGGAATTTCCTATTCAGAAAGAAAAGAGCACAACAGGGAAACTGACTCAAGAGGACTTCACTCTGCATCAGTTCTTGCAAATCTTCCCAGGTTTCTCTGATACTATATCTTTCATCATTACTTGCAACACAATAATATTCCATTACACTCACATACCACAGTTTGTTCAGTTATTCTCCGATTGACTGTTTCTTTGTACCATAAAAATAGTTGCTATAAATATTTTTGTGCATATAAATCCTTTTCCTCTTTCTTTGATCTCTTTGGGGTATAGCCCTAGTAATGGTATTGCTGAGTCAAAGGGTCATATTTCAGTAACTTTGAGGGCAGAATTCTAAATTGTTTTCCAGAATGGCTGAACCAATCCAGATTTCCACCAACATTGAGTTAATATGCCTGCTTTCCCACAGACCCTCAACATTGTTCACAAAGGCCAAACTAAGAGTAAGAATTGTGTTTTTGCTGACCAAAGGAACAGGCATATCTCTTTCATTTAAAATTCACTAGACAGGGAAAGAAAGGAATCATTAGCGGGAGTAGTAGGTTTCAGGGAGACATCTTCTCCAAGAGTGTGGGTCCACATCACTATTGATTTCTCTGTTTAGTATTCTAGATAAATGATGAATATAGAGAAACATAGGAAGACTTATATGAACTAAAGCAAAATGAATTAAGAAGAATCAAGAGTGATTCTCAAAATTCTAATTGAAACTAGGTATTTTTGTTTTACCACTGCTATGGAGTTTCATCTTTTCTTTCATAATTACCATGAAAGGCAAATATTGATTTAGCAAAAGGAGAAACTCTGCCATAAGAACTTTCTCTAAAAAGATACTTCTATGTTTAATAAAGAATATGTCTCTAGTAGACTTGGATAAAATATGAATAGATTGTTTTAATTTCCACCATCCATTTTGTGGGTCAGTTTATAATTGACCCTTCCTGTCAACAGATTTGCTACTGTGCAAATAAAAAACAGGATCTCATGAGTTTTGAAATCGTCAAGGTGAAAGGCAGCCTGTATCCTATTTCATGTATCAGATTTGGATCTGGAAGTTAGAAAGAGCTGAATTCAAGTACCTGCTCTAACATGTGCTGGCTACTTCACTGGTTAATTCATTTAACCTCTCAGTGACTCAGGCAACTCTTTAAACAGATGCTGATCTGTCTTCTTGGAGGGTCTTTCCTCATTGGGCATTCTGTCTGCCAATGATGAAATCACAGGACAGGTTAAAAAAAAAAAGATACAGCCTCTCAAAGCAAATAAATTTGTTTTTTGGGGTAGAAGTTGCTGTAAGCCTTCTGTCAAAGTTGTCATATGCAAAACCAAAAAGAACCATCACTCCCTAGCTCCTGACACAAGTTTCACCCCCTGTGTATTACTAAAAGATTGAAAGTAAAATCTCTCTCTTCCTGTTTAGCTATATTTACTTCCTGTTGCCTGACTACCCATCTCCAGCATCAATAATGGCCTCAAAGCTCTTGAGCCCATTTATTTTCCATCTGTTGCCTGCCTGCTGGCAGCAATGTTAATGTGCCCCAAAAGAATTCCTTCTTGTAAATTATAGCAGGGGAAAAAAGCACTCAGAGCCTTTGAGTTGTAATTTTCTTCCTCTGACTCTCATGCAGTGAATGGTGTTACTGCCACAAGGGGATCCTGAAGCATTATCTTGGCCAAGTTTGCTTTGCTCAGTCCAGATACACACCTCTGAGTTGTCCGGGAGGTAACAGGCATTAAGGCTGTTGCTACTATTGCCTGGTAATAATAACAGCAGACTAAGTTTATCTCCCAACCCAACAGAAAGAAAGAAAAAGTCATCCTTCCTAGTATTACTGCCACATGTAGTGGGTGTTTAATAAGCATCTGTTGACATGGATGGTGATCAGTCTTATGAGGAACATTTTGGTCCCCTGGGCCAGCCCACCTCCACCTCCTCTACTGCAGTAAACTTCACTCCCCATTTGGCTTGTACCCTGATGGTATCCATGGTAACCAATAGGCAGTCAACCTTTCTCAAGAGAGAGGTATCTCCAAGGACCCAAATCAGGAGATCTTGGGAAGGAAAGGAGGATGTATTGGTCTCCAGTGTGACAAGTTTTGTCAAGCTAGAGGATTGGGAGTTTGGGAGGAGTTGGGAAATTTGAGATTCTTAAGTAAACGACAAATGAGCAAGAAATTTAAAGCTCAAGCAAAGGAAATTTATAAACTGAAAAATAGGGAATTTGGGAGAAGGATGATAGAAATCTAGAATTTACAGCTGGAAAGAACTTTAGAGATCATTTATTCTTGCCCTCTTATTTGAGAAATGAAAACCTGAGCCACAAAGAAATCAAATGTCACATAGCCTAATTGGGATTTGTTCAAGATTCCCTGGTTTTTAAATCTAATGCACTTTAAGCAGAAAAAAATTCACTGATAAATCCAGGGAAGGAAACTAAGGGAATTAATTCCAGGGAAAGAATGACGGGAAAGATTATGAAGCAGAGATCAAATAGGAAACCATAAATGGACAAAAGAATTAAAGACAGAAGACTTATCCTGAAGAAAAAGATCTGTGATTTATTTATTTTTTATATAAAGGAGATTCAGGGGTGAGAGGGATGTTTCCCATAATCCTTAACATTTATTGAATTTTCTGAGTATTATTTTATAAGTGAGATTAGTTTTAAATTATAAGTATTATGAGACAGGAAGGAAGTAGAATCTTCTCTTAAAATTTTAAGGAATTGGGGAGAGGGAGCAAATACAGTAGTAGTATATTAATTTTTTTTCTTTTTTGGAGGGGGAAGGTGGGCAATTGAGGTTAAGTGATTTGCCCAAGATCACATGGCTAGTTTTTTGTGTTAAGTGTCTGAGGCTGGATTTGAACTCATGTCTTCCTGACTCCAGGGCCGGTGCTCTATTCACTGTGCCACCTAGCCGCCCAGTATAATAATTCTTTAATCAATGAACAAAGTGGGTGCCCCTACACAATGGGTGCCACCAGCTAAATTAATGCTTGTAGTTGGCTTGACACTTTGCACCTTCTCTCCCCTTTTGCTATTGTCACCATCACTGCAGAAGCAAAAGACTAGGGACCAGTTTGTATTTTTTTCCCTTAATTACTAGCTTTTATGTTGTGCTGATTCTCAGGCTGG
This sequence comes from Gymnobelideus leadbeateri, assembly GCA_011680675.1. Classification (NCBI taxonomy): domain Eukaryota; kingdom Metazoa; phylum Chordata; class Mammalia; order Diprotodontia; family Petauridae; genus Gymnobelideus; species Gymnobelideus leadbeateri. Next base: position 989,364 of record WOXC01009938.1, read on the forward strand.
TGCTCTACCTACTGTGCCATCTAGCTGCAGATGAAAACTACGGTCAAACCAAAATCTGGGCACAGAGGGCCTAAGCAACTATTCTAGCAGAGATACTACACTCCATAAGGAGCAATATAAAAATATCATGAGAGCACATCAGGAATGAGAAATTGATTATTGATAACTGATTGATTGATTAATAGTTAAGATAAAACTTTCTCCAATGACGCCAGGTACTGCAACCAATTTCTAGGTCTTAGATTGGGATTTACTTTGTACAAGGCTTACAAGAAAAGTTTGTGAGACAATGTACCCAAATGAATGTGGTACTCCCTCTTGGAGGAGATAAGGAAGATGGATGGAAGATGATTCACCTGATCAAGAGATGTTTTTCCTGGCACTGGTTCTCCGGGAGGGAGGGGGCAAGGGGCAGGAATCTGCTGAGGGATTTTCTGCAGGATGTTGTTCATCTCTGCATTTTCCCAGTTACTATGAAGTCTGGAGATCCCCTTCCCCCCACTCCTTTTCAATTCTCCTATTATGGACCAATCATAGTCCTAGTTTAATTGGCAATAGTGGACCTTATGTAATAAACTTATGTAAACAAACTGTGTAAAAAGCTGCTCTTGTTGTAAGGCATGTCTTTGATTGCTGAAGGGTCACCTACTAACCTTGCTAATAAAAAGACTATGCTTAGACTTTTGTGCCTCAGTTTCTCTTCATTGCAGATTTTTATCTCAAAGGGAGTTCTGCAGAATCCAAGATATAAGGATCTCTTTCTTGCACACCTGTGCTATGGTCATACATGTTCCCTATAGCTACTCCTCTTGTGAGTTCTGTGCATTCACTTTCTCCAATGACGCCAGGTATATTTGTGGGAGGAGGCTTATGGAAGAGGTGTTTTGTTTCTCATTGTGCCACTTTTGGAAATGCCCTTGCTTTGAATTAATAGTGTCAATTGGCTGACCATTAAAGGAAAACCCATCGCAGGGGGCTTCTGAGCTATGGTTTTAAAACCACATTGCTACTTGAACCTGGGATGCTGTTCTTCCAGAGAACCCAACATACAAGTATGAATAGGGAGAGAGGGAGCATTGCTCAAAGAAGAACTGCATGGAGTTTGCCTCAGTTTATAGGGAAGATACTTTGTTCCTATTTTTCTTGCTACATCATTTCAGTAAAAAGCCTTTGAGGTTAACTGAGTCAACTGGATGATTGTTGAATTCACTAGGAGTCATGAGCATAGTTTTAGGAATGTGGACCCACAGAGACCACCTTGAACAGATAGACCTAACCTGTTAAAGTGATTTTGATAGAAGAACTCATTGAAGCACTACAGAAAGAATCCTGACCATCACTCAAATTTCCTAAAGTCAATATCCTACGATAGAGTTTAGTCAACGTAAAACTCCAGAGAGCTGGCCTCAGACACAGCATCTAACATACATAGGCAAATGGCTTTGGGCAGTACTTAAAATGGATGTATCTTGGTCTTTAATTCCAGTTCTTCTAGTATTAACATTTAACTGTTTAAGGCTAACTCTTACACTCTTGATTGCAGAGAAGGTACCAGTCTACAATGGTATAGTAAGTTTCCTCATTTGCAAATCCCTGTATCACTGAAATGCCAGGTCTATATTCTATACCTCCAGCCATATCCCACAAGTGATAAACACACCCAGAAGAGCCAGATAAACAGGCTAAATGTAGGCCCTAATCTGCCCAAAGTATCTGAATCCAATTGTTCATTAGTCAGCTACTACAGCCAATCAAGAGATTTGCATGTAAAGAGTGCTTAGCTCAGCTGGACAGCAACTCTTAGTACACTAAATGCCCCACCTCCAAACAAGAATATTATTTTGGTTGCTTTGCAGTTTTGCATATGTAGAATCCTATCATGAAATCTAGTCAGCATTTTGTTCCAATAACCAGGAATTTCTCTTGCTACTGGCATGTTTGCAGAGTTTGAACTCTATTTTTTACAACCAGGTTTCTATAAAAGATTACTACCTTACCATGTTGAATTGCTTGGCAGAAACACTTTGCATCTTTTGGCTTTTCTCCCAAGCTCGGTGCCAGGTTCTGCTGCTTCAGTTGAATCCCTGAAAAAAGATGGTGAAGGACGGAGTCAACGGATTTGGCCATATTGGGTGCCTGGTGACCAGGGCTGCATTCACCTCAGATGGAGTAGATTGTGGCCATCAGTGATCCCTTCATTGACCTCAACTACGTGGTTTATATGTTCCAATATGATTCTACTCATGGCAAATTCAAGGGCACTGTCAAGGCTGAGAATGGGAAGCTGGTGATCAATGGAAAAGCCATTACCATCTTCCAGGAAGGGGACCCCACCAATATTAAATGGGGAGATGCTGGAGACAAGTATGCTGTAGAGTCCACTGGAGTCTTTACCACCATGGAAAAAGCTGGGGCTCACTTGAAGTGTGGAGCCAAGAGGGTCATCATCTCTGCCCCTTCTGCTAATGCCCCAATGTTCATTATGGGAGTGAACCAGAAATATGATAATTCCCTTAAGATTGTCGGTAATACTTCCTGCACTACCAACTGCTTGGCCCCCTTGGCCAAGGTCATTCATGACAACTTTGGCATTGTGGAAGGACTCATGACTATAGTCCATGCCATTACTGCTACCCAGAAGACAGTAGATGGCTCCTCTTGTAAGCTGTGGCCTGATGGACATAGTAATGCCCAAAACATCCACTGGTGCTGCTAAGGCTGTAGGCAAGGTTATACCTGAGCTGAATGGGAAGCTCACAAGCATGGCCTTCCGTGTTCCTACTCCTAATGTATCTGTTGTGGATCTGACCTGCCACCTATAGAAACCTGCCAAATATGATGATATCAAGAAAGTGATGAAGCAAGCATCCGAAGGACCCTTGAAGGGCATCTTGGGCTACACAGAGGACGAGCTTTATCCTGTGACTTCAACAGCAACACTCGCTCTTCTACCTTTGATGCTGGCGCTGGTATTGCTCTCAATGACCATTCTGTCAAGCTCATTTCCTGGTATGACAATGAGTATGGTTATAGCAACCATGTAGTAGACCTCATGGTCTACATGGCCTCCAAGGAGTAAAGTAGAAAGCCATGGATCTTCATCCCCAGCCAAAAAGAGAAGATCCACCACTGGGGAGCCCACATTCCTAACCTGTGTTCCTATACTAGGGATCCCATGTCCCATTCACATCCTTGTTCCAAAGCACCCCTGTAGTAGGGAGAAGAAGCCTAGAGTCCTGTATTTGTACCATCAATAAAGTCACCATATTCAGTGCAAAAAAAAAAAAAAGAAACACTTTGCAAACTTTACATCGCCACCTAAATATAAATTGTAATTTACATTGGAAATGACTCCCTGATGGTTTACCTTCTTGCTCAGAACATTGAAGCAGATGGAAGACACTTCTTCTAGTTCCCTGATTTTCTCACCACATTATGTGATGCTTCTGTACTGACCCATCAGCCCTTTCTAACGTAATTAAGTATAATGAGACACCAGAGAGTGTGAACTTCTGTGGGTTATTTAGAACAAAGACATTTTTGTTAAATATCTCACTTTATTTTAGCGTGCTCTTTAATAGAATACCAAAAAAGGGAAGTGCCAAACATTCATTTGTATTTATAGTATACTCAAGAACGGGAGGACTGTGGGATGTGGGCAAAATATCAGCAAATCCATGACAACCATGCTATTATTTTAGGAAAGCTCTCCTGCTTTCATTCAACAAGTTCATACTGAGGGTCTGCTATGGGAAAGATGCAATATTGGGCAGTTTGTAGGAGGTAACATGATAAATAAGGCACAGTTTTTGCCCTCAAGGAGTCTGTTGTTGTTTTTCAATTGTGTCTGACTCTTCATGACTCCATTTGGGATTTTCTTGGCTGAGATACTGGAGCGGATTGCCATTTCCCTCTCCAACTCATTTTTACAGGTGAGGGAACTGAGACAAACAGGATTAAGTGACTTGCCCATGGTCACACAGCTAGTAAGTGTCTGAAACTGGATTTGAATTTAGGTCTTCCTGACTCCAAGCCCAGCACTCTCTCCTCTGTGCCAACTAGCTCCCTCAAGGAGTTTACAATCTACTAGTGATAATTATTGTAACAACTTACCTGTACATATTACTTTATGATTCTACAAAGTTCTTTCCTCATACCAACCCCAGAAAATATAAGTAGTGTATTTTAGAAATTAAGAAACTGAGTAGAATTATTAAGTGGATTGCCCAAGACCAGGGGCAAGGGACCTGCAGCCTCAAGGCCACATGTGGCGCTCTAAGTCCTCAAGTGTGGCCTTTTGACTGAATCCCTTAAGGGGATTTGTTTTGTAAAGTTTGGATTCAGTCACAGAGCAGCACTTGAGGGCCTAGAGGGTCACATGTGGCCTTGAGGTCACAGGTTCTCCACCCCTGCCCAAGACCACAGGGCTACTGTGTGAGATTTGTGGAAATGTTATTAGTGCTATGAGATATTTTAGCTTTCAGATATATTAAATTTAATTCTATAAGTAGACTCTAGGATTTGGATCAGACTTTAAATTCACTTTTCCACCTACTTCTTACTAGCTATCTTGCTTCTGGCAAGTTCCTGCACCTCTCATCCTGTTTCCTCATCTATAAAATGATGATAAAACACATATCCTCCCTAACTCATGGGGTTTGGGTGAGGTTCAAAAAAGATCATAGAAAATTCTCTTTAAGGTTCTATACAAACATGAGTTTCATCATGTACCTTGATTTTAAGGACCTGTATAGTTTGAGGAGGTCCCCATCAATGATTTCCTAGGATCATAGATCAAGAAGGGACCTCAGAATCCTCATAACCTAACCCCCTCATTTTAGAGATGAGGAAACTAAGGCCCCCAGGGCGGTGAAGTTGACATGGACAAGGTCATAGAGGAAAGCAAGCTGGGGTCAGAAGAAAGATTTAAACCTATGTCCTTGGACTCAAGAGCCAGTGTTCTTTCCACTGCCCACTGGTTTTAGTAACAAAGGAAGAAGAAAATCTCTCTACCAATCAGGAATTGTTCTGCAACTTATAGACTATGATCATTATGTGGGTCACCAAGAAATTACTCAACTTGCCCATTATCACAAGCCTATATATGTCTGGAGCAGGACTTGAAGGTTTTCCTGACTCTGAAGTTGGGTTTCTACCCACTACACAATACCCCTTCTATTTTTTTATTATCCTGCAGTCATTTTTCAATCATGTCTGATTCTTCATGACTCCACTTGGGGTTTTCTTGTTAAATATACTGGAGTGGTTTGCCATTTCTTTCTCCAGCTCATTTTATAGATGAGGAAACTAAGGCAAACAGGGTAAAGTGACTTACCCAGGGTCACACAGGCCCTCTGTCTAAAGCCAGATGTAAACCCAGGTCTTCCTGACTCCAGGACTACTGCTCTGTCCACTGAGTCACCCAGCTGCTCCCTTCTATCTTTAGTTGTACACTAAATACTAAAGAGCATAGGGGTAAATTAAAGAATCAATAAATTTGGAGTCAGAGGATCCAGATTCAATCCCATCTCTACTACTTACTCTCTTATGATTTTAGGCAAACCACTCCATCTCTTTGCGACTCAGTTCCCTCATCTTTAAAATGAAGGGGTGACAAAGACCCCAGTTTTGGGGATAAGAATGCACTACTTGATAAAAACTGCTGGGAAAACTGGAACATAGTATGGCAGAAATTAGGCATAGACAAATACCTAACACCATACACCAAAATAAAGTCAAAATGGGTGCACAATCTAGGTATAAAGGCTGATACTGTAAGCAATCTGGGAGAGCAAGGAATAGTTTACCTATCAGATCTATGGAGAGGGGAAGATTTTATGATGAAATAAGAGTTAGGGAGCATTATAAAATGCAAAATGGATAATTGAAAAGTTTCTGTACAAATAAAGCCAATGTAACCAAGATTAAGAGGGAAGTGGAAAATTGGGAAAGAATTTTTACAACCAGTGTCTCTGATAAAAGCCTCTTTTCTAAAATATACAAAGAATTGAGTCAACTTTATAAGAATACAAGCCACTCTCCAGTTGATAAATGGTCAAAGGACATGAATAGGCAGTTCTCAGAAGATGAAATTAAAGATATCTATAAGCATATAAAAAAGGCTCTAAATCACTACTGATTAGAGAAATGCAAATCAAAACAACTCTGAGGTACCACATCTCACCAGCCAGATTGGCTAAAATGACAAAACAGGAAAATGATAAATGCTGGAGAGGATGCGGAAAAATTGGAACACTAATGCATTGTTGGTGGAGTTGTGAATTGATCCAAACATTCTGGAGAGCAATCTAGAACTATACCCAAAGGGCTATAAATAAGTGCATACCCTCTGGCCCAGCAATACCATTTCTAGGGTTATATCCCAAAGAGATCAGAGAAGTGGAAGGAAGACCCATATGTACAAAAATATTTATAGCGGCTCTTTTTGTTGTGGCAAAGAATTGGAAATCAAGGGGATGCCCATCAATTGGGGAATGGCTAAACAAATTGTGGTATATGAATGTAATGGAATACTACTGTGCTATAAGAAATGAGGAGCAGGCATATTTCATAATAACCTGAAGAGACTTATATAAACTGATACTGAGCAAGAAGAGCAGAACCAGGAGAAATCTGTACACAATCACAGACACAATGTATGTGTGATGACTAACCTTGATAGACTGGGCTCCTCTCAGCAATGCAAGGCTATAAGACAACTCCAAGGGATTCATGATGGAAAAGGCTATCCACATCCAGAGAAAGAATTAAGGAGTTTGAGTGCTAATTGAAGCAAACTCCTTGCTCTGTTTCTTTTTCTTGTTTTGTTTTGTTTCCTCTTTCCCATTGATCATTCCATCAGTTATAATCTTGACTAATGATTAATGTGAAGACATTTGTATCCTGTATTTCAGTGCATGCTGCCATGATGGGGTGGGGGGAGGGAGGAGGAGAAAATCTGAAACTCAAGGGACTGTGGAACTGAATGTTGTAAACTTAAATAAACAGATTAATTTAATAAAAAGAAAAAAAGAAAAAATGAGGGGGTGGGATAGATCTCCAAAATACCTTGAAGTTCTAGTTCTTGTGTGCTTCAGCAAAATTTTGCATTCTTTAGAAATCATATTCAAGGACAGAATCTCTCCTACTCAAAATTTGTGGCTTTCAACTAATTGCCTCCCTGTGTGCCTTGGCAGTTTGAAGCTCTGCCCTTGGGAGCTAGTTCCAGGGTGGCATGCACTAGAGTGATGAAAGTTCATAGAATCGGGGAAAGACTGTAACCATAACACTAGATGGTAAAGGATGATAGAGTAATAAGGAAGAAAGGAAACAATCATTTATTAAGCACCTACTATATGCCAGATACTTTGCTAAGTAAAGTTAATCACCTTATGGTATTATCTCACTTGGAGGTAGGTGCCATTAATATCTCCATTTTTTATACATGAAGAAACTGAAGCAAGCAGAGGTTAATTGACCTACCCAGGGTCACACAGCTACTAAGTGTTTGAGGTTGGACTCAGGTCTTCCTGACTCCAAGCCCAGTCCTCTATCTGCTGTACCACCTCATAGTCTAATTACATAATAACATTTAAGTCTTTGCCTAAGAAAAATCGGAGACAAAAAGTTATACCCTGCCATAGGATTACTCACACTGTTGCTTCTATGGCAGCCTTTTGAATTGAGGAGGTAATCCATGAAAAACGGACACTTACTAGCTGTGTGACCTTGGGCAAGTCACTTAACCCCGATTGCCCTGCCTTCCCCCCTCCAAAATAAAAGAAAAATACCAACAGGCTTATAGCATGATAGCACAGAAGTCACATGGGACATATCCCTTTTCTAGGAATTCCCTCAATTTTAGTTATGTAAAACTAAATTTCAACCACTGGCTCCTCTAGCTCTGGAACCAATGCATCCCAGGCTCAATCCTGGAGAAACCTAACCCTAAGGAGGGAAGTCAGGCTCTGCCCACATTGTCCCATTGTGCCCTCAGCCCATAATAAAACTCTTGAGACAATCACTTAAATAAAACTTGGGTTTGGATCATGTCTAGGGTCTCCTCAAAAAGGAATTTACAGGGTCCCTTCTAGATACATACATGAAATAAATCTGGCTTAAGACAGAGATTGATTTCTCCTGGTACAAAAGATAAGACTCATAAGCACATACAGACAGAGCACAAACAGGAATTTCACCCCTACCTCCAATCTGCCAGCCAAGGAGTTCATTCAGGTCCATATCTTCTAGCAAGCCAGGGCATGGCTTCCATTTTTCTTAATCCCTTCATCTGTGTTATCATCCTGGCAGTGGCACTGAGAAATTACTTTAGAGTTCACCTTTTACTGGGCAACCAGGACGTGAAGCTAGAAGCTCTTAGATTGACAAGGTTGCAGCCAAGGCTAGGAACATTCATCTTCACAAGGCTGCTGCCAAGACTAGGAGCATCTATCTTCACAAGGTTGTAACCAAGGCTAAGAACATCCATCTCAAGAGAGCTGCTCAGTCAAGGGAAAGAAACACAAAGCCCAACAGGCGTCTAGAGACTTATCTGACTCACTGGACAAGCACATGTACTTACCACTGCATGTACTCACATGGATGAAGATGTCCAGGTGTGAGGAGAAGAAGAAATTCCCAACACTCACACTTCAAGAAGTCCAAGGCATGGCTGTTAAAGAACCAAGACTCATATTGATAAGGCAGAAAAAGACAGAGCAGAAGTTGCGTCTCTCTTTCTTTTTAAATATTTATTTATTTTCAGTTTCCAACATTCACTGATGATATCTTTTTGGGGGGCGGGGGGGCGAAGAGGGGAGGGGAGGCAATCAGGGTTAAGTGATTTGCCCAAGGTCACATATCTAATAAGTGTCAAAAGTCTGAGGTCATATTTGAACTCACATCCCCCTGACTACAGGGCTGGTGCCCTATTCACTGTGCCACCTAGCTGCCCCCTCTCTCTTTCTTTAAAATCTACTCAGGGGTCAGCTCTTATTGTTCAGTTGTTAGTACAATACAAGTCCTGCCAGTTAACCTTGCCCCTACCTTCGTCATGAAAATGGCAGAGGGATAAGACAGCATATGAGACAGAATCAAAAGTTTCTGGTTGGTAAACAGAACAAGGCATAACATATCTTGCTGGAAGTGTCCAGACCCTATAAACTCACTACTATATACATATTTCATAAGGTAGGCTTCAATCCAACCCAAAATGGCTTTAAATTAAAGGGGGGTAGTTCATTAAATATTTAGTTCTCAGATTTGAAGGTAATACACAAAATAGCTAAGGGAGCAAGAAAACTGATTTAGCAGAGCTGAAGAGCAAACAAAGTTCAAATAATTGAACAAAATAATCACCAAAACAGTTTCTTACTTCGGGGCCTCTAGACAAAGATGGGAAAAGTTAGGCAAATTTTTCAAACTTGAACCAGGAGACCTGGAGAGGTTGCTGGGAGAAGGACCAGGATGAGGGTTTAACAACCACTTACCTTGAGGGTCATTCCAGATAGCACAGACTTCCATCCCTTTCTCTCTAGGATCTCTCAGTTCTGCCTCAACAATGAATTTAAAAGTATTTATTAAACATCTATAATATATCAGGTGCACTAAACAAAAATTATATAGTTCCTACCCTCAAAGAACTTAAATTTTATAAGGTGAGATAACACGTCCATATATGGACATGTGTGTATATGTGTGCATGCACACACAGGTATATATGTCTATATAGATAAGTACATGCATAGATATATCAATGTCTGTACATATTATCTATATAGAGAGAGATAAATTCATATATATATGTCCACGTGTATGTAAAATATAATATATAAATTGTAAAATGTATACAAAGTAACATACATAATATATAATGTATAATACATGATGTATATAATCTAGTATAATGTGTATAATATGTGATATATAATATATGGTATGTAATATATAACATATAATAATATACATATTATATAATAATATATTATATATAATAATAGCAAACGGACTGCTTTTGCCTTTCTTTGCATCCCCAGAATTTTTCAATCTACAGGCATGTAGTAAATGGCTGACAAACTCTTATTCATGGAGTATGTATACATAGGACTTGATTTTATGTATTTTAAAATTAAACGCTCTAAAGAAGAGTTTCACAGCTTAGCTTCTACTTTTACCATTTTAAGGTGACATAGTTATTTATAGTTCTAAGCATAAGGTTTCTTTAAATATTTTGATAACTATATTTCAATATAATTGGCTTTCTTTATAATCCTTTGTGTTTTATTTTGTGTATTTAAAAACATTATCCTGAGAAAGGGTTCATAGATTTTCCAGACTGATTCATATAGTGCGCGCGCACACACATACACACACACACACACACACACACACACAAGATTAAGAATCTTGACTTAATGTTTTTGGTTTGGGGTTTGAGTTTTTTTTTTTTTAGTGGGATTTTTTTTTTGCTAGTTTATTATTATGTGATATCTCAGATAATCATTCTGGTCTTTTTTTTTGCTAAAAATCAACCTACAAATTTCAATCGGTTAATTTCTATGGAGAATAGGTTTTTTAACTATTAGGTTTTTTTTTTTAAATAAGTACTCCCTTAATAGAATTATTCTCTCAATTTAAAATCATTTTTTTTTGTCTCACTGTGAAGGTGTGGACCTTCTCCATACACTTTCACTCTTTCTCTTTCCATTGATTCCTTTACTCCCTCCTCCTTTTTCTAAAAAACGAGGTTTCCCCATACTGAAATTGTCCAGGTTTCCCCATACTAAAATTGCCTTCTGCCAAGCCCCAAGGTAGCACCTTCTTGTTTTTCCTTCCCTATCAAACTGCTTTAAAAATTACTCTATGCTTGCTTTATTTTCTCAATATATATGCAACTCCTGATAGCTCCCAGTCAGAATCTTGGAGTGAAAAGAGAGCTCCTCAAAGGCCATCTAATACTACAATCTGTACCTGAAAAAAGAATCTTCACTATTACATTTCTAATACTTGGTTAGCCAGTTTCCATTTAAAGACCTTTAGGGAAGGGGAACTCACGACTTCCCAAGGAAGAGACCATTACACTTTTCGGAAGCTTGTTAAGAACTTGGAACTAAAATTAGCCCCTTTTTCATTATTACCCATTACTTCAAGCTCTGCCCACTTCTACATGGCAGTCTTGAAATACATCAGAAGAGCAACAGATAATGTCCCTCTTGAGTCTTCTGTTCTCCAAGCTAAATATCCCCAATTTCTTCAATCAAATCTCATATGACATAAACTTGTGACTCTTTTCTCTTCTAGTTATCCTTCTCCAGGGTTTTCTAGATACCAACAAACTTCTTAAAACATGGCCAGTAGTGGAACACAATAACCCTGCAATTGAATACAATATTCCAGATGTTACTCCCCATATTCATGAGGGCTGACAGTACTTATAAACTTTCATCAGTGTAAAAACACATTTAACACCTCAAGGTTAACGAGTTAAAATTGGCAGCTACCAGCCAGGAAGAAACAATTTCAATATTGTGGAAACACAATCAGAATAGCACAGGACGTGGCAGCTTCTACACTGAGGGACTGAAGGGCATGGAATATGATATTCCAGAGGGCAAAAGAGCTGGGATTAAAACCAAGAATCACATACCCAGCAAAACTGAGTATTTTGTTTCAGGGGAAAATATGGTCATTCAGTGGAATAGAGGACTTTCAAGCATTCTTGAAGAAAAAAACAGAGTTGAATAGAAAATTTGACATTCAGACACAAGAAGCAAGAGATGCTTGAGAAGGTAATCAGGGAAAAGAAATCAAAAGAAACTTATCAAAGTTGAACTATTTACATTCCTACATGGAAAAACAATAACTGTGTCTGATGAAATCTTTCTCATTATGAAAATAATTGAAGAAGGGTATATGGGTATATGAATACATATGTGAATGTGTGTATATATGTTTACAGGTATACATGGATAGAGGGCACAGGTTGAATTTGGTGGGAAGGGATGATACTTAAGGGGTGAAGCTAAGAGGTGAGAGAGGAAAGTGGCAAGAGGAGATGGGGAGAGACAGGGTAGGGTAAACTATCTCATGTAGAAGAAGCAAGGGGAAGTAGTTGCAAGGGAGGGGAAGAACAGGAAGGCAAAAAGGCAAAACCACATTCTCATTGAATTTGGCTCAGGGAGAGAATGACATACATACTAAATGGGATATCTCAACCTGCAGCAGAGTAGGGGAAAGGGGGATGAGAGGGAGGATGATGGAGGGGAGGGCATCCTGGGGGGAGGGGAGGTTGGAAGTACCCACTTTTGAAGAAGGACAGGATCAAAGTAGGGAATGGACCAGGTGGGGGGTGGGATGGGTGGGAGGGAAATATAAGCAGTCTTTTACAATATATCTACTATGGTAATGTTTTGCATAGCTATACATGTACAACACATACTGAATTGCTTATCTTCCCAGAGGGAGTGGGTGACAAGGGAGGAAGGGAATGGATCTGAAATTCAAAGTTTTAAAATTAAATGTTTCAAATATATATAAATACTATTATTAATACTATTTTGCATGTAATGGGAGATAAAATGTGCAGGCATTGGGGCACAGAGATTCACCTTGCCCTAATGGAAAAGTCAAAAGGGGTATGGGAGAAGATATGGGAGAGAGCAGATTGGATGAGGGATATCTTGTGGGACTGCTATTCTGGGGTGGTGGGTAGGGGAAAAATGGGGAAAAAATTGTAACTCAAAATCTGGTGGAAATGAATGATGTAAACCAGAAATTAATAAAGCATTTTTTTTAAAGGAAAAAAAATAAAATTGGCAGCTACAAGATAAAACATCTGCTGCACTGAAGGTGAGCACCTATTACAACCCATCTTATTCCTCTCTTCCCAGGGGCATGGCCTCATTAGATCCTGAGGTCTCCACCAGGCTTGGATGGCTTTTAGCAGTGCTTTCTCCCAAATGAGTTTTGTGATGCTTGCCCTGAAATCTAGAGGATAATTCCAAGACATTTTAAGGAAAAATCAGCCTAACCTGCCTGGAAAGAGACTTTAGAATTTTGCTTCCAACCACAGCATTTCATCTATGCTTTATCCAGGTCATTGATAAAATGGCAACAGCCCTAAGCACATATCCCTGGGACATTCCCTAGGAAAACTCCTTCCAGGAAGCAGCCTATATGTCACACACTTTTAACATATATTATCTCATTTGATCCTAACAGCCCTTTGATGTAAGTGCCATTATTATCCCCATTTTAGAGTTGAAGAAGCAGGCAAACAGAAGTTAAGTAACTTGCCCAAGGCACACAACTAGTAAATATATAAAGCTGGTTTTGAATTCAGCTCTTCCCGACTCCAGGTTCAGCACTCAATCACTAGCTGCCTCTAAGTTTACAAGGTGACAGTGAACCATTGTCCCCCAACTACTCTGCTGAAACAGGTCTCTTTGGGATCACCAATGACTTCCTGATCCCCCTTTTTCAACAAAGCACCCACTAAGCAAAACTGCACAATAATTAATTATGGGGAAAATTTAATTAGGTGTACAATTCTCAAAAACTTCATCAATGACACATAAAAAAAGAAGACAGAAATCTTATAAAAATGGTAGCACAATTGTTAATGGGTTAAGAAATACATAAAAACTACAATAAATAGTGAGGCGGGAGGTGGTGCTGTGGATAGAGAGCTGGGCCTGTAGTCAGGAAGACCTGAGTTCAAATCTGACCTTAGACACTTACTAGCTGCATGACCTCATGACCTTGGGCAAGTCACTTGACCTCTGTTTGTCTTAATCCACTGGAGAAGGAAATGGCAAACCTCTCCAATGCCTTTGCCAAGAAATCCCCACTGAGAATATGGTCCATGGGGTCATAAAACATCGGACACTAATGAACAACTAAATAACAACAATAGTCAACTCTGCTGCTTCCCTTGCTCCCAGAGTTGCACCAGCAGGGCTGAAAGTCCAGACCTGGGGGGTGGGGAGAAAGATGGAGGGGGTGGGGGAGAACCCTTAAGGGAAGGGAGGAGAGTTGGACAAGTCTTCCTCTGTTCACAGCACCTACTATACTAGAAGATATATACATAGTAAATATGACACTTTACCTTGACAAAGACCTAGAGTTTGCTTGTGGAAGTGGATGTGGAAAGGTTGGCAGCTTGTGAATTATTGTAAAGTGGTGCAATTTTCTGCCTGTTCACTATTTCTCAAGGAAGCAAACTCAAAATTCAGCTATGCTCAAAATGTTCCTAAGTACATCAATCTTTGGAACAAATTCATTTTTTTGAAACACAATATAGCAGAATTTACTGTATGCTATGGAATGCCCTCTCTCACAGAGAAATGGTATAAAAGACCTCATCAAGGACACCTGTGTCTGGAAAAGGAATTTTTGTTATTATTCAATCACTTTCAGTCATGTCCAACTCTTCCTGACCCCATTTGGGATTTTCTTGGTAGAGATACTGGAGTGGTTTGCTATTTGCTTCTCCCACTCATTTGACAGATAAGGAAACTGAGGCAAATAAGGTTAAGTGACTTACCCAGGGTCACCCAACTAGTAAGTGTCTGAGACCAGATTTTAATTCAGGAAGATGAATCTTCCTGAGTCCAGGTCTGGTACTCTATACTCCACACCACCTAGCTACCCCTGGATCAAAGGAATTAGGCCATCCCTATAGCAATGGAGAGGAATAACAGATGGAAGGCCTAAATGTTGCATTATTCTACTAAGAAGAGAGCCAGGTAAAGGTCTCTATGGGTGAGTATTCTCTTATAGATTTACAGAAAGACATAAACAAGAACATCACAGGAAGAGAAGACATAGATCAGTGCGATATGCAAGGGTAGCAAGAATACCCACCTTGATGAGATGCATCCATTTATGTGCTTAATGTATTAAAAACTAATTTATTGTCTTTGTAGGTATAGTTGACTTTTTAAGGTTATATAGTCTGGCCATCTGCCAATAAGATTTTGACTTTTTACTACACAAAGTTAATTCTTATCATTTCCATTTCCAATCTTAGTGCAGTTGCACTTAATCTACTGAAGTCTTGAAGTAAATACATAATGTGTATACACCACATTTTTGTTTGAAGGTCTCAGTTCCCAATGTTTTGCATGAGGAAGTGAAATGAAGCTGAGTAAGATGAAGTTTGCTAAAACAGAGGAACCAGTCCAGATATAAAAGGAGAAATTTATTCTGGAAGTCTCACAATTTGGGGTTTACTTATTTATTTTTATTCTCAATTTCACTTTATTCTATTTCACACAGGTCTTTTTGAAATCATCCCTTTCATCATTTCTTATATCTATATTATATTCATATACTACAATTGGATTATGAAAACAATTCACCCAGCTGATGGACCATCCCCTTAATTTATAGGGTTTTTTGCCAGAATATCAGTTCAAAGGAGAATTCATACAAATATGTTGTACTTATCAGTCCTTTTCCTCCCTCTTTGATCTCTTTGGAGCATAGGTCTAATGGTGGCTATGCCCAGTTAAGTGACTTTTTTGTGCATGCTTCCCAGTTGCTTTCAGAGACAACTGGACCAATTCACAGGCTCTATCAACAATGCATTCATAATTGTGCTTAAAACAAAAGGCGTTTTTCTCTTCCTCTTTTCCTGACTAGGGGTTCAGGAGCTATAAGAGAGACTCTTACTGGTCTTTTATACTTGATGACTTTTCCGAGTGAGGAAACAAACCATATGAACCCACCAGGATCGCATGAGCCCTTCCTCCCCCATCTCACACACAATCTAGTTGATAGGCTGTTAGGGAAAGAGTTCTGCTAACCATGAGGAGTCCTCGGGCAAGTTCAATCCCTCCATTGTTCTTTGACTACTGGTCTGCTCCTAAATAAGGAACAGAAGAGAAGCATTGACTGAAGCAACAATTCTCAAAGTGTATTCTGGAGACCTTTAGGGGGTTCCTGAGACCTTTTCAGGAGATCTATGACAGCAAAACTATTTTTATCATAATACTAAGAGATTTTAATTTTAATACAATAAATATAATATCAATAAATATAACTCACATGGGGAGGGGGTCCTCAATAGTTTTAAGAGTACAAAAAGGTCCTGAAACCAAAAAACATATGAAAACTGAAAAGTCTCAATCAGAAGTCCAGTGAAGGGAGGAGTGGGAAAAGAAAAGCTCTATCCACACAAGGGCAAGGGCCAGCCAAGAGGGAGCAGCCCTATTTCTGGTAACCTAGCTATCTAAGCTCCAGAAAACTGACTGAAGAAACGTTACTCTTGGTGGTATTTGTCTGCTTGGCAGAGACTGAGCGCTGGTGAAGGTGATTCCTGAGCTCTTTTGGCTTTCTCACTGCGGTGACTGGTTTTCATCAGTTAAACATTTGCAGGAAATGGACAAGAGTTTCATAGGATGTTGCAGGTCACATCACTGGAAGGAGTATCAGCCAAAATTTCTTGTAAGATCACTCCCTTTAGGGGCAGCTGGGTGGTACAGTGAATAAAGCACCAGCCCTGGAGTTAGGAGGACCTGGGCTCAAATCTAGCCTCAGACACTTAACACTTACTAGCCATGTGACCTTGGGCAAGTCAACCCCAATTGTCCTGTCTTCTCCCCTCCAAAGAGCAAAAATAAAAAGATTATTCTCTGTGTCTTTTTTTCATTACATATTTTCTCATTGTCAGTGGCTCATCTGAACACATCAAGTTGAAGTCTATGTGGTGTTTTCTTTTTTCTAATTTCATATTACTTTTGATCTTTTCTCTAAGTAGTTGCTGGTAAAGCTGCATACAGATAACTGATTCTGTAAGATATAATGAATTTGTGTGTGCGAGAGAGAGAGAAGGAGAGAGAGAGACAGAGACAGAGACAGAGAGAGAGAGACAGAGAGACAGAGAGACAGAGAGACAGAGACAGACAGAGACAGAGAGACAGAGAGAGAGAGAGAGAGAGATTTGGGTCAGTATTCATCACATCCAGTATTTTCAAACTCTCCTCTTAAAACATTCATGACATATAGACATGAGTCTTCTGAGTAGTCTGCGAGTCTTTGACCCCTTTCATTCCTGAAACCTGAAACATCAGTTATTTTCCAAGATGTTTTTGTCCATCTTCCTGTGTCTACCTCTCATTAAGTCATGGGGGACCATCTCCAGTCATCCTGATCTATATCTGGCTGTTGGACCCAGATGGCTCTGAAGAAGAAAGTGAGGCAGTGACTCCTGCCTCACTTAAATCCAAGTTACTTGCATGTGATGGCACCCCCTTCCTGATGTCATGGTCCTCTTTGAGAAAAAAGAACAAATAACAACAACAACAAAGTCAAGAAATATTAATATAGACATGTTCATCTTATTATATTCTTTATAGAATTTCTCTTCCTCTTCCTCCTTTGCAGCAGATGCTTGTGCAGAAATTACTTTAAAATTCTTCTTTTTAAATGTTTATCTTGAGTCCTATAAGATGATATGACCATGCATCCTATGAAATTGTTTTCTTTTTATATTTGGGTCTATGATGAATAACTGAATAAAAAGGCAATTATTGTGCTTACTATATACTAGGCACTGTACTCAGCCCCAGGAACACATATACCAAAAGCAAGACAATCCCTACTCTCAAGGAACTTCATTCTTATAGGGGAAGAAGGAATGGTGGCCAAAAAGAGTTGCTTTGGTCTGGGAAGACAAAGGAACGTTGAGTGGTATCAGGGGACAATTGATTTCCAAGTCCTTTCCAAGGATGTTAATGTTGATTTGGTTACTGTTCTCAGAGACAAAAGAAGAAAGCAGAGAGCAGAAGACAGAAGGGTAAATGTTCTGAGGAGCAGCATGAAGATGGCCAGGGAGCAGCAGCTTGATAGGTCTGGTTGGGACCAGGTGGGGGGTGGGATGAGTGGGAGGGAATTATAAGCAGCCTTGTATAATATATCTACTATGATAATGTTTTGCATAGCTAGACATGTACAACATATACTGAATTACTTATCTCCCCAGAGGGAATGGGTGACAAGGAGGAAGGAAATGGATCTGAAATTCGAGGTCTTAACATTAAATGTTTCAAATATATATAGATACTATTATTAATACTCTTTTGCTTATAATTGGGAGATAAGATGTGCAGGCATTGGGACACAAAGATTCACCTTCCTCTAATGGAAAAGTCAAAGGGGGTATGGGAGAAGGTATGGGAGACAGCAGATTGGAGGAAGCGATATCTTGTGGGACTGCTATTCTGGGAGGTTGGGTAGGGGAATAACGAGGGGAAAATGATTGTAACTCAAAATCTGGTGGAAATGAATGATGTAAAACAGAAGTTAATAAAGCATTTGTTTAAAAAAAATAAAAAGAAAAAAAGAAAATAGACTGTTCTTTTAAGTATTAACATTTCCCTTTAATTTCTTTTATAGTTTTATTTTGCACTAACTATGCCAATATTTTGTTAATCTAAGATAAACTTTAGATCAGACCCTGTTTAAGTCTCACAAATAATGAATTAGTAGAACCTAAATCGAGTCTAAATTATTACCTAACAATCCTCCTGAATTTATAATTTATTACACATTCCCCACATTAACTGCTTCAAAACTCTTCTCTATCCTCAAACCCAATTACAAACTCACACCCACATTTGTGGCTGATGGTGTGACCTCCTATTGAAAAGATATAGAGCAGGAGTGGGGAACCTGTGGCCTCAAGGCCACATGTGGCCCTCTAGGTCCTCATGTGCAACCCTTTGACTGAATCCAAACTTCACAGAACAGATCCCCTTAATAAAAGGATTTGTTCTGTAAAACTTGAACTCAGTCAAAAGGCCACACCCAAGGACCTAGAAGGCCATGTGTGCCCTCAAGGCCACGAATCCCCCACCCCTGACAATAGAGCATCTGACAAGAGCTCTTTCAATATTCACTGCAGAAGTTCTGGTGGACACAATTCCACTTTCCCCTTCCCTTCATAGATTTGTAAACTCTACTTTCCCCTTCCCTTCATTGATTTGTAAAACAGAGAACTTCCCCTCCCTTAATTGATCTGTAAATAAGTACGACCTCCACCCCTTCCTTTTCCTTGATTGATCTGTGGGTGGGAGTTCCAGCCCAGGGTTTCAAAGGAAATTCAAATGTACACTGACCAATCACCGTAGTTTCACCTTATA
Organism: Gymnobelideus leadbeateri; assembly: GCA_011680675.1. NCBI lineage: Eukaryota > Metazoa > Chordata > Mammalia > Diprotodontia > Petauridae > Gymnobelideus > Gymnobelideus leadbeateri. The sequence continues at coordinate 1,008,506 of WOXC01009938.1, forward strand.
TAACCTTGCTATGGAACCTCTATAAAACCAGCACAATGTCTATGCCAAAGCACTCTCTGATTTGGGCCTGTACCCCGACAGTCCCACGTTAATAAAATCCACTTATAAATTTAATCTCGGGGATCTTCTGTCTTGCTTTATTGGGGTACAACAAGTACCTAATTCTCTTTCTATCTTTTTCAAAGGAAAAAGTATCCCTATTCTTTTCTAAGGCTAATCCCTCTCCCTGAGCCTTTGATTCTGTTTTGTCCTCCTTCCCCTTTCATGTCTTCAGTTTTTCCCTCCACACTGGTTTCTTTCAATCTGCCTACAAACTCAGTCTCCTTCTGCCTCCTTAGTCTATCAGCCTTTCTACCCTGCTCAGCTTCTTTTCCATCTCTTCCTTCCCTTCAGCATCAAACTTAGAAAAGTCCTCTCTGCCCAGACTTCCCCTCCCTCACTTTCCCACTCTGTCCAGACCCTTGAAATGTAGCTTCTGTCTCCCCCCTCTACTAAAACTGTTCTCACAAAGGTCACCTCATAACAACCAAATTCAATAGTCTCTTTCCCCCCCAGTCTTTATTTTCCTTTATATCTCTGCAATATTTGATGCTTATGAAGCTCCTATCTGTGATATTTCAAAAAGATCTAATATATTCGCTATCTGGGCCTCTCTGACATCAGTTAGATTTGCCTACAGCAGGCTACCTTTATCCTTCTACTGCCTGACACCCTGGTCCTGTCATTTTCTGGAAACTGCCATACCATATGACTATACACTCTCTATTTGATTCTGCCAGGCCTCTCCTAGGGATGGAATACCAACTAGGCCCACCTGAGTAAAAAGCTGCTGTCTTCCCTATAAAACTCAGAATGTTCAGCTACCTTCCAAAGTTGCCCTGGTACAAAGTAATTGTGACCCACCCCCCATCCGATATACCAAATTGCAGAAATATAGAGAGAGCTCAATGGAACCCAGTGTGCTGAGTCTGAGGGTGGGTTCATTGAAGGACTTGTGAGGCTCAGAATGAAATAACAGAGCGAAAGCATTTTGCAACCTTTAAAATACTATGTAAATCCATATTGTTGTTATTGTTACTACCACCACCACCGCCACCACTCCACTAATACCACTACTACTGTTACTACTACCGGGACCACCGCACTACTCCACTACTACTACCACTACCACGACAATTCCACTACTACTATTACCAGTACCACTACCATTACTACCACTATTACTGCCACTACTACCAGTACTATTCCACTACCATTACTACTACTACTACTACTACTAATAATAATAATAATAATAATAATAATAGCATATAGTCACCAGGCCTCCAGTCTGGGGATGACTTCATTCCTTTAGCCTTCTACTATACTCCTGCCAAGCTCAAACAATTTTTATAGGGCAACACAGGAGTGTGCTGATAAATGTTTAACAATAGGGCTGGGGTAGGGAAATGTTTACACACACATTTTTAAAAGTTTATTCTGCATTATTAACAGTTTCTTTAGACTAGAAAACCAACAAAACAAAGCAAGTCCTAGTTTGCAGGTTTCTGAGGCATAAATGCTCACACTGAAAATTTAGCAAAATTTAGCATCAGCTCTTTCAAGGTTATCACTGGCTCCCCAAACACCATTAATTACAAATCCACTCCCTGCTCTTGCTCCTACTCTGGCCTGAGGATCAGCACATTTAAGATCCCTGTGACAGAGCTGATTATATCTTTCTCTTTAATCAATAAATCAATCATTAAACATTTATTAAATGCCTACTATATGCCAAACTGTGCTAAGTGCTCGAGATACAAAAAGAGGCAAAAGCAGCCCCTGCTCTCAAGGAGCTTACAATCTAATGGGAGAGACAATATACAAACAAAGCAAGCTACATACAAGATAAAATAGTAAATCATTAATAGAGGGAAGGCACAAGAATTAAGAGGGTTTGGGGGAGGCTTCCTGTAGAAGGTGAGATTTTAGCTGAAATTTAAGGATGCCAGGTGAAGAGGTTACCCATAAAGAGAGTTAGGGTTGCTCTGGAGACCCCAAAACACCAAAATACCAGGTCCTGCCAAATGAATTCAACTCGTCTTCTCTCAGCCAAAAAAAAGTAAAGTTTATTAAAAGTTCAATTGTATTAGACACAGAGTAAGTCTGCTAGATCATTCTGTAGCACTCTCACTATTCTATGGTGCTCTCACAGAAATGGAGACAAGATAGTGTCCTGCATACAGAAGGTTGTGGGAGGAATCTAGGGGTGGTGTAGAAGAGGAGTTTGGGGAGGGTCTTCAGGAGGAGTTAATGAGGTCAAAGAGTGATTAAGGGTGGGAAGTTACTGGAGGCTACAGACAATGGTGGGCTAGGCCAGTTTAAACATGGATTGATATTTTGACAGACTCAAGGGTGGGAAGTCTAATAACAGAGATAGGCTCAGCCACAATGTAAGGCTTATTGCCTCATGCAAATGCCACATCAAATGAGATGATTTAATCAGAGTTCAAGGGAGGTTCCTCAAAGAGAGCTAGAGGGGGCTCCCAGAGACCATACCACATCATTCCCACCTCAAACAAATGGGACCTAAATTCCTCTGGGATAAAGGGCAAAGGTCTCAGCTTCTGAAAGTGCTTCCTGCTGGCAAGGGGTGTAGAGCTGTCCCTGCCTCTCTGGGTCCAGTTCAAGGGGGTCAGACTTCAAGGTGTCAGACTCTGGAAAGTGGATGATGCCAGGTCCAGTGGGCTGGAGAACTTGGATTCAGTTGGAGATTTGCATAGCCTTAGTGGTCATCCAGAGGTTGATGAACCCTGGAGGAGACAAATCTGGAAAGAAGGTTAAGCAAAGGAAGACCAAACAAGCACACACACACACACACACAAAAATTAGATAAAAGACAATCTCCCTGGTAGGAATTAAAGATGACTGTGGCAAGGCCAAAACACTGTTATATATCCCTTTCCTTTTTGAATTGCTCCATGGACATTTAGCACATGGAAAGCAATAGCAGGCACAGAATCTACCAGTTTTCAAAAACAGGCAGTAACTCCCAAAACCTGTTCTCTCCTTCCATCATCATAGAGAGTAAAAGGTTTCTTCTAGATTGGGTAAAGCTGGAGTGATGGTCAATTTAGTTTTCAAATTCTCAAAAGCTTTCACCAGTGGGGCGGAGTCAAGATGGCAGAGTAGAAACAGCTCCTCCACACAGCTCCAGCTCCCACCACTTCAAATTTATGTAAAAGGGGACCCTGAACAAACTCTGGAGCTCCAGAACCTGCAAAATGACACAGAGATGCTAAGCTACCACTGAGGGCAGCCCAGCAGGGAGCTGCCAGCTCAGTGCTCTGGGAGCCAAGCCCAGGCCCACATGAGTCCGAGGTTTTAGCCCCAGGGTGGTCTGACCAGCAGCTGGCTGGAAGGACTCCAGAACACCAGCAGCTGTAGCGTTTCCAGAATTACCAATATATAGATGCCAAGGACAAAGTGAGAGGTCAGTGCCCTACAGACTTTGGGACCTTCTAGGGGGGAGAGAGCACCAGCCTCTTTCCCTGAGGGCGAGAAGCTGCTGAGTCACTGAGAAGCTTGGGCCACATTGCAGCTTCAGCTCCTAGCCTGTGGACTGTGGGGGGATCTGGTGATCAGTCTGGGGGGTAGTCGCTCTTGCTTTACCCCTCTTGGATCTGGATTGCGGTCTGGGGTGGAGGTCTTGGGGTATGTGACAAGCTTGCCAGAAAGTGTGGAGGATTCAGAGAGGGCACCCAACTAATACCTTTGGCAGCTAAGAAAACCCCAGCATTTGGGACAGGAGGTGCCCCTGGCTGGTGGCAGAGTCCTACTGTGGCAACAAGCCCAAAAGTCAAGTAATTGAGTGGCAACATGCCTAGGCAAAGGAAACAAAATAAAAAGAAAAATTCAACATTAGACTCCTATTTTGGGAGCAAAGAGGATAGAAGCATGGAACAGGAATGTGAGGTCAGAACTCCTGCACCAAAAGCCCCAAATGAAAATACAAGCTGGCTACAGGCCATAGAGGACTTTAAGAAGCAGATAAGAGAAGTGGAGAGAAAATTGGGAAGAGAAATGAGAAAGATGCAGGAAAAGTGTTAAATGACAGTCAACAGCCTGACTAAGAAAAATAACACCTTAAAAAATAGAATAACTTAAATGGCTAAAGAGGCTCAGAAAGGCAATGAGGAGAAGAATGCCTTAAAAAGCCGAATTTGCCAGATGGAAAAAGAATCTCAAAAGCTCACTGGGGAGATTCATTTCTTCAGAATTAGACTGGAGCAAATGGAAGCTAGTGACTTTATGAGAAATCAAGATGCTATTAAGCAGGTCCAAACAAATGAAAGAATAGAAGGCAATGTGAATATCTCATGGGAAAAACCACTGACCTGGAAAATAGATCCAGGAGAGATAATTTAAAAATTATTGGACTACCTGAAAGCCATGATCAAGGAAAGAACCTAGAAATCATCCTTCAAGAAATTCTCAAGGAAAATTTCCCTGATGTTTTAGAACCAGAGGGCAAAATAGTGGTTGAAAGAATCCACAGATTGTCTCCTGAAAAAGATCCCAAAAAAACTCCTAGGAATATTTTAGCCAGATTCCAGAATTCCCAGATCAAGGAGAAAATACTACAAGCAGCCAGGAAGAAACAATTTCAATATTGTGGAAACACAATCAGGATAGCATAGGATCTGGCAGCTTCTACACTGAGGGACTGAAGGGCTTGGAATATGATATTCCAGAGGGCAAAGGAGCTGGTATTAAAACCAAGAATCACCTACCCAGCAAAACTGAGTATCTTGTTTCAGGGGAAAATATGGTCATTCAGTGGAATAGAGGACTTTCAAGCATTCTTGAGGAAAAAAACAGAGTTGAATAGAAAATTTGACATCCAGACACAAGAAGCAAGAGATGCCTGAGAAGGTACACAGGGAAAAGAAATCATAAGGAACTTATCAAAGTTGAACTATTTACATTCCTACATGTAAAAACGATAACTGTAACTGATGAAACTTTCCTCAATATGAAAATAGTTGAAGAAGGGTATATGGGCATATGAATACATATATGAATATCTGTATATATGTTTACAGGTATACATAGATAGAGGGCACAGGTCGAATTTAATAGGAAGGGATAATACTTAAAAGGAGAGGGAGGAATATAACAATAGGAGATGGGGAGAGACAGAATGAGGTAAACTATCTCATATAGAAGAGGCAAAGGGAAATGGTTACAAGAGAGGGGAAGAACAGGAAGGCAAAAAGGCAAAACCTTATTCTCATTGAATTTGGCTCAGGGAGAGAATGACATACATACAAATAGGATATCTCACACTACAGGAGAGTAGGGGGGAAGGGAATGAGAGGGGAGTTGATGGGAGGGAGGGCAGGCCAGGGGAGAGAGAAGTTGGAAGCATCCACTTTTGAAAAGGGATAGGATCAAAGTAGGGAATAGACAAAGCGGGAGGTGGGATAGGAGGGAAGGAAATATAGTCAGTCCTTTACAATATATCTGCTATGGTAATGTTTTGCATAGCTATACATGTACAACATATACTGAATTGCTTGTCTTCCCAGTAAGAGTGGGTGACAAGGGAGGAAGGGAATGGATCTGAGATCTGAAGTTTTAAAATCAAATGTTTAAAAATATATAAATACCAGTATTAATACTATCTTACATATAATTGGGAAATAAAATATATAGGCATTTGGGGCACAGAGATTCACCTTGCCCTACTAGAAAAGTCGAAGGGGGTATGGGAGAAGATATGGGAGAGAGCAGATTGGATGAGGGGATATCCTGTGGGACTACTATTCTGGGGTAGTGGGTAGGGGAAAAATGGAGGAAAAATTGTAACAAAATCTGGCAGAAATGAAAGATGTAAACCAGAAGTTAATAAAGCATTTGAGAGAAAAAAAAGGAAAGAACACATTAAGAAAATTACAAAATAATGATAAATAAACCCAATCATGGGAAAATAGTGAGGCAAAATTTGCCACAATATGAGGGAAAATTTCCTAACAATTAATACCATCCCCAAATAAAATGAAGTACTAGGTAAATCTTCTTGTAGATGCTTTTTTCCTACTTGTGGGGGAATTTTAAAAGCAATTCTTTTCCCTGTTCCAGTAGTGTGTATGGTAGAAAGAACATTAAATTTATAGTGCTGGGCACTGATTTTGGACTCCAATTGTGTTACAGCCTATGTAATTTTCACCTTAGTTTCCCCATCTGTAAAATGGAGTATGAAATCACTTAATAAAATTCTCTTTCAACTCTGAAAAATAAAAAAAGCTTTCACGTGGTGGTCTGGGACTTGAGTAGCAATTAATTTGATTGCAGGCCCTCCCAGGCCTTGGGTTTAATTGGATGTAGACCACTCTGGGGGAACACTTTAGGATCTAAGAGTCAAATCCTGGTGTAGCAGAAGTAGCTCACCCAGGAATTTCCTGATCCCAACTATTGACTCAACTATCTCCCATACTTCTCAGGGAACATGGGGAGATCTGTGAAGCTTAGCTAGAGAATACTGGCTTCCCAAGTTCACCAGCAGGTCCCTTCCCAACAAAGGGAGAGGGTGTGAGGAGAGCATAAGGAAGGAGGGTTCAAACAACAGATCCTCGAGTAGGCAGGGGACTGGCTATGTCTGGAAGCATCCCTTAAGTTTCACCTTCCAGGCCTCTGACCTGACTGGTCAAGGGGAGGGTGGAACCAATTGGTTAGAACAGAGAACTTAATGAATCTAGGGGTAGTCTAGAGGAGGGGTTTGGGGAGGGTCTTCAGGAGGAGTTAATGAGGTCAATGAGTGATTAAGGGTGGGAAGTTGCTGGAGGCTACCTGGAGACTACAGACAATGGTGGGCCTCATCAACAGGGAAATCTGGAGTCAGAGCAGAAGTGGGAAGTGTTCCAGGCATGGGGGGACAGCCAGAGAGAATGCCCAGAGACAAAGAGATGGAGTATCCTGTTTGTGAAAGAACCAAGAGGTCATTGTGCTGGTATCAAAGAGTAGGTGTGAGAAGTAAGGTGTGAGAAGACTGGGAAAGTAGGAGGGGGCTAGGCTATGAATGCCAAACAGAACAGTTTGTATGTGATCCTGGAGGCACTGGATTTTATTGAGTAGGGGAGGAAAGAGTGACATGATTGGACCTGTGCTTTAAGAAAATCACTTTAGTGGCTAAATAAAGATGAATTGGAGTAGGGAGAGACTTGAGACAGACACATCAGAAACTATTGCAGTAATCTGTTGAGGTATGGGCTCTGGGTACCCCCTCTAGATCTCTGAGTCCTTGAGGTACAGGCTCCGGGAACCTCCCTTGGATTCTTGATTTAATGATCCCATTTGATGAGGCAGGTCTGTTAGACTTCCCACTCTTGAACTGGCCTAGCCCACCACTGTCTATCCCAGTATGTTCGTATTTTGGGGTCTCCAGAGCAACCCTAACCCTTTTAGTGGGTGACCCTCTTCATTTTTATGGTTTCCTGACTGGGAAACACTGCTAATCTTGAGTCCTCCAAAAGGAACAGGAGGGTATATAAGCCTCTCTCTTTCCCTAGCACCTTGGAAGTACAGGGGGTTTTGTTTGTTTGTTTGTTTGTTTTGTGGTGGGTTTTTTGTGTGTGTGTGTGTATGGTTTTGTTTTTTTGTTGTTGTTGTTGTTGTGTTTTTTGGACCTGACCTCTCAGGTCCCATTAGGTCAGATAGCTAGGAGGCTGTTTTGTGCTCAGCCTGACCTTGGGTTTTCGGTCCTATTTGGCTATTTTGGAGAACATGGACACGTGAGCAGCTTCTGAAGAATGGAAGATAAGGACAGAAGCCCCATCTGGAAGTGTAAGCCATGTTCTTTCAATTCTCAGTGCTAGGGAACTGGGAAAACTTCAGGTACTTTTTTGTGGGTGTTTGTTTTTCGAGGCTTATTCTTAAACCTTCCTTTATGCAGGAAGGGACTTCCAGGCCCTATGCCTGTAGCTCCCAAAAGTTTGCCTTTGGCTTGTCTTTTACAACATTGGAAAAAATTTAGTTTCTCTAGAGACCTTAGAAATAAAAAGTTGGTGTTTTTTGTTTTGTTTTGTTTTGTTTTTTTGCAACACTGGCCTAGGTATAGCCTAGAAGACAATGAATCTTGGCCTGTTTGGGGGACTTTCAAAGATAATACTCTCTTGCAGTTAGAATCATACTGTCTTAGAGAAGGAAGATGGATAGAAATTGCCTACTTAATGGCTTTTGTTGAACTTTCTCAGAACAAGGTTCTCAGGAAAGACTGTGAGATGCTTAAAGCTAGAGCCCCTCCACAGAGGGGTAACAAGGTCCAATTAAATGACCCCTTTCCTATGGCTTGAGCCCCAGTCCCTCCCCCCTCAGCAACTCCTGCTCAGGTCACTGAGGCAGCTCCCCCAGCCCCTTCTGCTGCACCTCAACCCTTTTTCCCTTGGTTCCACTTCCCTTTTCTAGACCAACACCCCTCATTTCCTGTCTCCTACACCATCCATGTCTCCTACTCTGCATCTCCCAGCATGGCCCCTTCCCCTTCAGGGACCCCTGCTCAGGTCCCAGCCACTGGTCAGGCTGAAGTGCCTCCCCCAATAGCCCCTCCCCATGAGGCAACATCCACTCAGCCTTCAGGCCTTACCCCCAACGCAGTCATGAAGGTATCTCCTCTTCTGACTGCTTCCACTCCTCAGGTGCTGGCTGACTTTCTCCCTTGCCAGCTGGATACCCAGTCTTGCAGTTTGATCCAGTTCAGCTAGCACCACCCAGTCACTCTCTCACAGAAGGTGGGACTTCCCAGTCTCCCTTCCCAAGACTCTATCCCCATAGAACCTTCAGGACTTTTTCCCTTAAGGTAAGCAGCTCTCTCATCAGGTGGGACAACTAGGAGAATGGGACATGTACTCATTTCAGATCTCAATCAAATTAAAGTTGGGTAAATTCTCTGAAAACCCAACAAAGTTTACTGAAGGCTCTAAAGACTTATCCCTGCAATTTGAGTTTTCTTGGGGTGATTTACATATCATCTTCTCTACCTGTTGTTCCACTGAAGAAAAGAGGAGAATCTGGGAACAAGCCCCAAAATTTGGGAATTGTTTGGCCAGCAATCACCCCAGAAAATACCCCACAGGAACAGCTGCTGTTCCCATTAGTGACCCAGGATGGGACTATCAGATCTGGGAGGACAGAGGAAAGAGAGACCATATGGTACTTTGCCTGTTAGAAGGCCTAAGAACTACATTTCAAAAGTAAGTAAATTAGAAGAAAGTTAGAGAAATTTCTCAGACAAATAAAGAAAACCCCACCCTTTTCCTAGACAGACTTGTAGAAGCTATTAAAAAGTATACAAATTTAGATCCTGACTCTAAAGAAGGGACAGCGATCCTTAACATGTATTTTACTAGTCAGTCTGCCCCAGATATTAGGAGGAAACTGCAGAAATTGGCATTGGGACCCCAAACACCTCAGGCCCAATTAGTGGAGACAGCCTTTGGAGTCTTTAATAACAGAGACCTGGTTGCAGCAGAAAGAATGCAGGGAAGAAGCCAGAGACAGAGAACATGCTCAATTCTTGGCTGCTGCCATGGCCAGGAAAAACTTTTCCAGGGTTTCACCTTGGAGGAAGTCCAGTCATTTGGGCAGAGGGGAAACCTGCTTTCTATGCCACAAAGAAGGTCACTGGTCCAAGGAGTGCCCCTCCAGGGCACCCCCCCCCAGAGGGAGCCCCAGGAACCAACGCCTCTAGAACTGTGCCCATCTGACCAGGAGGGACATTGGAGGAAGGATGGTCACTGAGTTAAAAGTGGTAGAGCCACCTCCCGGTACCCTGTCCTCCAGTCTTCTCAAGACTCTGAATGATGGGGAAGCCTGGGGCTTGGCAGCGCTCCCACCTTCTCCATTTCCCTCACTGAACTCTGGGCAAGCAAGGTAAGGTTACCCACTTTATCATGGCTAAGTTCTCTGTTCTAGCCAATTGGTTCCACCCTCCCCTTGACCAGTCAGGTGAGAGGCATAGAAGGGGAAACGAACGATGTCTCCAGACATAGCCAGTCCCCTGCCTACTTGAGGATCTGTTGTTTGAACCCTCCTTCCTTATGCTCTCCTCTTTTCCTGTCCTCTTGTTGGGAAGGGACCTGTTGGTGAAATTGGGGAGCCAGTATTCTCTAGTTAAGCCTCCCAGATCTCCCCATGTTCCCTGAGAAGTATGGGAGATAAGTTGAGTCAATAGTTGGGATCAGGAAACTTCTGGGTGAGCTACTTCTGCCATGCCAGCATTTGTTTGACTCCTAGATCCTAAAGTGTTCCCCCAGAGGGGTCTATATCCAATTAAACTCAAGGCCTGGGAGGGCCTGCAATCAAATTAATTGCTACTCAAGGCCCAGACCACCAGGTGAAAGCTTTTGAGAATTTGAAAACTAAATTGACCATCACTCCAGCTTTACCCAATCTAGAAGAAACCTTTTACTCTCTATGATGATGGAAGGAGAGAACAGGCTTTGGGAGTTAAACTGCCTGTTTTTGAAAACTAGTAGATTCTATGCTGCTATTGCTTTCCATGTGCTAAATGTCCATGGAGCAATTCAGAAAGGAAAGGGATATCTGACAGTGTTTTGGCCTTGCCACAGTCATCTTTAATTCCTACCAGGGAGATTGTCTTTTATCTATTTTTTTTTTTTTTTGGTGCTTGTTTGGTCTTCCTTTGCTTAACCTCCTTGCCAGGTTTGTCTCCTCCAGGGTTCATCAACCTCTGGATGACCACTAAGGCTATGCAAATCTCCAACTGAATCCAAATTCTCCAGCCCACTAGACCTGGTGTAATCCATGTTCCAGAGTCTGACACCTTGAATGTGAAGTCTGACCCCTTGAACTGGACCCAGAGAGGCAGGGACAGCTCTACACCCCTTGCCAGCAGGAAGCACTTTCAGAAGCTGAGACCTTTGCCCTTTACCCCAGAGGAATTGAAGTCCCATTTGTTTGAGGTGGGAATGATGAGATATGGGCCCTGGGAGCCCTCTGAGCTCTCCTTGAGTCCTTGAGGTACAGGCTCTGGGAACCTCCCTTGGACGCTTGATTTAATCATCCTATTTGATGAGGCAGGTCTGTTAGACTTCCCACCCTTGAACTGGCCTAGCCCACCATTGTCTATAGCCTCCAGCTACCTCCCACCCTTAATCACTCATTGACCTCATTAACTCCTCCTGAAGACCCTCCCCAAACTCCTCCTCTACACCACCCCTAGATTCCTCCCACAACCTTCTGTATATAAGACCCCATCTCACACTATGTGGGTGAGAGCACCATAGAATGTCCTAGCACAGACTTACTGTCTAATACAAGCGAACTTTTAATAAACTTTACTTTTCTTTGGCTGAGAAGACGAGTTGAATTCATTCAGCAGGAACCAGCATGTTGGTATTTTGGGGTCTCCAGAGCAACCCTACCCCTCTTAGTGGGTAACCGCTTCATAATCCAGGTGTGAAGTCATGAGGGCTGCACTAGCATGGTAGCTGAGTCAGAGAAGAGAAGGGGGCCCATATCAGAGATGTTGCAAAGGTGAAATGGACAGGATTTGGCAATACTTCCTGGTGTTTTGCTTTGTGCTTGGAGCCTGCCCTTATGTGATTTAAAATGTGCCAAAATATATATATGAATGTAATGGAATACTGTTGTGTTATAAGAAATGAGGAGCAGACAGACTTCATAATAATCTGGAGAGACTTATATGAACTGATGCCAAGTGAGGGGAGCAGAACCAGGAGAACTTTGTACACAATTACAGACACATTGTATCTGTGATGACTAACTTTAATAGACTGGGCTCCTCTCAGCAATGCAAGGTTAGAAGACAACTCCAAAGGACTCATGATGGAAAGACATCCACATCCAGAGAAAGAACTACAGAGTCTGAATGCAGACTGAAGCAACTACTTTCTGTCTTTTGTTTTGTTTTGTTCCTTCTTTCTCGTTGTCCACTCCATTGGTTATAATCCTTCTTTACAACTTGACTAATGTTTAATGTGAAGATATTTATAGATCCTATATTTGCTTGCATGCCACCATGGGAGGAGGAGAGAGGAGAGGGAAGGGGAGAAAATTTGAAACTCAAGGATTGTGGAGCTGAATGTTGTAAACTAAAAGTACATACATTTAAAAAATAAATAAATAAAATAGGGGTGGCTAGGTGGCACAGTGAATAGAGCACCAGCCCTGGAGTTAGGAGGACCTGAGTTCAAATCTGGCCTAAGACAATTGACACACTTACTAGCCGTGTGACCTTGGACAAGTCACTTAACCCTAATTGCCCTCCAAAAAGAAAAAAAAAGGCAAAATAAAATAAAATAATAAATGAAAAAAAAATAAAATAAAATGTGCCAAAATAAAGAGTCCTGGGCTATAAGTGTCCTGTGCTTTGTCGGAGCTGTGTTCATGCTTAAGGAGAAGAGACAGGGGCTTTGCCCCAAATAGAGAATTGCCTAAGGGCTCAAGCGACAAGCCAATTCATTCCTCTAAGGAACTAAGGCAGAGACTCTCTCTGTGTGTGTGTGTGTGTGTGAGTGTGTGTGTGTGTGTATGTGTGTGTATAGAAAGGGGTGAGGGTGGAGCATGACCCATCTCAGCAATAATAAGTTGGTGAACAGGAGGCAGCAGCCTTTACTGGTGCTAGAGGGGTGACTTGAGCCAGAAGCTGGTGGGAACCCAACTCTGTTCCACAACTTCCTGTGTCCAGGAGCCCTGTGGTTGTGCAAAATGACAAGAAAAACATCCAAATAAAAGAAAAAATAGTTATCACAAAATAACTACTCTCTAATTCAGGTGATTAAAAAAAAATTTTAGTTAGACCAATTCATACAAGGCCCAAAAGAATTTGACTATAATGAGATATTTAAATGGCTTTCAAGGCAACTCGATAGATATAGGGGCACGGATGCAGAATTCAAATTCACTTACTAGGGCAGCTAGGTGGCACAGTGGAAAGTGTTCTAGGCCTGGAGTCAGAAGACTCATCTTCCAGAGTTCAAATATGCCCTCAGACACCTACTAGCTGGGTGACCTGGGCAAGTCACCTAATTTAACCATTTGCCTCAGTTTCCTCATCTGTAAAATGAGCTGGAAAAAGAAATAGCAAACCAGTATCTTTGCCAAGAAAACCCTAAATAATTGGACACAACCACTTAATATCTCTATGAATAGACAATACAATTGTCAGTTTATTCATTTAATGTGTAAAGTATAAAAATGTCTTTGGCAAGCATAATATTCTACATAGCCCCTCAGCATGGCCTGCCCTGGAAGCCTGGTGAAGACTTCAAAACAACAAAGCAGTTGAGAGCCATGACTTCCTGGATGTAACTCTATCCCCCTCCTCCATCCCAGAACCTCCTTTGCTTGGAAACTATTCTCTCTGGTGCTACTGAGATTTTCCCTGGGGCTAGAAAGTCAACTTGGGCCCAGGGCATGAGTATATTGGTAAATGTTTGGCAATTGGCTCTATTAAAAGCTTGACACAATTTTAAGATTAATCTGCATCTCTAATGTCTTTTCCATGTCTTTCTTAATTAAAATTAACTAAACCAAACTTTGATTTCAGAAGAATACATGAATGCTTACATTGAAAATTAACATCTGGTTCTCCCAAGCCAGTAGGAGCTGGCATTCCTGGAAGGGACTAGGGGCCTCCTTCCCAGAAGATGCTTGTCTTCAGTCATTCATCAAGGCACTAGGCCTTATACTTGAAAGGGAAGTAAAAAAAAATTTGGAGGGAGGAAGGCAAGGCAATTGGGGTTAAGTGACTTGCCCAAGGTCACACAGCTAGTAAGTGTGTCTAGTGTCTGAGGCCAGATTTGAACTCATGTCCTCCTGACTCCAGGGTCAGTGCTCTATTCACTGTGCCATCCAGCTGCCCCTGGGGAGCCAAATTTTAACAACCTGGCTGAGAAAGCACTGGACTGAGCTAGTTATGAGGACTAAGTTCTGCTGTCTGCTCTGACACTAACACTGAGCCTCAGTTTCTTCCCCTGTAAAATGAGGAGGTTGAACAAGGTGGTGTCTTAGGTCACATCTAGTTCTCAGTCTTCAAGTCTTGTGAGATTTGAGAACCATTTTGCAGCCCAGCCTTAATCTCACTGAACAAGCCTTCCTATTTGACCTTGGATAAGTCACTCCCTCACTCTGGGGCATCATTAAACAGCAGCTCCTTCCAAGGAATCCTGTGGAACATCAAGGATCCCTTCCAGTTGGAAAATAATGTTTTGAGGATTGGAAGTAGATGGCTTCAAGCCACTTCAAGAAAAAAAGGCAATTAAACTACAAGGTCCTCAAAAGTGGTGACTGGGTTTTTGCCTGCCTTTATATCCTCAGTGCTTAGCACAGTGCCTAGTACACAGTAGGCACTTAATAAATGCTTATTGACTTGACCTGCTCTTTCTATCTTCAGCTTCCAGGAATCTTCCTGGATTCTAAGTATGAAGAAATAAGTAATGATTATTATAACTAGTTGTTAAAGTCAATGTAAATAGAAAGTCACCTAATCAGACCCTCTGCCTCCCTAGCAGTGATCTTGTGATACATCCTGGCCTCTCACTCTGCCCCCCCCCCCCCACAGGGTGATGTTTATTCTCTCTACCCCTAATACTAATCCTACCTTTCATTCTGTTTGCCCCAGTAATAAGCTGTGTTGCTTGCTCCAGCACAAAAATCCCTAGTTATGGCTGTGTGATTTGTGCACTGCTGCTCTATCTGATCATTTTGGAGAAACCCCTTCGATTCAGACTGGCACCCCTTCCTACTAAGTACTCTCTTTCCCCTTGATTTCAGAGACCCCAGTTTCCAAAATCTCATACTACTTCTCCAAGGAGAAGCTCATGCTCCTTCAGGCTCCTTCCCTGGGTCATCATTCTCTTCCTTACTCCTTAAGGTAGGTTTTCCTTAAGGCTCTGCCCTCTTCTCTCTCTCTCTTTACACTCTTTCCCTTGGCATCCCAGTAGAGTAATTCACTCCCCCTGATGCCTCTCTCCCCTCTCACAGATAACTATCAAATCTGTCTCTCTAGCCCTAGCCTCTCCCCTGGATTCCATTCCACACATCCCCAACTCATTATTCTAAGTACATCTCCACTCTGATATTCCACCATTACCTCAAATTAAAGGTGTTAAAAACAGAGTTATTATTCCCTACCCACCCCCTCCCCCACAAAACAAGTAGCTTGACTTCACTATTTTTGTCAGTTGCCCCACCTCTGATTTAAAAAAAAAAAAAATTCTGTCTTATACTTGGGTCCTCTTTTTTACATCACCATCTTCTTTTTTTAAACAAATGCTTTATTAACTTCTGGTTTACATCATTCATTTCCACCAGATTTTGAGTTACAATTTTCCCCCCATTTTTCCCCTACCCACCCTCCCAGAATAGCAGTCCCACAAGATATCCCCTCATCCAGTCTGCTCTCTTCCATATCTTCTTCCACATCCCCTTCGACTTTACCATTAAGACACAATCTGTGTCCCAATGCCTGCACATCTTATCTCCCAAATACATGCAAAATAGTATTAATAATAGTATTTATGTATATTTGAGACATTTAATTTTAAAACTTCGAATTTCAGATCCATTCCCTTCTTCCCTTGTCACCCACTCCCTCTGGGAAGACAAGCAACTCAGTATGTGTTGTACATGTATAGCTATGCAAAACATTACCAAAGTAGATATATGGTAAAAGACTGCTTATATTTCCCTCCCACCCATCCCACCCCCGACCTGGTCCATTCCCTACTTTGATTCTGACCCTCTTCAATAGTGAGTACTTCCAACCTCCCCTCCCCCCAGAATGCCCTCCCCTCCATCTTCCCCCCTATCATCCCCCTTACCCCTACTCTCCTGCAGGGTAAGATATCCCATTTAGTATGTATGTGATTCTCTCCCTGAGCCAAATTCAATGAGAATATGGTTTTGCCTTTTTGTCTTCCTGTTCTTCCCCTCCCCTGCAACCACTTCCCCTTGCTTCTTCTACATGAGATAGTTTACCCTACCCTGTCTCTCCCCATCTCCTCTTGCCACTTTATTCTCTCACCTCTTAACTTCACCCCTTAAGTATCATCCCTTCCCACCAAATTCAACCTGTGCCCTCTATCCATGTATACCTGTAAACACATATACACACATTCACATATGTATTCATATGCCCATATACCCTTCCTCAATTATTTTCATAATAAGAAAGGTTTCATCAGTCATAGTTATTGTTTTTCCATGTAGGAATGTAAATAGTTCAACTTTGATAAGTTCCTTTTGATTTCTTTTCCCTGATTACCTTCTCAAGCATCTTTTGCTTCTTATGTCTGAATGTCAAATTTTCTATTCATTTGGTTTTTTCCTCAAGAATGCTTGAAAGTCCTCTATTCCACTGAATGACCATATTTTCCCCTGAAACAAAATACTCAGTTTTGCTGGGTATGTGATTCTTGGTTTTAATCCCAGCTCTTTTGCCCTCTGGAATATCATATTCCATGCCCTTCAGTCCCTCAGTGTAGAAGCTGCCAGGTCCTGTGCTATTCTGATTGTGTTTCCACAATATTGAAATTGTTTCTTCCTGGCTGCTTGTAGTATTTTCTCCTTGATCTGGGGATTCTGGAACCTGGCTATAATATTCTTGGGAGTTTTCTTTTTGGGATCTTTTTCAGGAGGTGATCTGTGGATTCTTTCAACCTCTATTTCCCCCTCTGGTTCTAAAACATCAGGGCAATTTTCCTTGAGAATTTCTTGAAGGATGATGTCTAGGTTTTTTCTTTGATCATGGCTTTCAGGTAGTCCAATAATTTTTAAATGGTCTCTCCTGGATCTATTTTCCAGGTCAGTGGTTTTTCCCATGAGATACTCACATTGCCTTCTATTCTTTCATTTGTTTGGACCTGCTTAATAGCATCTTGATTTCTCATAAAGTCACTAGCTTCCATTTGCTTCAGTCTAACTCTGAAGGAATGAATCTCCTCAGTGAGCTTTAGAGACTCTTTTTCCATCTGGCAAATTCAGCTTTTTAAGGCATTCTTCTCCTTATTGCCCTTTTGAGATTCTTTTGCCATTTGAGTTAGTCTATTTTTTTATCAATCAACATTTATTAAGCACCTATTTATATATGGACCAGGTACTAGGGATACAAATATAATCAATGAAATGATCCTTACTTGAAAGGAGTAAGGAGGGTTTTACTTTAGAGAGGGAAGTAATCATATCTAATTTCCCCTAAAGAAGAGAAAGGGGGTGAGTGGACTTTGCTTTGCAGAAGAAGAGGTTGGAGCTACTTAAAAGTGGGGAGAAAGGAAAGCACTCCCTCCTTGGCTCCCTCAGTAGTGGGGTATGGAATGTTGTTGGGTGTTTTGTGACTTTAAGGTCCCAGCTTAGGCCGAGAGAGAGGTGTAGTGAGCTTTAATAGCCATAAAAGGTGATATATGTAATGCAGGGTCATGATTGGCGGGTGGGGGAGCTTGAAAGGGTATAAATGCGGAAGCATTGCGGAAATAAACACACACGCTTGCAACCTCAGCCGGTGTTCTGTCTGGTGATTTCCTCTCTGAGGCCGGTGACGACCGAAGACCCGGGATGGGTAAGTAGAGGCTCCAGAGTGGGGGGGGGACGTAACATATTGGCGCCAGAACAGGGACCTAAACAGGGACCACCCCCACATAGAGTGTGGAGCTAACTCTGGGCTGTAGCCTAGGAGTTGTCCAGACAGCCTTCACCTAGATAAATTGAAAAAGCCCAGTATGGGGGCGGGGAGAAGTTTCCCTATTTTGTTGCCGGCCGAGGAAGATGTCCTTGTGTCTCAATTTAGACAAATTTGTGCCTCACAGGGTGTAACAGTGTCCAAAGACCGGGCAAACAGTTTTATTGATAGACTTTTAACAGTCTGCCCGTGGGTCCCGACATGCGGGGATTAGCCCTGACCGAGTGAGCACTATGAGACATCAGATGTCTACTTATAATCATACCAACCCTGGTTTGCTTACGCCAGGAGATTTTTCTTTATTTAAAGTCTTGGAGGCAGTGGTGGTACCCTCCTCAATTCCCCTTTCCCTCCCGGCCGACACTCAAACAGACTCAAATTCCCCCTCGGTAGCAATAGAAATAGGGCCCGAGGAAGGGGGAAAAACGTTTCCCCCGATTTATCCTTGGGGCGAGCTGAAAACTACAGAAGCAGAAGGGAGAAACCAAAGCTCAGAAACTGCTGCCTTCACGGCAGACGTACCTCGGGATTGGCCGAGAGGAAATGGAGGGGGGCGTGGGCGGGGGCCTACCGCTTATGCAACAGGGGATGAAACCCCCCGGATGAGACCCGTTGTTCAGGGTGCGGAACCGGGACCGCCCAGCGACACCTGCACTGGGAGGAAAAACAGGAAGCCAAACCCTCCCGGGTATAGAGCGGAATGGCCGCAGAGGGCCCCTCCCCCCCCCCCCCACGCCTGGGTGTTATCCCCCTCCTGTTGAACATCATTATCCCGACCAAGAACCCCTCCAAACAGATGTAACCCATGAAGCCCCTTACATGCACCTGGGTTTCTCATCGCTTTTAACCAGCATTATAAAAAGGAGAACAAGTATATTGGACACAAGAATTGACCGAAGAAAGGCCTTTACTGACCCGATTAGAGGCCCCCCTCAGAGGCATATAAACAACCTATCCCCGCCTTTAACAACGGCTAAAAAAATTAAAGAGGCTGAATCACTAATGGCCCCACGAGCTGCCCAACCCTTACTTTGGAAAGGGGGCGGGGCTGAGGGCTCATTTCAACCACTTTGTTTATCTGGCTTGCCTCAATGTTTGTGGGGCAGAGATATTTTAAAACAGATGGGTGCATGTATTACTGCCCCTAGGGAGTTAAACTGATGCGGGCTGCTGGTCCTAAGGCCCCCCCATTGCCACCTATTACTTGGCTTAGTGATACTCC
This sequence comes from Gymnobelideus leadbeateri, assembly GCA_011680675.1. Classification (NCBI taxonomy): domain Eukaryota; kingdom Metazoa; phylum Chordata; class Mammalia; order Diprotodontia; family Petauridae; genus Gymnobelideus; species Gymnobelideus leadbeateri. The sequence continues at coordinate 1,027,426 of WOXC01009938.1, forward strand.
CTTATGGGTGGACCAGTGGCCCCTCACGTCAGTTAAATTAAGGGCCCTTTGGTCTATAGTTGAGGAATTGTTGAATGCAGGTAAAATTGAGCCCTCTTTTAGCCCCTATAATTCCCCTGTTTTTGTAGTAAAGAAAAAGTCAGGCAAATGGAGGATGTTGGTGGATTTACGGGCTATTAATGCTGTAATGTTACCCATGGGCAAGTTGCAGCCCGGCATGCCCACCCCTGTGGCTGTACCAAAAGATTGGCACGTTTGTGTCATTGACATTAAAGATTGTTTTTTTTCCATACCTTTGCATGAAAGTGATAGAGCCAAATTTGCCTTTTCAGTGCCTCCCATAAATTATGCCCAAACATCAGTTCGCTTTCAATTCGTGGTCCTACCTCAGGGGATGGCTAATAGCCCAACATTATGTCAGTTTTTTGTAGATAAGGTTATAGCCCCTGTCAGATCCATGGAACCCTAAATAATGTTTTTACATTACATGGATGATATTTTGATTGCAGCACCAGATCGTCAGATATGCTCCGGGGCTTCAGAAAGCACAGGAGGCATTGTTAGCTGCAGGATTGCTTTTGGACCCGGATAAGGTTCAGTTGAGAGCCCCCTTGAATTATCTGGGGTCCACTCTTGACGGAGGGGTGATTTCCCGGGAATTCCCGAGGGTGTGTGCTGAGGCATGCCGCACATTGAATGATTTTCAAAAGTTAATTGGCGCTCTGCAGTGGATGCGCCTGGTGATACCCCTCCCTCCTCAGCTGATGAGTCCTCTTTATGAGATTTTGAAAGGGCCGGCGGAGTTAATATCACCCCGCACGTGGACTATGGAAGCCTTGAAGGCACTTGATGCCATATTGGCTCAAGCTCGTTCAACCTTGGTCCAGAGAGATCCCAAAGAGCCTATATATTTTGTTGTTTTAAAGGATGCTTTGGCTCCTTGGGGCGCGCTGTATCAGCGCCATGGCTGTTTAGAGTGGTTGTATACTCGCACCTCTTCCCGTTCCCTAGATGATTGTCGGGAATGGGTTGCCCATTTTGCTTTAAAGGCCCTTAATAGATGCAGGGCTGCTTTTGGGTGTGATTTTGTTTTTGATTTTCCTGATTTTGACCTTATAGGTCGAGAATTGGCCCTGACTTCATGGCATTGGGCGATTTTACTAACTTCTGTTTCAGTTGCTGCAGGGGCCCGACCCCGATTGGTTCATGCTTTTGATTTGCTTCCTTTGAGCCCACATCATACAGTGGTCTCCCAAACTCCAGTGAAAGGCCCCAGTGTCTTTACAGATGCTACCAAATGCCACCGAGCCGTGGTATATGATCCTGTCCGGCAGTGTTGTTGGGCCTTTAAGACACCTTTTCAGTCAGCCCAACAGAATGAGCTATTTGCCATTTGGCAAGCTCTCCGCCTTTTTTTTTTTGATGTTCCTGTAAATATTATTTCAGATAGTCAGTATGCTGTAAATTTGCTACAGCGGGTGCAATCTTCTTTTTTGAATAGCGCTGTACCTTTGTTTCCCCTTTTTCGTGAGGTTGCTTCTTGTTTGCAGTTACGTTGTTTTCCAGTTTATTTTTTGCATGTTCGTTCCCATCTGGTGCAAGCAGGCCCCATTTTTGAGGGTAATGTGATTGCTGATGCCGCACTTGGCTTGTTTTCCGTTGATGCCATGGGATTAACTCAATTGAGTGAACTTGTAGAACCACCAGTTTTGGCTCATCGCAGATTTCATTTGTCTGCGCGATCCCTTAGATGTTTATATGGTATCTCCCGGGAACAGGCTTGCAATATTGTTAAAGCGTGTGTATCCTGTGCCCCTTTTCAACCCCAGATTCGGGAATCAGCTTTTAATCCTAAAGGGACCTTTTCCAATGAGTTGTGGCAGATGGACGTGACCCATTTTGGTCACAAGTGCGTCCATGTAGTGGTTGATACATTTTCAGGTTTTGTTATGGCCTCCCTACAGACTGGTGAGAGTTTTCGTGCAGTTAGATCTCATTTGTATTTTGTTTTTTCCACCATGGGAGTGCCCTTATCTATTAAGACTGATAAAGGTCCTGCTTATACTTCTAGATCTTTTGCCCTTTTTTGTGAGGAGTTTGGTATTTTTCACTTGACTGGTATTGCCTATAATCCTACTGGTCAAAGTGTTGTTGAGAGGGCTAATCGCACTCTAAAAGAGGTGCTAGCCAAGTTGCTGGGCAGGGTTCCCCGTACCCTTTTATCTTGTCAGTTATTTCAGGCCCTCTATATTATGAATTTTTTACAGTTTAGGCAAGATGGCACGACTGCTGCCATGCGTTATTTTGCTGGCATTTGTGCTCTACCAGCCTCCGCCCTGAGACAGCTCCCGTCACCGAATAGAGCCCAAGAGGGTTCGAGAGTTTTGTGGCGAGATGAAAGGGGCGATTAGAAAGGGCCAGCAGTAGTGAGGAAGAGAGTCAAGGGTGCCCTGGCTGTTTGTCCGGAGAATGATGATGATTCCTCCTTAATTTGGGTGCCCCTGCATAAAGTAAGAGATATTATGTTTTGTTAATTTTTTTATTTTTGGTACAAATATCCTTTTGTTTTTCTTGTTTTCCCTTTTTGGACCTTTTGTTGTTTTGGGGGAGATTCCTCCAAGCCTGCTTTGGGCCTTTTTGAAAGCTTTGCCCAAACCACTTCCTGTGACCTATTCTTCATTGATCTATCCGATTCTTCTGGTGCGCAATGCTTCCTTGGGATTGCCTACAGCAACGGTGGACCAGAAGGAGGAGCCCTTCAATGCTACTACATCTTGGCGATTGGAGGGTGCTCTGTGTTTTGTCCTGACTTTTCAACTGAGGAATGCTTGTCGTGTGTCTTCATGGGACCACGATCCGTGCGTGGTCCTGCATCATCAGCGATCCGGTCCGCACTTCGGGTTCCCGAAATGGGAGACTCCTCCCCCCGCCACCGGTCGCCTCAGGGGCAAGCCATCAATGTTTCAGAGGGTACGGTCGCCTATATTGAAGGGCCTTCAAGCTTGGCGTCCGCTGATTAATACAACTGTCACCGAGAGATACCCTCGTTCCTTCCTTATATCTCTTGTGGCCTCCGCGACATCGGTTGCATTGGCATCGGTGGCGCTCCAAGGTGGAACTGTGACTGCAACAGCTTTGAACAATTTGTCTGCAAGTACAGCGGAAGCCCTGTCCCAGACAGGGGAACTTTTTGCACATATGAGGGGAGGGTTTATCTCATGCAGGAACAGTTGGATTTGATGTTTCAGCATGGCACGGGGGGATGTGCGCATTCCCTTTCAAGTGTCTGTGTTACTGGGACCCAGTATTATAATACTTCCATGGCTGCGGCCGCTGCCCGGAATATCTCAGTTTACCTGAGTGGACACGGGGATCATGCATTTGACGATAAGTTGGCGAGCTTACGCCGAATGGTTTCTAGGGTCAATGGGACAAGAGTTCACTTTGATTGGTCCCCAGTTCAGCCTATATTGACTTTCTGGCAACGGGTTGGGGGGTGGTTTCAGTCTTGGGGGGCCCTTGGTGCCACGTCCATGTTGGGTGTTTTGTTGTTGGTTTTGGTAATTTGGAGTTGCCGCTCAAGACGGAGATATCGGGACTATACATTGCTAACCCGACGGGCTGTTGATTCTTTGGCTCATCAGGAGAGTCCTGACCTGTGGCTTCAGGCCTTGGATGAGCACCTGTAACACCCGGGGTAAGACGGGCTGTCTCCAGGACAGGAAACTTCTCCATAGCCCGACCGCCTAAGACAGGGCCTAAGGGTGTTGGGTTTCTATGACGGGTAAGGTTCGTGGTTATGGAGATGACCTAAGACAGAGACCCCCGCTCCCTATGCCACAATTGGTCTTAATTTCATCAGATTTAGCCCTAAGGTCCTGCTCCATCGAGCGCATTTTCTGCTCCATCAAGCATATTTTATTTGAATTTGGGTAGGCCATGTGGCCTTTTGTTTGCTATGCTAGAATTGGTTGCTTTGTTGAATTTTTAAATAAAAAGGGGTGAGTTGTTGGGTGTTTTGTGATTTTAAGGTCCCGGCTTAGGCCGAGAGAGAGGTGTAGTGAGCTTTAATAGCCATAAAAGGTGATATATGTAATGCAGGGTCATGATTGGCGGGTGGGGGAGCTTGAAGGGTATAAATGCGGAAGCATTGCGGAAATAAACACACATGCTTGCAACCTCAGCCGGTGTTCTGTCTGGTGATTTCCTCTCTGAGGCCGGTGACGACCGAAGACCCGGGATGGGTAAGTAGAGGCTCCAGAGTGGGGGGGGACGTAACAGAATGTGAACTCCAAAGTGTGTGGGGTTGTAGGTTTCCAAGCAGACAGGTTTGAGGGGGAAGAATTCAACTTGGGAAGCCAGGGTTTCAGGGGAGCCAGACTGTGTCAGGCAGGATGCTGGAGTCCAGGGGTGTCAGACTGGGAGTAAATCTTGGCTATGGTTTTGCATGTAGATTGGTTAGATTTTATGCCTGATGAGGGTTAACCCCAGAGAAGCAACAGCAGCATCAAAGTCAACAAGGGGAAACTGGCCCCCCACCTGAAGATGCCTGGGGCAGAGCCAAAAGCATAATATTTAGCCACAGCTTCATTGGGGTTTCCCTAGGCTGGGTCGAACCACATGTGGATGCATTTGCCACTGCCCTGGCCAAAAGAGCTTGCTTTATAAGAGTGACTCCAAATGTTCTCACAGAGGGAGGCTGGTGTGGGGAAGTAAAATGTGAAAGAGTAGCACGCAGCCTCAGCTGGGCACTTGTTAATCCCTGAAATCCAGTTCCAGCCTTTGTGCCAGTTCTCTTTGCAGGTATAAGAGGATCGGCAATCCTCCCACCACTGGTTACAGTCCTCCTTGCACAGGGGAACATTCAGGATCCATTCCCTCCGCCAGCTTGAGGACATCGGCTGGATCCAGGGTCCCAGGTTGGGAGAGCACTCATAGAGACAAGTGTCCTGGATAAAGTGGCGTTGGCAGGCTGCGGTCATATTTCCACAGTGGTTATAGTTGAAATGGTACAGGTAAGAAGTGTCTTCATGGCACCATGGCTTGTTTTTACAGTGCAGCAGGCATTTTTCTTCCATGGGCTACACTGCTGATGAAGGCCATCTTCTGGACCAGGCTCTGCCTTGTGGTGTTTAGCATCCATGTAGACATTGAGTAGATAATTACCCTTCTGAACCCCATGGGCCATGGCCATGAGGCTCAGGAACAGCAACCCCCATCCTAGTTGAGGCATGATCTCTGGGACCTGTCTCCTCTAGGTTCCCAGAGATCCAAAGAAATCCTGGAGCCCAAAATAATAGCAAAGGCCATTAGTCTATTTTTTAAGGTGTTATTTTCCTCAGTCAGGCTGTTGACTCTCATTTCATACTTTTCCTGCATCCTTCTCATTTCTCTTCCCAATTTTTCCTCATTTGGTTTTTAAAATCCTTCTTAAGGTCCTCTATGGCCTGTAACCTGCTCATATTTTCCTTTGGGGCTTTTGGTGCAGGATTTCTGACTTCACAGTCCTCCTCCTGTTCCATACTTTGATCCTCTTTGCCCCCAAAATAGGAGTCTAATGTTGCATTTTTCTGTTTATTTTGTTTCCTTTGCCTAGGCATGCTGCCACTTAATTACTTGATTTTTGGGCTTGTTGCCACAGTAGGACTCTGCCACCAGACAGGGGAGCTTCCATCCCAAATGTTGGGGTCTTCACAACTTCCAGAGGTATTAGTTGGGTGGCCTCTGTGGAGCCTCCACACTCTCTGGCAAGCTGGATACCCACCCCAAGACCTCTCCCCCAGACCACAATCCAGATCCAGGGAGGTTAAAGCAAGAGCGATTACCCCCCCAAGACTGATCGCTGGATCTCCCTACAGTTCGCAGGCCAGGAACAGAAGCTGCAAAACGGCCTCTGTGCCATGTCTCCTCAGCTGCTTCTCACCCCCAGGGGAAGAAGCCGTCTCGTTCCCCAAATACTAGTCCCAAAGTCCATAAGGCACTAACCTCTCACTTTGTCCTAGGCATATCTGAGTTGATAATTCTGGAATCTCCACAGCTGCTGGTGTTCTGGGGTCCCTCCAGCCGGCTGCTGGCCTGGCCACACTGGGGCTAAAACCTTGACTCATGTGGGCCTGGGCTCCACTCCCCGAGCACTGCGCTTTCGGCTCCCAGTGAGCTGCGCTGGCCATTCCCTGCAGGGCTGCCGGGCTGTCCTCAACGGGAAGTTGGCTTCTCTGTGTTGTTCTCTGGGTGCTGGAGCTCCAGAAATTGTTCAGAGTCCCCTTTTACATGGTTTGGAAGTGGTGTGGGGGGGAGCACCTTGGAAGTCTACCTCACCTTCTATAGCCAGCCATTTATCAATTCCTATGAAGTCCATTTTTGTAAAGTACACAAATCCATCCTTTTCACTTCTATCAACTCTAGTAGGGGGGCAGCTAGGTGTCACTGTGGATAGAGCACCAGCCCTGAAATTAGGAGGACCTAAATTCAAATTAGACACTTACTAGCTGTGTGACCCTGGGTAAGTCATTTAATCCAGATTACCTCCCTCTACCCACCAAAAATAAAAACTCTAATAGGAAGTGACCTGATACCTTGAAATTTCGAGTACTGGAACCAGAGGACCTGAGTCCAAATTCCACCTTCGATGTTTAAAATATATATGAACTTGAGCAAAGCATTTCATTTACATTAGCCCCTCTGTAAAATGAGGGGGTTGGGCTAGCTGACCTTTGAGGATCTTTCCAGTTACATAGTTTAATATCATACTCCCGGGTTCTCATCACTACTGTGGAAGAATATAGGACGATGTTATTTTTTTTAATGATATTATAACAGTGCCCTGATCTGAAATTCTCAGTTTCACTTGAATTAAAAGTCTAATCAATTGCTTTTGAATAGAAGACTTAAACCATTGCAGGAGTTTAAATTCCCTGGGACTAGATATTTAGAATAAATTTGGGGGACCAAACTCAAAGTGGGAACCTCTTTTTGTTAATACAATTAAGACAGGCATCCTTTTGGTTCCTGTTGCCTGCACTCACAGCACCAACCAAAACGTGAGAGCGTGAATAATGAGTTTGTGGACCAGGGGAAGATTGCAGCATTTATACATTTATTGCATGCATGCTAAACAAATCTCAAATAAACATCTGAGGGTCCAAGTTTATATACTATAGCTAAAGCACTTATATCATACTTTCTCATGGGAAACTTCACATAGTTTGTTACATGAGGTGCCTAGCTTGCAACCTTTAGGAGGCCATTCCCTTGGGACACTTCCCTGCTTTATCTATGTCGCTCAAGAGGCCAGGGTTTCAGGGTGGGCCAGAATATTCCAAGCCTCCCTCGAATGGATGTGAGGTGGAGGGTGGTGAGTCAACATCCTGAGATAATGGGCCTAGGTGAGTTGAAACAGGCTCAGGGGGTCCTTGGCCTGGATTCATGCCCATGGCAGAACCCTCAGAGCTAATTCTCAGCATCTCAGCTAACCCTCAACCCCTCCACCTCCCCCTTTTCTTTTAGCAAGCAGTTTGAGGTGATGGCTCTCTGTGCCCATCACAGTTACCCCATGATCCCATTAAGCAAGTGAGGCCTGGAAGAATAAGGCATGCTACCACTAAAATACTTAGCCAAGAAAGTAGGTGAAGAAGCATGGAGCGTATATTTTTGAAGGGACTGGTAAATTCCAATTTATGTGAAATTTGGTTGGCCAATTCAACTGGGTCAGCCCCAGGGATATGGCTATGATCAATATTATGGATTGCATTAGTTAGCACATTCAAGTTTGCTGCAAGAGCACTATTGTACCATACTCCTGCAAGATGATTTTTGATCAGGGTCCACTCTACCAAAGTGGAATTGTAGGGAATTGGGGTTACACAAATAAAATATAACAATAGTCACACTGCACAACGTTCTACTATCATTACATACTGTTGATCTCTAATAATACATTGTGTGGGATTAGAATTTCTACAAGTAACATTCCAATATAAATCCTGACCTTTAAAAGTTATGTTCATACATTTGAGCTGATAATGGTCTCAAAGGCTGTGACATCAATCTGGTCACTACAAAAAGGCAGGTACAAAGAAATAATACAATAATCAATATAGGTAAAACATGTAAAATCATAAACATCAAATTAAAAGGAGATAATTTTAACAATGTTGATAATATTGCGTTAGCAACGTACCTGGATCAACTCCAGAGTGATGACGATTTTGGATGTTTTCTGATATACTTTGTAATATTTGAATCATATCAAACACCAAGAAGTTGAGCATGTATTTTGTCCCAAAAAACATTAGAATCAGAGCTAATATATGGTAAAAGAGTTACACATATATATGTATATAAATAATCACATTTAAGTAACAGTTGATTTTTTAATGCTTTTAACTCATCATCTAAATACAATACTAATTGTTCTAATACATTGATCTTATACAAAAGATCCTTATCTATATCATGTTGTGTCTTAAAGGCTATAGAAACATTTGTTGATAATTCATTGACATATTGTGTAGTTTGGATTTCTCTTAGTAAAGAAATAGAAGACACAGTTGCTGATATTAAGAGGGAGGCTATGGCAATTAGTCCTGTGGTTAAAAGTCCAGAAATTGGGGCAGCTAGGTGGTACAGTGAATAGAGCACTTGCCCTGGAGTCAGGAGGACCTGAGTTCAAATCTGGCCTCAGACATTTAACACAAAAAACTAGCCATGTGACCTTGGGCAAGTCACTTAACACCAATTGCCCTCCGAAAAGGAAAAAAAAAGGCCAGAAATCTCTTTTTTCTAGCTAGAGAATCAGATATTACTTGAAGTGCAGGTTCCCCTAAAGTCTCAAATAAAAAAAGGGTGGTTCTACAAGCAGTACAATGACATCATAAACCACTAATACATTGTTTAAGAGTACAGTTAAAGCAGGTTATATTCCAATAATATGTATTGACTTATATAATCTGTAAATTATTTACATTAGCAGAAGTAAGGAAGGCTTGAGGGGGTCAAATGTAGTTATAGGTTATACAATATATGTGATAGGGGTATGTGTCTCAGAACCTTTGCTCAAATCATTTATACCTTTCTTAAACTTCCTACCCATGCTCCTCTCTTTGCTACATGCTTAAACTTATTTCTTTCTAATTCTGACCGGACACTTATCCTATACTTTTTCCATTACCATCATATAACCTATATAATAAAATTCTTTTTCCCTTACTTTCTCACTTCTCTCCAGCCAGCCATTTGTGTTCTGGCAGGCAAGAAGGGAGACGAGAGTGAAGGGGATAACAGCATTTCAAGGAAAGTCCAGCAGTCCAACTGCATTTTAAATCTTATAGAACGACAAATTACTTACACTCATTCTCACAAAGACACATAAACAAAGCACATAGATACAGAAAATGACAGGAAGAGTGCACTCATAGAAATTCTTAAAGATCTTTTGCAGAAATCAGACATTTATTTGGTCCTACAGAATGATAAAGGAGGCCTGATAAGACTTTGAAATTTTTCTTGTATCCCTTTCTATTAGAGACAGCTGCATCACACTGAATTGTTCAAACTACATTTGGCACTTTCTAATGTTAAACATATCTTTAAAATATTCCATAGAAAAAAGGCAGAAATGGGGAAATGCTGGAGTCCCTCCTCCATTAGTCTCTCACTCATCTGTTTCCCTACTGTCTCCCATTTTACCAAATCTATCTTCCCTTCTGTGGAAACCAAGGACAACATATTTATACACATTCCAAGAATTCTTGTAACTGAATGCTAGTGATAAGTAATCCTCTTTCTCTTACTGTTCTTTTTAAAAGTCTTAGATAATAGTCTTGGTCTCTATTTTCACTTTATGTCTGTCCCATTTTCTCCTGAAAGCTTTTTTCCCAGACTAGCTCATTTGCTTACTTGTTATTATGTTTCCTACTCATCCCACTGAGCACAGTGACCATCCCTTGCCCTAACTATGGCAGGACACTGTCTTTCCCCCTTTTTGTTTTGAATGCCAGCTGGCTTAATGCTGCTGGGAAAATCGCTGTGCTTATCACCTCCTTACCTTGGTTTCTTCTTCTCCAGAGTTCCCAAGGAAGCTGCTTCCATCGTACCCTGCCAGGTCCCTGTTCTGGGCTCTACACTTGCAGCACCAACCAAAATGTGACAGCATGAATGAGTCCATGGGCCAGGTGAAGATTGGAAGCATTCCTAAGTTTATTTCATGCATGCTAAGCAAATTTCAAATAAGCATCTGAGGGTCCAAGTTTATATTCTATAGCTAAAGCACTTACATCATACTTTCTTATGGGAAACTTCACGTAGTTTGTTATTTGAGGTACCTAGCTTGCAACCGTTAGGAGGCCATTCCCTTGGGATACTTCCCTGCTTTCTTATCTCATGCGTCACTACTTTATCTATATCACTCAAGAGGTCAGGGTTTCAGGGAGGGCCAGAATGTTCCAAGCCTCCTTTGCACAGGGGTGAGTAATGGGGGGTGGTAAGTAAACATCCTGAGATAACGGGCCCAGGTGGGTGGAAACAGGCTCAAGGGGGTCCTTGGCCTGGATTCATGCCCATGGCAGACCCCTCAGAGCTAACCCTCGACATCGCCTCCTACAGTTTACCATTGATCAGACTGAAAGGGGAGTCTTACAGGAAGTAGTTAGTTTCTGGCAGGTAGTTTTTCCAAGGATGCATCCACATTTCTAAGTTCTTTTTGGTAAGTGGAAAATGCTAAACTTCAATAATTTTTATTTTATTTTGCTGTGAAATCTCGTCTTTTGTTTCATGATTACTATGAAAGTTAAGTTGGAAGTTGATTGGGTCAGAAGGTATTCTGAATAACTAGCCTTTTTACCAAGTAAAAATTCATATATATGAATATTTTTTCTCTAACAGATTTTGACCAAAACAGCAGCTTATAGATTTTCTTCCACACTACTATTGAAATACCTTCCTGATCTAATCTCTAGTCTTTCCCCTTTCCTTCACTCAACTCTACCAGACTTTTCTTCTTCCTTACATAGAAATATGGTCAAGTAATTCCACTTCCTAAAACCCTTCAGTGACTATTACCTAAGAAATATATTTCAAACTGTTACCTGAGAAATACATTTCAAATTCCTTAGCCTGACATTCAATGCCATTCATAATCTGTCCCTGTCTACTTTTCTGGCCTTTTCTTGGACACTTGTTCTCTTGCATATAGTCTAAGTTCCAGGCAAACTGAATTATTCATTAATCTCCTGTGCAAAATCTTTATTTTTCCAGCCATCCCTTTTGCTTTGTCCCTTCCTTTGCCACCCCCACCACCTCCATCAGATACACACACACACACACACACACACACACACACACACACACACACACATACCCCTCAACCCAACCTTTTAACCCAACTCAATGTTATTTTCTCTAGTGAGCCTGCTTTGATCCCTCTGTCAAGAATGTTCTTTTTTTTTTTTTTGCCTTTGAGAGGGTAACTGGGGTTAAGTAACTTGCCCAAGATCACACAGCTAGATATTTTTTTTGTGTTAAGTGTCTGAGGCTGGATCCGAACTCAGGTCCTCCTGACTCCAGGGCCAGTGCTTTACTCACTGCGCCACCTAGCCGCCGCCCAAGAATGTTCTTAAATAGGTTGGCTGGGTGATGCAGTGAATAGAGCACTGGCCCTGGAGTCAGGAGGATCTGAGTTCAAATCCAGCCTCAGACACTTGACACAATCACTAGCCGTGTGACTTTGGGCAAGTCACTTAACCCCAACTGCCCTCCAAAAAGCAAAAAAGGAAAAATGTTCTTAAATCTCACCTAGTGCTTTGTGTGCCCCTCTCTTACGTATTTATGACACATTATTTTGAATTAGATTGTTTCTATATTCTTCAGGGTCCTTATAGAAGACAATTGGCAAGTTCCATAAAGACAAAGGCTGTTAAATCTTAACTAAATTTTAGATCATCTCATGCATAGGACTCTTTTTGGGCAAATGTGGGATCACATATTTAAAGCTGGAAGGAACTAGAGGTGATGCAATCCAAAACCCTCATTTTCAAGATGAGGAAACTGAGACCCAGGGTTACACAGTTAATACAGTGTCTCAAGTGGCATTTGAACACTGTGTCTTCATTATTCCAAATCCAACATTCACTAATCTGTTTATTAAATAGGCACCTTATTAGGTTATGGTTGCATAATTGAATTAATTGTAAATGATTTAAACTCTTTATCAGCACCTTCTCCTTCAGGAAAGACAATATAATGCTGTGGTAGACTGAACAGCACACTGAGTCAGAAAACTTGGGTTCAAATCTTTCATCTGATATACATGTGACCCAGGCAAATTACTTAACCTCTCTAAGGTTTCCTGAGATCTGGAAAATGAAGAAGGTCTCTAAAACCTTTTCAGGTTTAGGTTTATCTATATGATCCTATTTCCCAGCAAGAATAAAATTGATTTAAGCCTGAACAAGAGCACACTCTGATGGAGAGTCTGTAATGTGAAAATAGACACCTATGCTCACCACCTGATTCTAGACCCAGGCCTGCAGTTAGTTAAAACTACCTGACCCATATTTCCTGTTTTTTAAAGAAAGCTTTTGATTGGCCAGGGAAGGGCATCATAATCTCTACATGAGATGCAGGAAGAATGATTATGACACATGATATGAAACCTCCAATCAGAGGGAGGGGCACAGCCTATTGACATGCAACAGCCCTATAAATACAGCAGATCACCTTTCCAGACCCTTATAACCTTTTTGATACCAGGAAGGGACATGAGTCTCTGGCATTAGCTCAGTGCTAAAATCCACCTACGATGGCTAAAGCAGCGAAATCTAGTGAAAATGAAAAATTTTGTAGCACATGTCAAGAGAAAAAGAAGAAAGCATCCCAGAAAAGCCTTAACAGAAACTACACCCTCTACACGCACAGAGTGATGAAAGAAGTCGTCCCCAACCAAGGTCTGTCATCCAGAACCACTCACGTCATGAACTACATCATCAATAGCATCCTTGAACGAATTGCTGAAGAAGCCTTCAACCTCCTGTGTTACAAAAGACATTTAACCCTTAGCCACCAGGATATCCAGATGGCAGTTTACAGGCTCCTGCCCAACGAGCTGGCCAAGCATGCTGTAGCTTTTGGTACAAGGGCTGTTAAAAATTACAACGACTCCAGATCTTCAACCAACCTGTGACAATTCAGGTGAAGTAGACAAGTCTGTTTATCCAAATGTGTTTCTTTAGAGCTGAGACTTTTTCAACCCCTAAAATGTTCCATATCCTATATTTGGTATTCTAAATGACAGGCAACCTGATGTGTGTATGTATATATAGTTTTACATGGTCTCTATATAACTATACAAGAAGTTTATTTGCCCTATCTATATACTTTTTACAGATTGTCAAAGTTAGTTACTATACAAAATGAGCAACCACCCCCTCCCCAGAAAAGAAAAGGACTTTACATTAAAGAAAAATTGTTGCCAAGACAAGTATTTTGGAATGAGCTTGAGTTGAAAAAGCTACTTCGAATTTTTAATATATTATCATGGAAACAAAACCTTAATTTCAATGTGCCTTTTTTTTACTCTAGAGATGTACCATTTCATTAATGCTACAGGATCACAGCATATACATTCTGGACCAATAGAAGAACCTATTATATAATTCCGTTTTTAGAGAAACTGTTCAATGGACAACTCTTTCGGTATTAAAGATCATTTGCTGCTTAGTACAGCATACTAAAAATATATGTGTGCTAAATTGTGCTAAATCAAAGCTTTATATGAATGGAGAAATAAATTTTGGGGGAGGTGACATATATAGATAGATATAGGCATATAGATATATATAGGTATATTATAGATAAATTATATAGTTATGTATATGCCATATAGAAATATATTACATATATACACACATAAATGTGTATGTGTACATACATGCACATATATGGATATAGTCTAGGACTTCCCAATCTTTTTGTAATTAAGGACTTGATTTTTTACCTTCAAATTTTCAAAATTGTCCCTTCACACAACAACAAAAACAACAATACTATGAGTACTAGACTTGTTGTTAGACTATTATCAGTAGTAGTTATATTGATATTTCAAAGGGCAGGGTTTTAATCAGTGATCAGGAGTAGAGGACTGTTACAGAGTCATTTAAGAAAAAGTACAATTTTGTAAACCTTGACGTGGTAATTTTTTTAACTAACAAGCATTGATAGTCTCCCTCACTTTCCCCCTCCCCCCAGTGAAAAAGGAAGAAAGAAAGAAAGAAAGAAAGAAAGAAAGAAAGAGAAAATACATACTTATTTCTTATGATTCCATTTCTCTCTTGGCTTTTCCAAAGCATTAACTATATAGCATTTGCCCCATCTTCATCCTTTTTATAGAAATATATTTCTGCTAGATTCTTGTCAAACAAAGTTAACAGATATTATACAAAAGTTAACATTAACCTCCCTCCCAAAAAAACCACTTCACATTAAAGAAAAATTATTTGCCAATACAAGTGTTATTTTGGAATGAGCTTGAGTTGAAAAAATTTCTCTCAATTTTTAATATACATTATCATGAGGACAAAACCTTCTTTTTTATACTTGAGATTGGTCATTTCATTAATACTACAGTATCACAGCATATAAATTCTGGACCAAGAAAGGAATCTATGTAATACTATTTTTAGAGAAATTGTTCAAAATGGCACCCATAGAAAGATTATTTAAATGTATATTGCCAAATTGTACTAAACTTTATGCTAATCGAGAAATAAATTATTTTGGAAGGTTTTATATATATGTGTGTGTGTGTGTATATACACCCAGATGGGATTAACAGTGCATATTGTCAATCAATTCAGAAGAAAGCATGTATATAAAACCCTCGTGGTGAACAAACTTTGGTTTGACTGTAAAAGTCCATTTTGTGTTGGTGACATATTGTTTTTGTTGTTGTTTTTGACAAACCATACCAGAAATTTGAACAAACAGGCATTGATTAAATATCAATTAGATATCAAATATCAAAGCACAGGTGGGAAAAGACAGTTTTTCACCTTAAACCAATAAAATGAGGAGAATTTTAATATGATTAAAAATCTGACACTGGATGGGAAGGGGGTGGGGCAGAAGGGAGGTGTGTGGCGGGAGGGGGCGGGAGGGGGCGGGGGGGGGGGCAGGGTACTGTGCCTGAAACACTTCAACACCATCAACAGGTTAGGACGCTGCTGCTGGTTGTAATACAGATTTTCAAAGAAGAACCTATCACCAAAGCATGTATCAGCTTTGGAAAAGAACAAGAAGAAATCCTAAGATTCCCCCATCTCCACATCTGAAATGTTGTTTTCAAGCAAAAGCAAAAAGCCATCAAGAAAAAAAATTTTCTCCATCAAAGTCTGTATTTCAAAATGCTTGGCATTGTTTATAATTTTGAGCAGCCTGAGCCTTAAAAAATGGAAAGAACACCTTGTGTTTGTGGTGTATGTTAAGAAGGGTAACACTGGGGGGTGTTTCAAATTCTGCTATCTGGCAACTAGGATCTATATTTCAAGTGTTATTACTAGACTGCAAGCATGGGGGGAGGGAGGGACCTTGAAGAAATAGGATAAATAAACCTTTCTCCTCCATTTCATGTGAAGCGTGCTGCCCCATCTATAGAAGGACCCCCGTCTTTTCTCTCTTATTCCCCTGGTATGGTGAAAAGTAAATGGAGGGTTGTTGTTCTTGTTCAAATCTAATAAGATTCCTTAGTGATCCTTAGTGTTCCCTCTCTGGGCTTCTGAGTTTGTACATCTATGAAAGCACTGGGCTTGGAGTCAGGAAGACATGTTCATTAGTTCAAATCTGCCCTCTGACACTTACTAACTATGACTTTGGGAAAAATCATTTAACCCTGTTTTACCTCAGTTCCTCCTCTGTAAAATGAGCTAGAAAAGGAAAGGGTGAACCATTACCATATCTTTGCCAAGAAAACCCCAAGTGGAACCACTGAAGATCGGAAAGGACTTGAACAAAGACAATACAAGATCTGTAGCTAGGTGGCACAATGGATAAAGTGCCTGGAGTCCATCTTCCTGATTTCAAATCAAGTCTCAGACACTTAGCAGTGTTTGTGGCCCTGGACAAGTCACTTAACCTGTTTGCCTCAGTTCCTTCATCCTATAAAATGAGCTGGAAAAGGAAATGGCGCAAACCATTCCAGCAATCTAATCTTTGCCAAGAAAACACCCAATGGGGTGGTCATGAAGAGTCAGACATGACTGGAATGACTCAACAACAAAGTCATCTATAAAATGGCTGTATTTCTAAAATCCCTATCCATAAAAAAAAAAGATAGGAAAACAACATGAACATTATTCACAAGGGACTATAATAACCTAATAAATATTAAATTAGAAGGTAGATTTTAGAAGACAATAAAGAGGAAGAAGCTTCTCTTGGTTTGTAAACAAGGTTAAAAGAAAAGGAATTTTCTACTGAGACATTTTAAGAATCCAGTATTGCCCTCTCCCCCTCCCCTCGGTGCGCGCAGGGAACCAGGCCCCGGGGCCGCCGCTGTCGCCATCGCTTCCCTCCAGCCCCGCACCATGGCTGAGACGCTCTCTACCCCCCCGTCCTACACGGAAGACGACTTCTACTGCCCGGTCTGTCAGGAGGTGTTCAAGACCCCGGTGCGGACCGCGACCTGTCAGCACGTTTTTTGTAGAAAATGTTTCCTGACTGCAATGAGAGAAAGTGGAATACACTGTCCCCTCTGTCGTGGAAATGTAACTAGAAGAGAGTGAGCGTGTCCTAAACGGTCCTTAGACATTGAGAATGTCATGAGGAAATTTTCTGGTAGCTGCAGCTGCTGTGCAAAACAGATCAAATTTTATCGCATGAGACATCATTACAAATCTTGTAAGAAATATCAGGATGAGTATGGTGTGTCCTCCATCATTCCAAACTTCCAGATCTCTCAAGATTCAGTAGGGAATAGTAATAGGAGTGAGACATCTACGTCTGATAATACAGAGACCTATCAAGGAGATGCAAGTTCTACTGGGCATCCCACATTTAAGTGTCCCTTGTGTCAAGAAGCAAACTTTACAAGACAACGTTTACTGGATCATTGTAATAATATTCATGTCTTTCAGATAGTCCCTGTGACCTGTCCTATTTGTGTGTCTCTTCCATGGGAAGATCCTAGCCAGATTACTAGAAATTTTGTTAGCCATCTAAATCAAAGACATCAGTTTGATTATAGAGAATTTGTGAATCTTCAGTTAGATGAAGAAACACAGTATCAAACTGCTGTTGAAGAGTCTTATCAAGTAAACTTCTGAAGGTTGTAGTCATCTGCATTCTTCTATCTTCAAGTGCCATCTTTGAGGGAAAAGCTACATGAATCCACGTTTCAGTAACCTAATGTGTATATTAATAAAGAGGAATTCAGTCTAAAAAAAAAAAAAGAATCCAGTATTAAGTTATTTGGAACCTAACTGGATTTCAGTTGAATCGTGAATGCAAAAGAACAAAAAAGCTAAAATAAAATTGAATGGACTGGAATGCATTTGATAAATTTTGCACAGTGGTTTTAATGATACTGGGATCCTAAAGTTTATAAGAACTTTGTACCTTGGCAGAACTACTATTTTAACAACATAAATGCCCAAGAGATTGATTGATAAAATATGATAAACAAGTGATCAACCAACTAGCCTTAAAAAAAATTCTGTCTCTTAAAATTAATTTTTAAAAAATATTTTTCCAAGATTACCTCCGAACTTTGTAAAAGGGAACTGGGAACAACTTCTGGAGCCCCAGCACCCACAGAACAACACAGAGAAGCTAACCTCCCTCTGAGGAGAGCCCAGCAGCCCTGCAGGAAGGACCAGTGCAGCGCTCTAGGAGCCAGCACGTGGGGAGCCGAGCACAGCCTAGCGCCTGAGTTGCGGTTTTAGCCCCAGGGCGGCAGGGCCAGCAGCCGGCTGGAGGGACCCCAGAACACCAGCAGCTGTGGCAATTCCAGAATTATCAACATAGACATGCCTAGGACAAAGTGAGAGGTTAGTGCCCTACGGACTTTGGGACCAGTATTTGGGGAACCCGTCGGCTTCCTCCCCTGGGGGCTAGAAGCCACTGAGGAGACATGCCATTTTGTAGTTTTCAGAGGCAGCTCCAGCTCCTGGCCTGCGAACTGTAGGGAGAGATCCAGTGATCAGTCTTGGGGGGTAATCGCTCTTGCTTTAACCTCCCTGGATCTGGATTGTGATCTGGGGAGGAGGTCGTGGGTGGGTTTCCAGCTTGCCAGAAACAGAAGTTGCCCCCCCACGTGTTCGGGACGAAAATTCTCCTTTCTGGCCACAAAGCCATACTGTGGCAACAAGCCCAAAAATCAAGTAATTAAGTGGCAACATGCCAAGGCAAAGGAAACAAATTAAACAGAAAAATGCAACCCTAGACTCCTACTTTGGGGGCAAAGAGGGTCAAAGCATAGGGGAAGAGGACTGTGAGGTCAGAAGTCCTGCTCCAAAAGCCCCAGGGGAAAACATGAGCGTGTTGCAGGCCATAGAGGACCTTAAGAAGGACTTTAAAAATCAAATAAGAGAAGTGGAGGAAAAATTGGAAAGAGAAATGAGAAGGATGCAGGAAAAGTATGAAATGAGGGTCAACAGCCTGACTGAGGAAAACAACACCTTAAAAATAGACTAACTCAAATGGCAAAGGAGGCCCAAAAGGGCAATGAGGAGAAGAATGCCTTAAAAAGTCGAATTTGCCAGATGGAAAAAGAATCTCAAAAGTTCACTGAGGAGATTCATTCCTTCAGAGTTAGACTGGAGCAAATGGAAGCTAATGACTTTATGAAAAATCAAGATGCTGTTAAGCAGATCCAAACAAACAAAAGATTAGAAGGCAATGTGAAATATCTCATGGGAAAAACCACTGACCTGGAAAATAGATCCAGGAGAGACCATTTAAAAATTATTGGACTACCTGAAAGCCATGATCAAAGAAAGAACCTAGAAATCACCCTTCAAGAAATTCTCAAGGAAAATTGCCCTGATGTTTTAGATCCAGAGGGCAAAATAGAGGTTGAAAGAATCCACAGATCACCTCCTGAAAAAGATCCCAAAAAGAAAACTCCCAGGAATATTATAGCCAGGTTCCAGAATCCCCAGATCAAGGAGAAAATACTACAAGCAGCCAGAAGAAACAATTTCAATATTGTGGAAACACAATCAGAATAGCCCAGGACCTGGCAGCTTCTACACTGAGGGATCGAAGGGCATGGAATATGATATTCCAGAGGGCAAAAGAACTGGGAATGAACCCAAGGGTCACCTACCCAGCAAAACTGAGTATTTTGTTTCAGGGGAAAATATGGTCATTCAGTGGAATAGAGGACTTTCAAGCATTCTTGAGGAAAAAACCAGAATTGAATAGAAAATTTGACATCCAGACACAAGAAGCAAGAGATGCCTGAGAAGGTAATCAGGGAAAAGAAATCAAAAGGAACTTATCAAAGTCGAACTATTTACATTCCTATATGGAAAAATAATAACTGTGACTGATGAAATCTTTCTCACTATGAAAATAATGGAAGAAGGGTGTATGGTCATATGAATACATATGTGAATATGTGTGTAAAAAAAAAATATATATATATATATATATTTTTTTTTTCCCCCTTAAGGAAACAACCATTTTATTGATGCCTAGTAGGTACCTGCACTGTGCTAAATTTGTATAACTTTACCAATATTATTATCTCATTTGATAATTATCTTCACAACTTGTGAGATGAGGTTGCTGTTATTTTATACTTGAGGAAACTGAGTGTTCTACAGTGATTTCCCAGGGGTTAAATGTAGGTGTGTCTGAGACTGGCTTTGAACTCTCAGGTCTCCTGACTTCAGGCCCAGTGTTTCTGGGGTCCCTGCCCCCCATCTAACTCAATCTCTCAGTCCTTTTTTGCTGCTCAGTCATTTCATTTGTGTTTGACTCTTTGTGAGTGACCCATTGGGGGCTTTCATGGTAAAGATGCTGGAGTGTTTTGTTTTGTTTTGTTTTGTTTTTATTTCATATTTCACAGATGAGGAAACTTGAAGTAAACAGGGTTAAGTGATTTGTTCAGGGTCATATAGCTAGCAAATATAGCCAAAGGCCAAACTCAGAAAGATGAGTCTCCCTGACTCTAGGCCCAGCATTCTATCCCCTGTACCACCCATATCTGTAAAATACTCCAATGCTCTGTCCAGGGACTTCTTTTACTTGGTAACACCTGGATATACCTCATCAATTCCCATGGGTTAATTATCTCCTCTATTCAGACTCCTAAACATATACGTGTGTGTCTATATGAATGTGTCTGTGCATGATACATACCCTACGTATGTATATTTATAACTCAACATATATATGTTATCTTTCTCCCCAGACCCCATCCCCTCTACTAAATTCCCCATCCTGTTGAAAGCAAGCACTCTCTTTTTTACAAGTAACTCCTAGGGTCATGATGTATTCTCAACTTGCATCTCATGCTTTTTAGTATTCTACAAAGTGGCAAGTGGCAATTCAAGCCCATAGTTGTCCTCTCACAAGTCCCTAATCTCCCCATTCCAATCTCTCCCCACATCTGAGCTAGGAAACTAAGGAAAATAATAAATAGTATTCCTTAGAATTCTGGTCTGACAGACATCATCCCTCACTCAAGACTGCTAGTAACTTCTAAAATAAAAAATAAACATCCCTGGTTCTTTAAAGCCCTTCACAAATTGAATCCAACCCTATCTTTTGCGGCCTAAGCAGTATTATCTTCCACTCATTCCTACAGCAAACTAAAGAACAAAATCTCATCCCTGAACCAGTTTTGCAACCCTTAACTAGAATGGGTTTTTGTTTTTGTTTTTTTGCCTCTTAGAAAATCCCTGCACTCCCAGAATCAAAACTCAAACATTATTTAGATTAAGCTTTTAACGGCCTTGATCCTTCACCAAAAGTTAGATCTCCTGAGGCTTGTTTCTTTTCTTTTCTTTCTTTTTGGCTTTTTAAGGGGGAAGGAAAGAAACAAACATTTACGGGGTGACTAGGTGGTGCAGTGTAATAGAGCCACCAGCCCCAGTGGAGTCAAAGAGCTCCTGAGTTCAAATCTGGCCTCAGACACTTAAACAAAAACTAGCCATGTGACCGTGGGCAAGTCACTTAACCCCAATTCCCCCTACCTTCCCCCTCCAAAAAGCAAAAAAAAAAAAAAACCCATTTATATACGCACCTTCTATGTGCCAGTCACTGTGCTAAATTACACTTTTAACAAACATTATCTCACTTGATCCTTACAAAAATTCCATGACATTATCCCCAGCTGAGGAATATGAGACAAACAAGATAAGTTAATGACTTGCTCAAGTATTAAGTGTCTTAGGTCATATTTGAACTCAAGTCTTCCAACGCCAGACACAGAACTCTATCCATGGCTCTACCTGCCATGAAGTGTGTGTGTGTGCCCCTCAAACAAAGTTAAACTTTGTTTATATTATCAGATTGTTTGAAAACAAATTCAGGCAATAAGAATAACAAATACAAAATTGACCAGCAACTGGAATCCATAAGCTCAACACCGCTCAACCCTAAAATGTCCTCCACTCTGAGTGACATACGCTATTTTTATACTATTTTGTTAATAGCAAAGCAGAGTTCTTAAAGAGAGAAAAGGGAGTTCTGAGAGAAGGAAGGCAAATTCACACAGAACCAAAATTTTAAGAGAATCAAGAATCAAATGTAGTTCAATCAGGGTAGAGGAATATCCCGTCTTCTGAACAAAGTATATATTCTATCTCAGATTAAATGAGCTTTTTTTTTTCTGTGTCATCGCTGTTGGTTTCATATTGTTTTCAAACAAATTGCTATGTAACTCTCTACACCTTCCACAGATTCTAGAATCCTGTTGGGAGATTCTTTTCTTGTTATTCAAAGTTATAGACTATTTTCTCCCATCTTTGTGATGTCTGAAAATTTGATAAATGTACATCTATGCTTTTGTTTTTTTTAATCATTAAAATTATTTTTTTGTGAAATAGAAAATTACCAATGAACATGGCCAGGAAATAGGAGATTATACATGAAACCATGGTATTCCTTTATTGTAATAATTCACTAAATTGAATGTTACAATCCCAGTATTGCTCCACTGTTTTCATATGTGTGTGTCCCTATAAAAAAACAAACAAATAAAATAAAGTTGTAATTAATTGTATGTTAGCTACCAGCCTTGATCACATTCTTTTTTTCTTCCCATTATGCTTATAACCTTAATTCATTCTTCAAAACTCAACTTAATTTGCCACGAAGTTTCCCCTCAGTCCATACAACTGGAAGCAGACACTTTTCTTCTTTGGTCTTCTAAGTCTCTTCTGTGTATTTTTTAAAATTTATTTCCTTAATTTTTTTAAATGTCAAAAAAGAGTATTCCCATAGACACAGCAAAACCTAAAAGTAGTATTCTACATGAAGCCATGAATCTCCATTTCACATTGCTTGCTTTTAAAAGAAAGTAATTCTATATACATAAAATTGTCTTGTTTTTCTGCTTCCTTTTCTTTGCTGTGCATTTTTTTAAAAATGTTACAACAGCTGATTTTTTAAAAAAAATCTTCCCCATTAAAAAAAAGGAATAAAATTAGTGGTTGGGTATCTTCAGCCAAGGACCTTCAAAAAGAAATTACTTTTGGGGTAAGGAGAAAGTCAGAATACGTCCTCTAGTCCCCCCACTCTCCCTCCACTCTTCAAACAATTGTTTGAATTTGAGAGAGCCATTAAATCCATGAGAAAGAAGTCCCACTATCAACCATAAGACAGTAGCA
This sequence comes from Gymnobelideus leadbeateri, assembly GCA_011680675.1. Lineage (NCBI taxonomy): Eukaryota > Metazoa > Chordata > Mammalia > Diprotodontia > Petauridae > Gymnobelideus > Gymnobelideus leadbeateri. Next base: position 1,050,255 of record WOXC01009938.1, read on the forward strand.
GTGGCCCCAGAGCAACCAAACCAATCTGTATCATGATGGAGTTTGAAACTAGACACTGAAGAAGACTAAAGACACTGAAGACTAAAGACTAAAGACTAAATAAGGCTGGATGGAGTTTGAGACTAGACACTGAAGACTAAAGACCAAACAAGGCTAAGGGTACTGACCAAGCCCAGAAGAGAAACATTTGACTCCAAACAAACAGGAGTTTGTTTTTCATGCATCTATTATAGTGTGAATGACCTCCACAAAATAAGCTGGCATGTATGCAAGCACTTAATATAGTCTTGTTGACTGATTCTATTTCAAGTGTTTGGAAACTACAGATTTGTGTAAAATTTTCAAAGGAATTTTCTAAAATCTTACCAAACCAGACTGAGGAAGGGTAGACTTTGTAAGTAAGAATCTCAAGATGGGGAAAATTTGCTTCAAATAATTTAAAAAATACTCTTATTTTGGAAATTTTGGTTCTGGTTCCAATTTCCATTTATGCATTTTGTACTTTTGAAATCTCAATTCTGATTACACCTAATTAATGACTTATCAATTCTTTATGGTTTAAGTTGACTTGCAAATCTTCAAAAATCTCTGACACACATCTCCCAAGTCAATATGGTTCTAAAAAGGAGAAAAAATTTTAAAATGTAATGGCTAATGTCATTTAAATCAGAAGTGTCAAACACACAGTCCCAGCCTCTATTGGTGACCAAGTCAGAATTAAAATGTAATTGAGAAATATTTAAGAAAAAATTAATTAAAAAATAATAAAACACGAATAGCATTTTATTTAACTGTCAATGTATGCAGGGGATGATTTTGTTCACATTAGTGCCCCCCCTCTTTTTTATTTGTTAAACACCCTTTCTATTTAAATCATCTTCAATGTTTATTCGTTCATTCAATGAACATGTATCATCAAGTGTATGCTTCCAGTTGTATGGACTGAGGGGAAACTTCGTGGCAAATTAAGTTGAGTTTTGAAGAATGAATTAAGGTTATAAGCATAATGGGAAGAAAAAAAAAGTGTGAGCAAGGCTGGTAGCTAACATACAATTAAGACAATATTTTAGCTTGGAAAGCTTTATAGCACTGAGTGAATTACATATTATAATGGATATAACATGAGCTTTTAATATTGAGATTTTCAATAGGTTACTAGTATCTAGGGAAATATTTTTCCCATATCTTTGGGAAATATGGAAGTTATCTGGTTTTCCTGCTAACTTCTGAGTGCTCTTGAGTAAAATAGATAGCTATTTTGTGGAGGGTCATTCACAAAATAATAATAGACACTTGAATTATTCTCCTTGTCCAGAGTGTATTGGTCTGCCAATGACTTCAAAATATCCAATATCAATATTAACCTAAAAAGGTAATAGTCACATTTCTGGTAACTGAGAAGTTGGAAAATTTAATTCATAAAAATTGTATATTAATTTCCAAAAAAAATGTCAGCAAGATTACCTTTTAGAAAGTGAGCTTTGATTTATTTATATTCCTTTTGATATTTCTCTCCATAATGACTCTCAAAAACAGTTGGTGTTAGAAATCATATTGATTGTAGGGGGATGGTAGCATCTTAGGACCCCTAGAGCGATAGATTCTCCCCTTTCCCACTCCACCCTGTCTCCAAACTAAACACAACTCTAAAAATTCCAGAAGAAATAATTATTTAAAAAACAACAGAGAACAACTATGACCTTCTCTAGGATTTCACCATAACACCTACCAGAATTCTGTGGAAGATTTGAGCAGAGACAATACCAGGGTAAATTTGGAAGTTAAGGAAATAAATGCCAATACCCAGGCAAGAAGTCAGGGCTGGCACTCAAGCCATCCTTGGGGATACCTGGACAAGCCCACAGCCCAAACCACAGAAAAGGACCAGGGTGGTACTTGGAAGTATTTGGGGTCTCAAAGGAAGCCTACTATCAAAAAGACATCTGTTTGCATCATATCAGGATCACAGCAAGTTACTGAGCCAACTAAGTAGTAAGAGAGAGATAGAAAAGAGGCCAAAGTCAGAACCTTACTTACTCCAGGCATCAGAAAACTGAGCTTTTCCCAGGAATTACTACTGATGGTGTGACTAGTTGTAGCCAACACACTCATACTCATGAGGTCAAGCAGGCCTCTTCACATCATTAAAGACAGTAGGAATAAAAAAGACCACAGAGCCTTAAGTGAGTACAAAGCACCCTTATCCAGAAACTGGAGGCTTGGATGCTGAAGATATGACATGCATGTAAATGAAAAAAAAAAACAACAACTTTAAAATAGAACAAAATGCCAAACATAATGAGGAAATACTAAGAACCAAGAGAAAGCCTAAGAGTTCAAACCAGAAGAAAATGTAAATCCCACAGTTAAGTCTAAGTAAAGTAGAGACTCAGAGAAAAGACAATCTAGCTGCAAGGACTATAAAGTACCTGGAAGAAACTGAAGTAAGCCATAATGAAACACCAGTATTAAATGAAACATCAATTAGGAAGAAAACACGTGTCGAGGAGAATCAATAACTCAGAAAAGATCAGTAGTAAACATCTATCCAAGAATTGAATTAACTGAAAATTAGAACGGTCCAGACAGAAAGAAGTAACTCCAACAAGAAGCAAGACACATATTAAAAGCAAGACCAAATAAACTGGGGACAAAATGAAGAAGAGCCAGGAAAACAATATATACAGAATAACTGCTTCTACAGCCATGTGTGTTATAAGTGAAAAACATAACTACCACAAAACAACTAAAAGCAATGAATGGCATGAAATTGTGAAGATCAACACTGAGACAGGCTCCACAGTTTGAAGCTACACAGTTTGAAGCAAGCTACATGTTTTAAGTTTTGTAGCTGGTTATTCATTTGTTTTTGTTGATTTTGATCATATTTTTCCTCTTTTTCTAAAAAATGCTTTGTTGTAAGAATAGTATCTTAATAATAAAGGTGATGGACATAGGAAAATTCAGATAGTGTTAAGAATATCAATTAAAATATTATAAAAAATCAAAAGATTGAAACAAGCAATAAAATAGCCAAGGTAAAGTATATGCTATCAAAAACTACTGAATAATTTTGAGGACTTTTATAAACTTCAAAAATGAAATGAACAGGACAAGCTGTGATACGACTGAATTTATGAATAATTCCAGAGGGACTAATGAGGAAATATATGCTATTCGTTATAAAGAGATGATAGATTTGGGACATAGAATGAGGCATATATACACAGACATATAGATATAACATATGGGTTATATCCATATATGGAAATATACATTTTTCTGTACACCAGGAGAGATTTTGGCTATATATATATATATATATATATGTATGTATGTATGTATATTTGTTGCAAGAAATGTTTTTTTCCCTTTCTTTTTTCCAATGGGATAAGAAATGGGAGGGAGAGAAAATATATTTCTGATAAATTTCTGATAATATAAAAAATGGAGAGGTAGGACACTACGAGCTAAAGGTATGGGATGTTGCATGAACTTTCAGATGAGGTTAAGGTATTAATTTTATTTAACTTTTTTTTTTTACTTTGTGACAAGAAATACTAAAAATATCAAACATAATGAGGAAATACTAAGAAAAAAGCCCAAGAGCTCAAACCAGAAGAATACAGTATAATCCTGTATATAGGATACTTTGAGTACAAGTAACTTAAGAAGTGGGAGTGAATAATCTTCAAATGTAATTAAAATAAATAAAAACTGAGGGGGAATTACTTGAGGCAAAAAGAAAAAAACAAGGAAAAAAACCATCAAGCAAAATTCATTCATCACACAGAGGCTGTGTCCCACGTGGCTCTTTCTGAGTCCATCACTCATCTGTGTTAGGAGGTGAGTTGACAAAAATCCTTCATCCTCCCTACTCTGGACAAGGTGACTGCTGACGTCAATCATTGTATTGTATCAATCTTTCAAAGTTGAGTTTTGTTATTGTTGTTGTCGTCTTACTACATTGTTGCTTTTCTTCAATTTAAATTGTTTTCTGGTTTTCTGCTCACTTCTCTCTGTCATTTCACTGCTACTCAGGATTCTCTAAAGGTTTTTCTTCATGGGGTGGCTAGGTGGTGCAGTGAATAGGGCACCAGCCCTGGAGTCAGGAGGATCTGAATTCAAATCCAGGCTCAAACACTTAACACAAAATTGCCCTACCTTCCCCTCTCCAAAAAGCAACAAAAATATCTTTCTTCATCCTTTGTGACACAAATATCCTATTAGATTAATAAACAACAATTTGTTGAGCCATACCCCAGTTGTCTAAAAGTTGTCTAAATCTGTAAGATTACCTTCTAGTTCTTTGCCTTTCTTCCCCCACCCCTGCCTTTTTAACTCCTCCTTTAAAAGGATCAGGATAGAGTGCAGACCCCTGGAAGTCAGAAGGACCTGAGTTCAAATGTGACCTCAGACACTCACTAGCTGTGTGATGGTGATGCCACTGGGCAAGTCATTCAACCCCATTTTTCTCACTTTCCTCGTTGCCAAGAAGACCCCAAATGAGATCTCAAAGAGTTAGACATCACTAACCAACAATACATTCCCTTTTCCTCTTCATGGGAAGAATTCTGGCCAACTTTTATTGTCCTGTTCTCAGGACAAAAAAATCCAGATTCTCACTAGATTTTTTAAATCGTTATTGGGTATATGCAATTCAAACTTCAAGGGGTTTTCTCATTTGAAAAAAGTGGGATCAAGAAAGTTTATTTTTTACTGTAACTTCACTCCCCAATAATATTTTCCCTCTTTTTTCCTTGAGTTTGATGTTATAGGAAATTGCTGTTTGTGTTATACATTCAGGCCTCCTTTGTCCATTTTAGATTTTGAATGTCATTAATGACCCCTTCCCTATTCCTTCTTCTATATTCATATACTAGTGCATACTTTTTATACACCCCAGTTATGAAAAATACAGCTCCTTCCGATTGTTCAAATTTATCTTTCTAGGGTTTCTCTGTATTTTGAAACTCTTACTCAGTTATGGTCTTTTCAAAATAGAAATGTGTCCTCTCTTTCCATTAAAGATTCACTTTTTCTCCTGTAGGATTTATACTCAGTTTTGCAGAGTAAGTTATTCTTGGTTGTATCACTTGCCTTTTAAAATATTTTATTCTTAGATCTCCTTTAGTTTAGTGGTAGCTGCCAGCTGGGTCTTCTGTGACTGAACGTAGACTTCAGAACTTCATAGTGACTGAACATATATGGTCTTTGAGTTGCTTTCTTTCTGAATTCTTTTACAATATTTTTTCTTTTATGTGAAAGAAAACTCTGGATTTTGGCTATGACATTCCTGGGACTTTTCCAGTGAGTTCATCAGTAAATTATCCATTATTTCTGATTATAATAAGTTCCAGGCAGTTTTTCATTTACAATTTCTTGAAAATATAGTGTCCAGGTTTTTTTTTAATCATTTCACCATTTCAGGGAGCCCTGAGATGTGCTAGTGTTAGGGACCTCTGTGGGAGAGCCAACGTGGATTTACCTCAGTGCCCTTGAGAGGTCCCTGGACCTGTGACGGCACTGCCTCCGGGCTTAGGCGATGATGGCAAGGCCTCTCGCCCCCATTAACCCTCTAGGCACTTGAGGGACTGCTAGGCCCCCAGCTGACCACGCCTTGTTCTAAGGAGCGAGGTACATCCGGGTCCACAAGGAATATCCTTGCTCCAGGTAGAAATCGCGAGATAAGAGTCCCAGGGTTAAGGTGTGCTTGACCTTAAAAGGCAAAAGGTGTTGTAATTGGCCAAGAGCCAAAATGGAAAGTGCTTGCGTAGGATAGGCTATATATGTAGAAGAGCAGGAAATAAAGTTGGAGTTGCCCCCTGAGTTGCTGTGTAAGTGTGCTTTGTTCTGCTCGGCGCTCCCCGCCACGTGGCGTCCGGAAGGCCCCAGGAAAGGATCCGACGACAGACCTCAGAGGACCTGAACTGTACTCCTTCTAGTTCTAGGTGCTAAGCACTCTATGACACCAAATTAAAGCATCTCTGCACCACTGTGGCTTGCCAGCTGCCCCTCCCTGGGGCTTAACTGGGGCTTGATGACTATCTTGGAGCTTCTTAAGGGGATCTTGCTCCAACACAGAAATTCACAGGCCCACTAGGTTGCACTACAACTTACTTTGCTAGGCACACACTCCCCTTTCCTCTTCATGGGCAGAATTCTGGCCAACTTTTTTGTCCTGTTCTCATGTGGAAAAAAATAACTTCATACAATTTTTCACTGGATTTTTAAAATCTTAATTGGGTATACGTTCAAACTTAAGGGAGGTTTTCTCATTAAGGTAAAAGAAGTGGGAGCTGAGCAGTTGTACACCCTCATTTCAGGCAGTTATTTCTGTTTTTATTCAAGTCATTGATTAACATGATACTCGCTCAGATCCAAATGTTAGAGCCAAAACAGAAAAGCCATGATGGATAATCCTTGGTCATTCAAACAGTTCAATCAATCTAACCCATAAAGTTAGCACAGGAAATTTTGTCAAATAATTTTGTGTTGAAATCTAGGTAAAATGTAACATGTTTTTTAAAAACTCACAGAAGAGAACATAAGAGAAGGCCAGAAAGAATTCACAGACAAGTAGGACAGTTTTTAAGCAAAAAGCAGCTCATAAGAAGACCCATAGTTTCGTGTGTGTAAAAGCCTCTTCTTCTGTTATATGGAAATTAATTTAGTGTTATTAAGAAGAAAAAAAATTTTTTTTTAAGAAATAGAGGGGGGTGTGGCTAGGTGGCCCAATGAATAGAGTACTGGCACCAGAGTCAAGAAGACCTGAGTTCAAATCTGCCTCAGACACTTAACACCTGCTAGCTGTGTGACCTTGAGCAAGTCACTTAACCCCAATTGCCTTGCCTTCCCCCCTCCAAAAAATAAAAAAAATAGAGGTAAAATTATCTATAGTATCCCCCCGATCATATCTACAGTTTCATTAGTAATACTTTCATAAGAAGAAGTGGGCTGGAGTAGAAGCAGTGTGTCCAAGGCATTCTACCCCCAGATCACCTCCAAACTATGTAAAAGGGGACTCTGAACAACTTCTGGAGCCCCAGCACCCACAGAATGACACAGAGAAGCTAACCTCCTGCTGAGGACAGCCCAGCAGCCCTTCAGGAAGGACCAGCACAGCGCTCTGGGAGGCGGCAGCACAGCACATGGAGAGCCGAGCCCAGGTCTGTGTGAACCACAGTTTTAGCCCCAGGGCAGCTGGGCCAACAGACGGCGGAGGGACCCCAGAACACCAGCAGCTGTGGCGATTCCAGAATTATCAACACCGATATGCCTAGGACAAAGTGAGAGGTTAGTGCCCTATGGACTTTGGGACCAGTATTTGGGGAACCCATCAGCTTCCTCCCCTGGGGGCTAGAAGCTGCTGAGGAGACACGCCATTTTGCAGTTTTCAGTGGCAGCTCCAGCTCCTGGCCTGTGAACTGTAGGGAGATCCAGAGATCAGTCTTGGGGGTTAATCACTCTTGCTTTAACCTCCCTGGATCTGGATTGTGATCTTGGGGGGAGGTCTGTGGTGGGTATCCAGCTTGCCAGAAAGCTGTGAAGACCCCAACGTTCAGGACAAAAGCCCTCCTGTCTGGTGGCAGAGTCCTACTGTGGCAACAAGCCCAAAAATCATGTAATTAAGTGGCAACATGTCAAGGCAAAGGAAACAAAATAAACAGAAAAATACAACCTTACACTCCTATTTTGGGGGCAAAGAGGATTGAAGCATAGAACAGGAAGAGGATTTTGAGGTCAGAAATCCTCCTCCAAAAGCCCCAAAGGAAAATGTGAGTGGGTTACAGGCCATAGAGGACCTTAAGGAGGACTTTAAAAATCAAATAAGAGAAGTGGAGGAAAAATTGGAAAGAGAAATGAGAAGGATGCAGGAAAAGTATGAAATGAGGGTCAACAGCCTGACTGAGGAAAACAACACCTTAAAAAATAGACTAACTCAAATGGCTAAGGAGGCCCAAAAGGGCAATGAGGAGAAGAATGCCTTAAAAACCTGAATTTGCCAGATGGAAAAAGAATCTCAAAAGCTCACTGAGGAGATTCATTCCTTCAGAGTTAGACTGGAGCAAATGGAAGCTAATGACTTTATGAGAAATCAAGATGCTGTTAAGCAGATCCAAACAAATGAAAGATTAGAAGGCAATGTGAAATATCTCATGGGAAAAACCACTGACCTGGAAAATAGATCCAGGAGAGACCATTTAAAAATTATTGGACTACCTGAAAGCCATGATCAAAGAAAGAACCTAGAAATCACCCTTCAAGAAATTCTCAAGGAAAATTGCCCTGATGTTTTAGATCCAGAGGGCAAAATAGAGGTTGAAAGAATCCACAGATCACCTCCTGAAAAAGATCCCAAAAAGAAAACTCCCAGGAATATTATAGCCAGGTTCCAGAATCCCCAGATCAAGGAGAAAATACTACAAGCAGCCAGGAAGAAACAATGTCAATATTGTGGAAACACAATCAGAATAGCCCAGGACCTGGCAGCTTCTACACTGATGGATCAAAGGGCATGGAATATGATATTCCAGAGGGCAAAAGAGCTGGGAATGCACCCAAGGATCACCTACCCAGCAAAACTCAGTATTTTGTTTCAGGGGAAAATATTCAGTGGAATAGAGGACTTTCAAGCATTCTTGAGGAAAAAACCAGAGTTGAATAGAAAATTTGACATCCAGACACAAGAAGGAAGAGATGCCTGAGAAGGTAATCAGGGAAAAGAAATCAAAAGGAACTTATCAAAGTTGACCTATTTACATTTCTACATGGAAAAACAATAACTGTGACTGATGAAACCTTTCTCAGTATGAAAATAATGGAAGAAGGGTGTATGGTCATATGAATACATATGTGAATGTGTGTATATATGTTTACAATTATACATGGAGAGAGGGCATAGGTTGAATTTGTTGGGAAGGAATGATACTTAAGGGGTGAAATTATGAGGTGAGAGAGGAAAGTGGCAAGAGGAGATGGGGAGAAACAGGGTAGGGTAAACTATCTCATGTAGAAGAAGCAAGGGGAAGTGGCTGCAGAGGAGGGGAAGAATAGGAAGGCAAAAAGGCAAAACCACATTCTCATTGAATTTGGTTCAGGGAGAGAATGACATTCATACTAAATGGGATATCTCAACCTGCAGCAGAATAGGGGGAAGGGGGATGAGAGGAGGGATGATGGATGGGAGGGCATTCTTGCGGGGAGGGGAGGTTGGAAATACCCACTACAGAAGAGGGACAGGATCAGGTAGGGAATGGACCAGGTGGGAGGTGGGATGGGTAGGAGGGAATTATAAGCAGCTTTGTCCAATATATCTACTATGGTAATATTTTGCATAGCTATACATGTACAACACATAATGAATTACTTATCTTCCCAGAGGGAATGGGTGGCAAGGGAGGAAGGGAATGGATCTGAAATTCAAGGTCTTAAAATTAAACGTTTCAAATATAAAAAAAAAGAAGTGGGCTTTGACTACCCTTCCTCTCTTAGAAATCCCTTTTCACAGAAGGCAGGCCAAATTATGAACTAAATAGTAGATGTAAACTCCACCCCACCCCCACTGATGAGTTCACATATGAATGGATCCCTCAATATTAAAAATATTTTTATTGTGAGAGTTCTGGCAAAGTTTTGTTAGCTTTAGAAAGACTGCCTGCTTTGTTCTTACTTGCCCACCTAAAGTCAGATGGAGATACAATATCCAGGTGAAGGGGGAAGCTACTAAACGCTAAACAGATAAATTGGATTGCACTGCAAAAAGGCTGAGCAATCACAATAAACTAATCTCCTCTCAGGTTCCAGAATAGTAGGTATTACCCTGAAAAATCTTCAAGACTCAAGAGAAGATTGAATCTCTTAACAATGTTGTGGCTGACAGTGAAGGAGTTATCACAGGGTTTGGATTCCTTGGGGTGGGTTTGGGTTTGCATTTGTTTTGTTTTGTTTACATTTTTGTAAGAAAAGTCCTAACACCTCTCTCACCTCCTAATACATTTATTTTCTGGTCCTAGACTGATCAATCTGGAAATAGTAAAAAAGAATTGCTTCCTGTAATAGACTCATGGATAGTAAATTATAATCACAGTGAAATTACGATCCAATTAAATTCAATGTCCTGATGCAAGAGGACACCTCCCACCCCCAAAATTCATAATTACAATTACCTGAATTTTAGAAATGGCATGATGATAAAAATTGTCTAGGGAGGAAAAAGTCAAATAGGCATTTTGATAGGATCTCTGAGGATCTATTTTCAGGAAAGCTCAGGAAAATTATGTTTGACTCAATACAAAATTATCAATTTTTCAATGAACATTGAAATATTGCTATCTAGAAAAGTATGAGGTAATTGGATGAGGGGAGGAAGGGGGTAACTGGTAAAGGAGGCATTTTATTAAGATTGAAAGATTGTCCAAACAAGAAAAATAAAGATGTAGTACAAGTAGCAGACCCAAAAAAACCTTTTTTTTTAAAACTATCTTATATCCTTATCAGAATCAGGAAAAAAAGACATTTCTCCTAATCACCCCAAGTACCCTTACTAAAAGTCAATAATAAAAGATATTCAGGAAGTTATCTCAATTAAAATCCTCATTTTTTTACAGGAAGACTTTCCCAACCCCTCTCAATTCTATCGCTTTCCCTCTGTTAATTATTTCCTATTTATACTCTACATAGTTTGTATTTTGTTTGCATGCTTCACCCCTATTAGATTGTAAGCTCCTTGAAGACAAGGGCTTGCTTTTCCCTCTTTTTGTAACCCAAGCACTTAGCATAGTCCTGGCACAATGTGTTTTGTTTGATTGATCATCCGGAGTCATCAGAATCCAAAATGTGCTTTCAGAAACAGCAAAGAGTTATGTCAGGAAAAGCTAAGCTAAAAACAGCCAATTTTTCATCCAATTCTCTGTCACTCCCAGGAGCTTCATTTTTGGTTACCTGGATTTCATTAGTTTGTCAATATTAGCACTCTAGAGCCAGCACTCTAAGCTACCATGCCCCTGCTTTTATATCACTTAAAAATTTGATAGCCATATGGCTATCACCCAGAAGGTGTTCAAGAGGAGAGAAGAGGATTAAGAGAAATATATCCCCCCACCCAAGTATTCTGAATAAGCATGAAGGATAACCATATTAATTGAGAATCAAAAATCAAAGTATGAATCAATATGGTGACTCTCAGAGCTCAGGACACAGAAGGTAGGTGAAAGGAGACAAATGGAAGAAAGATGAGACATGAGGAAGGTAGAATGCCTCTGTCTTTCTATATGTGGAATATAGAAAGGGATATAGAGACAAGAGACATGTAGATTGTTGGAGTCCTACCTGGGCTGAGCTTGCATTACCTCAGTGGCCTCAGAATTCTCCTCAGTACACAATGTGTACTGATGAAATATGGTTGCCAGATGGTCAGAAACCTCCTACTAGGTAGGCACTGAGTCAAAGAATCAAAACTCTAACCAACTGTAAATCAAGATTATAGCCTATGGCAGAGGTGTTAAACACATGGCCAGCCTGCTGCATGTATCCCACAACATTCCTAAGGGCAGCCCAAACCAGATGAAAATGTAATTGGAAGATAAATAAAAATACAATAAAACCATATTAATTTTAAAGCTATCAATACTATGACCCCCTTATGTAGGAATCTTTATGTAGTTTAGTGGCCCCCATTTCTATATGAGTTTGACACCACTGGTCAACAATATTCCTTGATCTTCCACCAGAATTATCTTGTCCAAAAACTTCTTTCAGGTTTGAGGGAAGTAGGGATCCATCATTCCACTTCATTTTAATATGATGTAAAAACAAGGAACCCAAAATGTAATCATGAAATATGTAATATAGGTGTTAAGGAATTTTCCTACCACCTTATCACAGTTCTGTGCGAATAAGTACTTAATTTGAAAGGACTGACTTTGACCATTGAATCAAAACAAATGAAACACACAAGGATTTTCTTGACTGCTAGAATCGGCCATGCCTCATGGACCTATGTATAAAAACAACAAAATTAGTTTAAGAGTCTGGTCCAGTGACAGAGATTCCAAGTTCAGGAGTAGCAGATTCTAAGTGTTGGAGGAAAAACTAGGCTCCTGAGAAGGAACTGATCTTAGGGAGAAGAGATTTTCTTTCCTCCTTCACTCCTCCCCTTACACAGAGGCCCATGTCATCCAAAAAATTTGACCAGTATGAAGCAAGGTATCCAGACTCGAATCAGACACAGAATCAAGCAACCTAAGGGGGAGGAAGTAGCTTCAAGGAATATGACTCCTTTGACACAAAAGAATGTACTCAAGAAAGAAACAACAGTCCAGCTGAGCAGCCTTGCTTGCAGAGAGTTATTGGAGCTTGCATAGAAAAAGGACTCCCATAGGTTAGGAACTTTTACTACAGGTATAGGATACACAGAAGCCTCCTTTATCATGATGTAAGTGCTTTAAGCTTATTTTTGGGAGAGTACCTTTTTGTACCAACTGTTTTTAGTAGGCCATTGATTTTAATAAATACCTTTGCTAAAAACTAATTAAGCCTAATCTGTTTATTAATTGGGAACACACACTTGTTAAGGTTTGTGTACTCAAGTAGCAGTCTATGAGATTATCTCTAGAACCAAGAGAAGCAGCTGCCCACGCTGGGTCCCAGCTTCTAGGTTTAATTACAAGCTGCAGAGAATCAGAAAGGTATTATTACATAAGAAATTCTGCTTGAAAATTCTGTAAGACCAAACTAGTTCCTAAGATCCAGACCCTGTAATAGAAGCTAGAAGATTTTAGCAAAATCATAAATTTTGAGCTATAAAGGACCTTAGAAATCATCCTCTGACTCTCTCCTTTTACAGATGAGAAAAATGAGCCTCAGAAAGGTGTTAAATGATTTTCCAAATGTCACAGGTAAATAACTCACAATCAAACATAACCATCCTGGGATTTGAAGCCAACCATCTGATTAAAAATCCAATGCTCCTTCCAATGCATCAGGCTCGATGTGCTTCCTTGTGTCCTTGAGTCTTTTTTTGCTATAACTACAAAGTTGTATACTGCCTTCTCATGGTTACAGAAAGAAGAGAGGGTGAATAGAGGACCGGCCCTGGAGTCAGGAAGACCTGAGTTCAAATTCGGTCTCAGACACTTAACAACAACAACAACAAAAACTAGCCGTGTGACCTTGGGCAAGTCCCTTAACCCTAATTGCCCTACCTTCCCCCCTCCAAAAAGCAAAAAAAAAGGAGGGGGGAATTGATAAGATGACTTGGACAAGTAAAAGATGGAGAAAAACAGGAAGTTCATAAGCAGTGATCAAAATCTAAATGCAGGGTAATGGTGTAGGGCAAAGTAGAACCAGGAAGGGAGAGGGAAAAGGGAGGCCTGCAGGTAGAATACAGGAATAGGCCAAAGTGGGTGGGGGAGGGAGGGGGCGGGTTCCTTAAATTCATGTAACCTAAAAAAAAAATTCATAAAATTTTCATTTAAAAATTCATGATGTCTCCTGAGAACGGTGTTGTATCTTTTTGTGCACCAGGTATACAGTACAAGGAGAGAATTGGCTTCAAGGTTTTTGGAAAGGATTGTGAAGGACAAGTGGGGAGGCAGACAAGAGGGGCAGGGGGTGGGGGGGAATCTTCCTTATAGCTGTAGTTATCTGAAAATAGAATGGGTTCACTTGGAAGGTATACTTTGCCTGCGAGGGTTTAAGCAAGGGTTGGAAAACCATTTATTAACGTTGGAGAGTAGATTCTTCTTGTACAAATTCATGCACAGATTAGACTATGAGCTGCTGAGGTTACTCTTACAAAAAAAGTTTCTATTTTTTCCCCTTGGAATAACCAATTTAAGGAAAGAATCTCTCATAATATGTTCGTACCACTACTATGAATGCATTGGAAACTGATAACTTCTTATCTCAGTGGAAATGACATGAAAATAGAAGTTTTGACCCCCTTCTTTGCACTTACCCCCTAAAAAACATGGGAGATTTCCATCTGACTTTGTAGCTAAAATCTTCCCTGTGAAGTCTCCCTCATTAGAATGAGAGCTCTTTGAGAGCAAGGACTATTTTTTCTGAATGCTTGCAATAGCAATTACTTATGAGCAGACCTCTTTTCAAGATTTTTCTTTTTTTAATTTGTAAATTTATTTTATTTTTAATTTATGAAATAAAACAAGTATTTCCATAACATAGTAAAATGTTAATAAAAAGATGATTACAATGAAATTGCAAATCTATTATGTATAACTTTTGCTATTCCTTTTAGTTAGCATGGAAATTTTTTTGTCCCTCCCACCCCACCCTAACAATTTCCAAAACATCTGACATTGAATTCAAAATTTCTCCATATCTCCATGCATTCCCCCCATTTTGTTCCTCTCATCCACATCAGATCACATATCTCATCCCATACCTGAACAAAATATTCCCCAATTACTATGGTTAACCAATTGGTTAACTGATAGTTAACCTAGCCCAGAGGTGGGGAACCTGAGGCCATGTGGCCTGCCTAGGTCCTTGGGCCTGTTGACTGAGTCCAAGTTTTACAGAACAAATCCTTTTATTAAGAGGATTGTTCTTTGAAATTAGGATTTAGTTAAAGGACACACTTGAGGCCCTATTTAATAGATAGTTAATATAACCTTTACTTGAAGATGTAGTGAACCAACTACCTCCCAAGGCAGCCCAATCTACCTTCAGATAATTGGAATTGTTAGGGAATTCTTCCTTGCCTTGAGCCTAGATTTGTAACTTCCATCCACCTACTGCTCCTGATTCTGTCTCCTGGGCCATGCAGATCAAAGCTAACGTCTCTTCCTCTAAATACATCAGGTCTCTTTATATATTTAAGGGAACACTGACATCATCGATCCTGATATTGTACACACAAATACAAAAAAAAAAATCCGAGTACTATATCAGGGAACATGGTAGTAGCATCAGTCATTTTTGAAATGTTAAATGAAATTAACTTAGACATTGTGGGGTGAAAATAGATCTTTTATGAAGCAGAAATGGTAAAACTCAATATTGCATTACCACACTGCAGTATTTCTACAGTTATAAATAATGGGCCCTTGTCCTCAGGCTATGCTGACTGTTAAACATATGATAACAAACCGCTCCAGAATAAGTGTCATCTCTGTGCCCACACATGCAGTTACACCGCAAATTGCTCCAATTAAGCAGTTCTCTCTCCCAATCTATGGTGTTCATACTTGAAGCAAGAATAGCTCAAATTTCAAAGGGAAAAAAATCAGAAATGGTGCCCTTTGTTCATGCCATCACCCACTTCTGGGCTGGACTCATATGCTACCCCGCCATTTCCATGACATCATTCCCCATCCTACACCTCTAAATTCAAGTTTCTCATAACACAATTATCTGGCTCTCTCTTTGCACTTATCACTGTACCTTCTAATACTTAAATTTTGTTACATAATTTCTCTCTCTCCCTCTCCCATGCTCTCAACATATGTGCATGCATACATATATACAACACATATGTGCATACATATACATGCATACACACATCACTGAGGATGATAGGCAAAAATACAAAATTTTTGTTTCAGATACTATTAGAGAACTTCCTTTTTATGATAAATGTGTTTTTAACATAATTTTTTGGTTAATAGGGAAATGTGTTTTATATGACTTCACATGTATAATGGATCTCATATTGCTTGTTTTCTCAATGAGTTGACAAAGGACTGAAGGTGGGGAGGGATTGGAACTCACAATAAAAAATGAATGTTTAAAAAATAAAACATACAGAATTCGAGTGAACCAGTGTCTCCAAAATTAAGTTGCCTACATAATACTTTCACTTAAAAATACATTGGTAAAATCCACGCATTTTGGTCTGGGAGGTTTGCAGATGGAACATCCCTAAGATAAAGGAGTTTTAAGACAATTTGAGAGCAAAATAAAAGAAATGTAACCTATATTTCATATCCTCAAAATTTACCACACATAATTTATGCTTTGATATGCATATAATTTCATGCTTCATACTTTTATTGAGTGATTATGACCTTAATTTTAACATTGCAAGTATATAAATTTGTAGCAATTTACAATTAGAATGAATTTCAGATTGAATGAAACTCAAAATCTGTTATTTGTTATTTCCTGTATTCACTTCCATTCTTTGCCATTTACCTTAACATTGGTATACCTATACACACACACACACACACACACACACACTCACACACATAAATGTGTGTTTCCTTTTTATAGGGTATGCACTGCTCTGTAATACTTTACCATATATCATATCTTTACAAGTTTACACTAGATTCCCTTTTTCACACTGTGTAAACAGAATACCAAGGCTTTATGGGACACAATTTCTGAAATTCTGACATAAAATTCAGCATTTCTGTGAATGTGGGGCAGCATGTGACAGTAATATCAAAGAATAAGAAATAGCCCTCACTCAGGTTGGGAGGAGTCACTTTAAGAGTATCAAAGAGGCCCCAAATTCACAGCTGGTCAGATGATGAAGGCAACATTAGAAAACTTAAAGCACTTATGTTTAGAGCTGAAAGGAACCTTAGAACTCATCTGACAGAGCACATTCATTTTACAGATGAAAAAAACTGAGTCCTAAGGAGGGTTAAATGTCCTTGCCCAAAATCACAAAGGGTGTAGTAAGTTGTGAAGCCAAGATTCAATCCTGATCTCTCTGACTCTTATAGCAAACCACAAAAGAATGACCCTCTGTGAGCTAAAAACAATGTTTTAAGAACACATTAAATGATTTGAAAAAATGTAAAATGAACTTTGGTTCCTATATCTAAGGAAGAAGGGAATAAATATTTATAAAGTAATTACAACATGCTAGGCATTTTGCTAAGCACTCTGCAAATATTATTTGCTTTTCACAGCTCTGTGAGGTAAATGTTACTATTCCCATTTTACAGTAAAGGAAACTGAGGCAGACAGAGGACAAGTGACTTGCCCAGGGTCATACAACTGGAACATGTCTCAGGCTAGGTTTGACCAACTCTTCCTGACTTGAGGCCACGTTCTATTCACTGCATCACCCAGGTGCCTCGTGGATGATGAGACTGATGATGATGAGAATGATAAGGAAAAATCTCCCTGCCCCAAATCCTCCCTATGGATCCTGGTGATAAAGGTGGTCAGCTCTCTTCTCTCATCCCCAAGTTCTTCTGACACTCAGCAAATATTCCTGTCAAATATCACAGCTCAGAAGTTGTCCCACAAAGAGGCTTCACAGTCATAGCCTTGAAGCTTTTCTATCCATTGTGGAAGAGTCAGCTACAGGCAAGTGGTGAAGGGCTGAAAGATTGTCACTAAGGCCCTTCCTAATGTGGGGCTTCCAGGGACCTCTACTATTGAGGCCAGAGTGAAGAGGAAAGACAAAGGGAGACAGATTGGGAGGAGGCTGCCATTCTGAAGCTACAGAGATGGAAAATGGCATGTTTCATTTGAGGAACAATCAGCAAGCTGATTTATTTGGAAACTGTAGAGTGAGTGAATGTGGATGGGAAAGTTATACAAAATGAATCAAAAGACAAGTCAGAGCCAGATTGTAAATGGCTTTAAATTCAAGGCTGAACTGTTTATAATTTATCCTGAAGATATTCTGGAGCCACTAAAGCCTTTGGAGGAAGAGAGTAACACGGTCTGACCTTTGTCTGGGTGTAGTATTAATTTGGAGTGACATGGTCTGACCTTTGTCTGGGTATGTATTAGTAGAGCAACTGCACAGAAGTGGGTTTTTGAAGGAAGGAGTCGAAAACAGGAAGCCAGTTGGGAGGTTAGTGGGTCGTAGATTCGTAAATATCTCATCCTGGCCAGAGGTGATGAGGTGACAGTCACCATATGAGTAGAGTGAAGGAAGATGAAAGAGCTGTTGTGGAGATAGAATCAACAAGACTTGTCAATGGATACAGTACTGGAGGAGGAAAGAGGCAAAGGATGACTCCAATATTGTGAATTCTGCCTGATCAGAAGGATGGTGGCATACTCAGTAGAAACAGAGAGGCACAGATGGACAGAGGGGAAGAATGATAGGATTAAGAGGAAAGAAGATGCATCCTATTTTAGACATGTTGATTTTGAGATGCCAACTTGACATCTGAGGGGAGATAACTAGCAAGGCAAGTGGTGATGTGGGTCTGAAGCTCAAAAGAATAATTAGTGTTAAGTATAAAGATCTGAGAGTCATCTATATAGAGATAAGGTTTGAAACAATGAGAGCTGATGAGGTCACCAAATGAGACATCGATGAAAAGGCCCACCTTGGGAACACACCTACACTTAGGAAAGGAAGGAAGAAGCTGGAGAAAGCAGGTTCCCAGAAGCCAGAAGGGAGAGAGTGTATCCTGAAATGGGGAGAGAGGTAGTGTTTTGAAATGTTAAAAAAAAAAAAACAAAAACAAAGCAAGAGAGGGCAGAGCCAAGATGGTGGAGTAGAAGGAGAAAAACTCCATGCGCTCCCCCACAACCACCTCAAACACCTATAAAACATGACTCTGAGCAAACTTTAGGGCTACAGAACCCACAGAGTGACAGAGAGAAACCAACCTCCCACCGAAGGCAGCCCAGCAGGCCTACAGGAAGGGGCCATCACAGCACACTGGGAGCAGAGCCCAGCTCCACATGAGCCCATGCTTTTAGGTCCAGGGCAGCCCAGACCAGGAGCGGCTAGAGCAGACCTTGGGAGAGTGGATCAACAGCAGCTGTGGGGATTTCCAAAATTATCAACCCATAAATGCCAAAGACAAAGTAAAAGGTCAGTGAAGATCTTTGTTGGAACTGGGGCGGGGGGGGGGGGCGGAGATAGAGGTGCTTTCTGGCCTCAGCCCCCAGAGCAAGGAGAAGCAGCAGAGGGTCCACAGCCATGGCCATGCAGCTGCCTCCACATGGCTGCTTCAGAGCTCCTGGCCTGCAGATCATAGGGGCACCAGGCAACCATTCAGGGGGTAATCACTCTTGCTTTAACCTGCTTGGATCTGGATCGCTGTCTTGGGTGGTGGTCCTGAGGTGTGTGATCAGTGAGTCAGAGCTTATGGGGGCTACAGAGAGGGCACCCAACTAATAGCTCCAGCAGCTGAAAAAACCCCATCAATTTGGAACAAATCTCCCCTCTCTGGCAGTAGAGTTCTACTATGGCAAAAAGCTCAAAAGTCAAGTAATTGAGTGGCAACATGAGCAAGCAAAGGAAGCAAAGCAAGCACAGCAGTCAAACCTTAGATTCCTTTTTGGGACAAATAGGATCAAAGCATAAAATGGCAGGAAGACAACAAAGTCAGAACTCATGTACAAAAAGCTTCCAAGAAAAATACAAACTGGTTACAGGCCATAGAGGAGCTCAAGAAGGATTTTGAAAATCAAGTAAGAGAAGTGGAGGAAAAATTGGGAAGAGAAATGAGAATGATGCAAGAAAATCATGAAAAGAGAGTCAACAGCCTGACTGAAGAAAATAATACCTTAAAAAATAGACTAACTCAAATGGCAAAAGAGGAGAAGAATGCCTTAAAAAGCTGAATTTGCCAGATGGAAAAAGAATCTCAAAACTTCACTGAAGGGAATAATTCGATTGGAGCAAATAGAAGCTAGTGGCTTTATAAGAAATCAAGATACGATTAAACAGATCCAAACAGATGAAAAAATAGGAGGCAATGTGATATATCTCATTGGAAAAACCACAGACCGAGAAAATAGATCCAGGAGGGATAATTTTAAAATTATTGGACTACCAGAAAGCCATGATCAAAAAAAGAACCTAGAGATTGTCCTTCAAGAAATTCTCAAGGAAAATTGCCCTGATATTTTAGAACCAGAGGGCAAAATAGAGGTTGAAAGAATCCACTGATCACCTCTTGAAAAAGATCCCAAAAAGAAAACTCCTAGGAATATTATAGCCAGGTTCTGGGTTTCCCAGATCAAAGAGAAAATATTGCAAGCAGCCAAGAAGAAGCAATTTGAATATTGTGGGAACACAATCAGGATAGCACAGGATCTGGCAGCTTCTACATTGAGGGATCAAAGGGCTTGGAATGTGATATCCTGGAGGTCAAATGATCTGGGATTAAAACCAAGAATCACCTACCCAGCAAAACTGAGTATCATGCTTCAGGGGGAAAATATGGTCATTCAATGAAATAGAGGACTTTCTAGCATTCTTAATGAGAAAACCAGAGTTGAATAGAAACTTTGACATTCAGATACAAGAAGCAAGAGAAGCATGAGAAGGTAAACAGGGAAAAGAAATCACAAGGAACTTATCAAAGTTGAACTATTTACATGCCTACATGGAAAAATGATAATTGTAATTTATGAAACTTTTCTCAATATGAGGATAGTTGAAAGGAATATAAATGTGTGTGTGTCTGTGTGTGTATATGTCTATATAAAAGGGCATATGTGCATATGAATACATATATGAGAGTGTGTATATATGTGTACAGGTATACATAGACAGAGGGCACAGGATCAATTGAATAGGAAGGGATGATATTTAAAAGGTGAAATTGAGAGGTGAGAGAGGAATATAATGAAAGCAGATAGGGAGAGACAGAATGAGGTAAATTATCTCATATAGAAGAGCCAAGGGAAAACTGTTACAATGGAGAAGAACTGGAAGGCAAAAGGAATGGGTCAACCTTACTCTCATTGAATTTGGCTTAGGGAGGGAATGACACACACACTAAATTGGGGTATCTTGCCCTACAGCAGGAGAGTAGGGAAGAAGGGGATGAGAGGGGGGATGATGGAGGGGAGGGTACATTGGAGGGGAGGGGAGTGAGAAGCACCCACTTTTGAAAAGGGACAGGATCAAAGTAGAGAATAGAACAAGTGGGGGTGGGGTAGGATGGAGGGAATTATAGTCAGTCTTTCACAATATATCCACTATGGAAATGTTTTGCATAGCTACACATGTACAACCTATATGGAATTGTTTATCTTCCCAGTAAGGATGGGTGACAAGGGAGGAAGGGAAAGAATCTGGAACTCAAAGTTTTAAAATCAAATGTTTAAAAAGTATTATTATTATTTATTATTATTATTATTATTATACATGCAACTGGGAAATAAGATATACAGGCACTGGGGTATGGAGATCCCTCTTGCCCTACCAGAAAGTCAGAAGGGGGTTGGGGGAGGATATAGGAGAGAACAGATTAGGGGAGGAGGTATACAGTGGGATTGCTATTTTGGGGTTGTGGGTAGAGGAAAGATGGGGAGAAAATTTGTAACTCAAAATCTTATGGAAATGAATGTTGTAAACTAAAAATAACCATAAAATTTAATTTAAAAAACAAAACAAAACAAGCCCTGCAGAATGGTCAAGGAGAATGAAGACTCAGAAATGACCATTGGACCTAACAGTCAAATGGTCATTGGTGACATTGGAGAGAACAGATTCAATAGAGTGGTATGGTTAGAAGCTGGATTACAGGGAGACAAGAAGGGATCATAGATATAGAAATGGAAGAGACCTCAGAGCTCATCTAGCCCATCCTCCTTTCATTCTTTAGATGACAAAACTTTAGTCAAGAGATATTAGGTGACTTGTCCAAGTTCACACAGATAGTAAGCATCAGAGGAAGAAGCTGAGCCCTGGTCCTTTGCCCCTAAAACCAGTGCTCTTTCCTCTGTACTAGTGCATAACCTTTGGTATTTGGGGGAGATAAGTGTGCTTTGCACTTCTTAGGTGAATGTGTTAGTTCAACTCCATCATAAGGAAAATTGAGCAGTACTTTTTGTTATGTGGAGTGCAACCAAGTGATTTGCCTTCCCCATTCTACCATTGACCATGATCCCCCTGAGTGGCCTCTCTCTTGCTTTTATGTCCTCATGCCCTCCTGGGGCATGGTCACCTGCTAATCATTCATACAGCTCCTCAGCAAGGACCTCACCATACTGCCATATGGAGAGAAGGAAAGGGTAACAAGAAATTCTGTTCTTGTCACTCCTGAAAACCTGCCACCCTGCACAAGCGACTGATTCACAAACCCTTAATAATTAAGTTTGCTGATTCCCATTATCAGACTCCTATGAAAATTGAATGCTGGGAATGGCAAGCAAATGACTGAAAGATGGGGAGAATATACTCCCACATGGTTATTTTTTAGATATTTGAGGAAGCACAAGGCATTTAATGAAGTAATTCATGGTCACAACACATTCACATTTACATTGTCTCCCATTGTCCTTAGGTGAGCAAGACAAATATTGTCTTCATTTTATAAATAAGGAAACTGACAGACCCAGAGGGGTAAAGGGACCTGTTGTACCCAAGGTCACATAGCTCATCAGTGCCCTAACCAGGACTCAGACCCAGGTTTTCTGAGACCAAGTCCAATGTGCTTATGAGACCTAAGCAACAGTGCTGCTCACTTCATACTTCTATTTTCCAATGTATACACACAACTTGGATATCAGTTACCAAATATATCACTAAATTAATTATTTGGTAAGTTTCCCAAAATTAATTGCCAAATTATTTGTCAAATAAAAGTCCTTCCTACAGGAAAATAGGGGGGAAGGGAATAAGAGGGGGAGATGATAGAAGGGAGGGCAGACTGGGGGAGGGGGTAGTCAGAAGCACTTTTGAAAAGGGACAGGGTCAAAGCAGAAAATAGAATGAATGGGGGGGCAGGATAGAATGGAGGGAAATATAGTTAGTCTTTCATAATATGACTTGTGGAAATATTTTACATAATTACACATGTACAACCTATATTGAATTGCTTGTCTTCTCAATGGGAGTGGGTAAGGAGGGAAGAAGGGAGAGAACCTGGAACTCAAAGTTTTAAAAACAAATCTCTAAAAATTGTTACTACATACAACAGGAAAATAAGATATACAGGCAATGGTATAGAAATCCATCTTGCCTTACAAGAAAGTAAAGGGGAAGAGGGTAAGGGAGGGATAGGGGCAATATATGAGAGGGCAGACTGGGCAGACTGGGGGAAGGAGCAATCAGTGTGCTTGCCATGTTGGGGTAGGGGGTAGAGGAGTGATAGGGAGAAAATTTGAAACTCAAAATCTTGTGGAAATGAATGTTGAAAGCTAAAATAAATAAATAATTAAAAAAAAAAAACAGAGTGACCTTTCATCGTTGTTACTATTATGTGTTAGAAGTCAGCTTCCCTCCCTCCAGATTATTAATGGGCCTTGTCTGGGAAATCAGTACCTCCCTGGAGTTCAGTTGATGCCACTCATCATTACCCCAACAATCGATTCACTCACTCCATTTCCCCACATCCCTCCTGGTTTCCCCCAGTTCTCTCACCATTCTCTAAAGCTGCCTCCAGCTTTTTCCCAGCATCCCGTGGAAAAGACATGCTTCTGTTGCCCCAGCTAGAAGCCCAGCACATACTCCCACTTCTCCTTCGATTCCCAACAGCAGCAGGCATTCACAGCCTCCTGAGCAAATTTGCTAGTGCCTGCTGCAAACCATATTCTACAGCACACGGCAGAATTTAAAATACTATAATAATATCTTTTACTCCCATGGCGTTCTGTCACTGAAAACATCATAGAGGAAGGTACTACTGACAGTCTTCAAGCAGCAAAGGAGATGATTGGCACATACAAGTAAAATGAATTTTACTCCATGTTAAAAATGTGTGTAATATGTATGTTTACATATATACACACATATACATGTTTTATAAAAGATTTCTTTCGTGGATCATGTTCATGGATGGAACTTCAAATGTTGTCACATTCAAAATCTAATTTTTCATTTTAGCAATAAGGTTACTGAAGCTCAGAGAGGCTGTGACTTGGTCAAGGTCACTAGACCAATAAGGACTTTAGACCTGGGAGTTTAGACCTTATGCTCTCTATGCTACAACGATCTGCTTTTCCTCCTCCTCCCTTTTCCTGATCAAATTTAATAACATTTGTAAAGCATTTACCATAGTGCCTGTCACATACTAGGCATTTAATAAATGCTTCTTCCCTTTCGTCTTCCCTCGTTTTGTTCGTGTGTGTGTGTGTGTGTGTGTGTGTGTGTGTGTGTGTGTGTGTGTAGAGAAAGAATAGACCAGCTAAAACAATCCTTAGAAAATTGTAATCCTAAAATAAATGAATTCATGAGGTTATTAAGAGAGAGTGAAGGGAGAAGTAGATTAGGAATGGTCAGTCTATGGCCCATAAGGGTGGGGAGCCTGCAGCCTCAAGGTCATATGTGGCCTTCTAGGTCCTTGGGTGTGGCCTTTTGAGTCCAAGTTTTACAGAATAAATATTTTTATTAAGGAGATTTGTTCTGTAAAATTTAGATTCAGTCAAAATGCTGTACTTGAGGACCTAGAGGGCCACGTGTAGCCTTGAGCTGGCAGGTTCCCTACGCCTGACCTTTATCAATGGAATAATGGCACATAGATTCACATTCTCAGAAGACTTTCTCAAATATTTTATCTTGGCAGGAGGTGACCCTGGAATCTTGCCTCACAACAGAGCTTTGCACATAGTAGGCACTTAATAAATGTTGAATTGTTGAATGGAAGGGTATGCCAGTAGAGTACAAGCTCAGACAGGCTCTACCAAGCTACAGAGCTAGAAGGGCTTTGAGTTTAGACCAGAAAGCAGGCTCTCTCTGTGTCTATATGATGTAAGAATCCTTCCAGTTCCTAACCATTTTTGTGTATTATGGATCCCTTTGTCAAGTCTGAGGAAGTCTATGTATTCCTTTCTCAGAATGTTGTTTTAAAATGTATGAAGTAAAATGCATAGGATTGTACAAAAGAAGCCAATTATATTGAAATATGGCTATCAAAATTGATTTTAAAGAACCATAACTTCACAGACTCCAGGTCAAGGAGTCTTGATCCTACATAATGTGAAAAGAATTGTTAATAAAAGGCTGACCACTAGGTGATGATTTTTTTTTAACAATCTTAGCAATGACAGAATACAACATACTAAGATACAAAGTGGTTGAAATATAGGTTATTGTATCAATTCAGTCATCCAATCTAACAAACATGTATTAAGCACCTACTATGTGCAAGGCATGGTGCTGGGCTCTGAAACCACAAAGACAAAAATGAAAACATCCTCTTTCCCAAGGAGCACACATGCTAGTGAAGGGGGTGAGGTGGGGGAGAGAATCGATATATCAATAAACATGGTAATTTGGAAGAAGAAAACACTAACAACTCAAAGGTAGGGGAAGATGGCAATCATAAAGATTTTTGTGGAGGAAGGGGCACCCAAGCTGAGCCTTGAGGAGAGCTAGGGATTCTTAGAAGTAGAATTGAGGAGACAATACAGCATAGGCAAAGGGAGCAGTTTGTCCAATCAAACAGAGATGGGATCATATAGCACTCAAGTTAAAGAAATTACATGTAGGGGCGGCTAGGTGGCGCAGTGAATAGAGCGCCGGCCCTGGAATCAGAAGGACCTGAGTTCGGAGCCGGCCTCAGACACTTAATCCGCACAAACAAAAACCTAGCCGTATAACCTTGGGCAAGTTACTTAACCCCAATTGCCCTAAAGGGGCGGCTAGGTGGCGCAGTGAGTAAGAGCGCCGGCCTCGGAGTTGGGATGACCCGAGATCAGATCCGGCCTCAGAAAATGAGCACCCACGCATAAATAATGACTAGCCATGTAACCTTGAGCAAGTTACTTAACCCCAATTGCTTTAAAAAAATAATTAAAAAAAAAAAAAAGAAATTACATGTAGGCCAGTTTAGCTATAGGGTATATAAAAAGGAAGAATATGCAGAATACCTGGGTTCAAGTCCTGCATCTGGCATATTCCTCTTAATTCTAGTGCCTTCCCTCTTGTGGCATTTCCAATTTATCTTGGGGTGGCTAGGTGGCACAGTGAATAGAGCACCAGCCCTGGAGTCAGGAGGTCCTGAGTTCAAATCCGGCCTCAGACACTTAACACAAAAACTAGCTTTGTGACCTTGGGAAAGTCACTTAACCCCAATTGCCTTCCAAAAAGCAAAAAAAAAAAAAAAAAAGGAAGAATATGAAATATGTCTAGAAAGGTAGATGTGGTTTGACTAAGAAGGAGCACAACAGAATTATCACCACCTGTATTCCAGACATTATGCTTTTCTCAATGCAGTTAAAATCTCATTAGCTTTTTGGGCTTCCATATTTCACTGGTAATTCATATCAAGTTTGCAGTCATAAGAACCACTGACTAACCAAAGATCCCTAAATCAATTTATGAAGTTGATTTTCTTATCCCCTGATGAACTTTATTAAATAGTTGAATATTCTACTCTGTCAAGATATTTTGGATGCTCACCCTGTTATTTGCTGTGCTCATTATCTCTCCCAGCTTTGGGCTACAGTATTTGCAAATTTGATAAGCATTTTGGCTTTTATTTCAACCAAGTTATTGAAATGACTTTCCCAAAGCCACAGAGGGTAGTAAATAGGAGAGAGCCTGAATTTCAATCTGGGTTCTCTGGTTCTAAATACATAAATCTTTCCATCACACCAAATTTGACAGCATTTAGAAGAGAGTAACCAAGATGATTAAGGGTTTCAACTCAAAACACATGAGGACTGGTTTAAAAGAACTAGGGATGTTTATTCTGGAAAAAAAAAGACAATGGGGGAACATGAGAGCTGTCTCCAGAAATTTCAAAGCCTGCCATGTAGAAAGAGTAGACTTAGTTCTACATGACTCTAGGGGGAAAAAATAGGAGCAATAGCTAAAAGTTGCAAAGAAACAAAGTTAGGCTCCTGGGAAGGAAGAATTTTCTAACAGTTAAAGATATCCAAAAGTGAGAGCAGGCTGCCTGGGAAGATAGTAGGGATTCCCCCTCACTTGAGGCCTTCAAGCAAAGTGTTGCATACATTGTAGAAAGGACTCTTGTCCAAGTACAGATTGAACTAACTGACCTTGGGTTTCTCTTCTAATTTTGAGAATCTGTAGTTTTAATAAAAAATGTTACAAAGCACAAAGCAAAAAGTCAGATTTCCAGAGACACTCCACCAGAAACCTCCTGCCCAGCTGATAACAAGTCACTAATGGCAACACTAGAGTCTGGAAATTCAACTAATTCTGGTTCTACCTAATCCTACTATTACACATCTTGTCCTTCATCTTGTCCAAAAACAAAGAGAAAAAACTTGGTCAAATACTTTCCTGATAGCTAAGTCAACTCTATTGTATAGCATTCTCCAAGTTGCCAGTCTAGTAACTGACAAAAAATGAATGAAGCTAATCAAGAATAATTTATTCTTAATAAAAGTCTTTTTTCTTAGTGATCACCATTGCCTTTTCTAATT